>SJYQ01095370.1:195940-337308 GCA_006410935.1 Redunca redunca
CCAGAAAGAAAAACACCAATACAGTATACTAACGCATATATATGGAATTTAGAAAGATGGTGATGATGATCCTGTATGCGAGACAACAAAAGGGACTCAGATCTATAGAGTGAACTTTTGGACTCTGGGGGAGAGAGAGAGGGAGAGCGTGGGATGAGATGGGAGAATGGCATTGAAATATGTATACTATCATGTAAGAAACGAATCGCCAGTCTATGTCCGATGCAGGATGCAGGATGCTTGGGGCTGGTGCATGGAGAGGACCCAGAGAGATGGTATGGGGTGGGAGGTGGGAGGGGATTCATGTATGGGAACGCATGTACACTCGTGGTGAATTCATGTCAATGTTTGGCAAAACCAATACAGTATTGTAAAGTAAACTAAAGTTAAAATAAAAATTAAAAATTAAAAAAAATGAAAAGGCAGCTTAACGAATGGGAAAAGATATTTGCAAATCATACCTCTGATAAGGGGTTAATATCAAAAATATTTAAATAACTGATACAACTCAACATCAAAAAAAACTCATTAAAAATGGATAGAGGATGTACATAAACATTTTTCCAGTGAAGAAGACATACAGTTGACCAAAAGACATGAAAAGATGCTCATCACTGATCAGAGAAAAAGTAAATCAAAACCACAATGAAACCATTTTATACTTGTTAAAAAGGCTATCATAAAAAAGACAATAATAAGTGGTGAGGATGTGGAGAAAAGCAATGCTTGTGCCCTATTGGTAGAAATATAAGTGATACAGTCTTTATGGAAAAAACTATGCAGTTTCCTCAAAAAATTAAAAATATAACCATCATATGATTCAGCAGTTTCACATCTCTGTATTTACCTAAAGGAAACAAAAACATTAACTTGGAAAGATATATGTATCCCAGTGTTCACTGAAGCATTATTTTCAACAGCCATGGTATGGAAGCAACCTGTGTCCATCAAAAGATAAATGAATAAAAAAAGATTATGGTATATATACAAGGGAATATTACTCAGCCATAATTTAAAAAATGAAATCTTGCTATTTGGGACAGCATGGATGAATCCAGAGACTATTATGCTATGTGAAATAAGTCAGACTGAGAAGGACAAATACCATATAATCTCACTAACATGTAGAATCTAAAAAACAAAGCTAAACAGACTCAAGCATACAGAGATCAAACTGATAGTTGTCAGAGGGGAGGGTGTCAAGTGTAGGTAAAATAAGTGAAGGGGATTTAGAGATATGAACCTCCAGGTATAAAATAAAAAAACAATCAAATGTACTATACAACATATGGAATATGGTTAATATGGAAATAACTTTAAAAAACAAACATAAAAAGAATTCTTGCATAAAGATGAAAATACTTGTTTTCTTTTGATGATTTTCCTTATGCAAACCAGCAATAAAATGTTTCTATCCTTCATAGTCTGCCTTATTTCTGAAACAAAGAGGAAAGCTTTAAAAAATACCTTCAATGTAATGTGATAGATACAAAGATACAGGAAATAAGAAAATGGGAAAATATTGAATAAAAATTTTTCATTGAACAATTTTTCCTCAGTGATGAGTTCTCAAGAGTGACTTCAGTGGTGAAGACAGGGACAAGGGTAACACACTGTTCCCTGTGGCCTCGGGGCTCCCCATCCACCACCCTACCCACCCATGTGAACCTCACCAGCACCAGCCTCCTCTTGACTGTGCCCAGAGGGTAACTCTTGAGAAGATTTCCGGCCCCCTCCCTGCTCTTCTTCCAACATGGTTAACTTCAAAGTAGCCAGCAATCCCTTCCTCATGCCATGACTGCCCCTTCTAAGATCACCCACCATTCTCTCCTGGCCCATTTTCCTGCCAGCAGAGCTCAACCTGGCAATGAGTTGCCAGTCCTCCTTCTCTGGGACTTGTGAGTGTAAAAAACCCTTAATTTCTATGCCTCTCCAAGTGTGACTTTCATGGCTGTGTAGAAGGGAACCCCAAAGGACTTCCACCTGAGGGGATCTGCCTCACTTACATAACTAGTGACAAGGACAAGATCACTCTAAACATGGGCAGATGATCCCTTATTCCCCCAGAGATGCTCATTGCTTTCATGTGGCTTACTGATGGACCATACTGGCTGAACTGTACCATGTGGGAAAGCCGTCCACCCTGCTGGCCCTCTTTTGTCCTACTTTGCCCTACCTTACGTGGCTTCATCCAAACTCATTGAAACACCACCTCCTCCCCTGATGCCCACCAAAAACACCCAAACAGGCCCCACACTTAACTCAGACAGTCCATGTTTTGGAGACAATATATTCCACACCTGTCTATCTTGCTTTAATTCACTGATCTGATTACTAGGAAGGCTGCCTCTTCCCACTGAGGCACCACAGGCTTTGGAACTAACACAACAGACTACATAACAAGCCTTGCCACTGGCTTCCCAGGAACTGATCACTGATTAGAAACACTGGCCACATTTGATCACCCTCTCAGATGCCCATGGGAACTTCCACAAAAGACTGGGAGAGATGCTTGTGGCCTCAAAATGCCCCACCTGGTTGCCAGACAACTTCCTTAGACAACAAATTTTTGGGACCCCAAGTTAATTACTGCCAATGCTCAATTGGCTTATGGTTATTGGACTTATTACATCTGGCTGGGATCCTAGGACTGCTGGCAGACCCCAAAGAGCTCTCTGTGACCAAATCCTGTAGCAACCAAATGGCCAAAAATATTCAAAATTGCACTCAAGAATGGGCCAGCTGGGGATGCCAGACTGCAAGGACCATTTCTCAGGCCCACACACCATCAAGCCTGGGAGGCTTGTAATGTATTATAAATGGCACCAATGGTGCAGATGTTTGAGACCTACCAGGCAGAATATTGATCCAGAATACCAATTTTAACTGGTCAGAGAGTCTTTGGCCAGCTTGAACAACAATCCTGAATCCATCCTCCACTAAACACTCAGTCTCTATTATACTGGCTGCAATGTTTATATAACTATGTCTATGGACTGTGACACAACTATATCCAGGCCCACTAAGTCAGCTGTCTATGGACCAGAAGATTTATTCCCTGTGGATGAAATATCAAGTTCAGACACTAAGAGAAGCTGCCCAGGGCTTGGCTCAAGATGCTCTAATGATCCCCAAGAGTTACTGAAAATTTGCATTTGCATCAGTTCACATGTTTATGGCAAGATTCTAGCTGAGGTCTCCAAGCTTCACTAGGTTACACTTCCACATGGGACCCCAGGTTTCCATCAGCGGATAGTCACCTGGGAGGGACCCTCACTCTGAGGGTGGACTCCAGCTTCCATGCCACTGAAAAGGACAACACCTCATCCACCACCCTCCACTTTAGAACTGAATGTTACAGCCTTACCCACCTTCAACCTCTCACCCACACGGGTCCATGCTGGTTTCCAACAGCACCACACTGGTTCCTCAATTCCTAGGTCATTGTCTTGATCTGTAAGATCTCCTAGGTTCTGTTACTTTTTCCCCAAGATTACAAAATGCTTGACAGTGACCCCTCCATGGCCTCCATGGGCTCCACAGAACTATGAGTCACAAACCCATGATGATAAGGCCACCCTGGGGTATATCAAGCCCCTATCGGACACAAAGTTATGCCTGTTAAATACCACCAACATTCCTCACATAATTCCTCCTTGCCTGCTTTCCAACCCCAACTGCTCCCATTCTTCTCTTTTTATGGGGTTGTTAGAAATGCCTCATGACTTTTGCTCCCTTAATACTGACCTGGGACCCTCCCACTGTCAGCCCTGTTATGCACCACACTTCCTCAGGCTCCCTGTCCTCCACAGCCACTTCCCCAAACACCACATCACCCACTTCCCTGCCAACCACAACTCCCGTTGGCATCTACCCAGAGCCTCCAGGATGTCAACCCCAAATGGAAATGTGGCAGTACACATATCAACCTGATCTGATTGTTGGGTCTGCCACACAGTAATATGTACCTGTGCCTAGAACATTGATGATCTTCCGTGTTTGGCCAAGTCCTGGGACCACATGGCTTTCCTGGAGATGTGAACATTTGGGAAAAGTCAAGAGCCTCCAATAAAGCAAATCCAATGTCTAGGCACCTTTTATGTTTGTCTAGATTTCCATACAGTCAGGTCAA
The DNA here is from genome assembly GCA_006410935.1 of Redunca redunca. NCBI lineage: Eukaryota > Metazoa > Chordata > Mammalia > Artiodactyla > Bovidae > Redunca > Redunca redunca. Next base: position 200,073 of record SJYQ01095370.1, read on the forward strand.
ATGCTTCTGTTCTCCCAGACTCCACACTTACCTCTACATGGGTAAAACCTGGAAATTATGATCCCCTAGTTGATGTTTCCATGAGACCAGATTGCAACACCAAGAAAATGCACAGCATCTGTTGTACTTTACTTTCTGAATAACAGGAGCCTGTGTTTCATGTTCCATGGCATTGGGAATGTCCTTAACAGTCTACCCCATTGCAACATCTATATTTTCTTCAAAAATTCAGAGGGTCAGGCATCTGGCCTCCATATGTCTATTAATAGTTTGGGCTGTAAATGGTGGAGGCAACTGCCCTGGGCAAGGGCAAATGAAATCACATGATCTCAGCTAAACAACAACTGTCTGATACCCTTATGGAACATGTTCAAAAAATATCCAGAACTTGTCTCTAATGCAGGAAACCCAAGAACCTCTGGTCTAAGTGGTCATTGATAGTCCTTCAGCTCTTGATTAACTGCTGGCGAAGGATGGCAGGGTCCATGCCGCTCAGAGACACTCTTGCATCAGTTCAGTTCAGTTCAGTCATTCAGTCGTGTCCAACTCTTTGCGACCTCATGAATCACAGCACGCCAAGCCTCCCTGTCCATCACCAACTCCTGGAGTTCACTCAGACTCAGGTCCATCAAGTCAATGATGCCATCCAGCCATCTCATCCTCTGTCATCCTCTTCTCCTCCTGTCCCCAATCCCTCCCAGCATCAGAGTCTTTTCCAATGAGTCAGCTCTTCACATGAGGTAGTCAAAGTTACTAGAGTTTCAGCTTTAGCATCATTCCTTCCAAAGAATACCCAGGACTGATCTCCTTTAGAATGGACTGGTTGGATCTCCTTGCAGTCCAAGGGACTCTCAGGAGTCTTCTCCAACACCACAGTTCAAAAGCATTAATTCTTTCGTGCTCAGCTTTCTTCACAGTCCAACTCTCACATCCATACATGACCACTGGAAAAACCATGGCCTTGACTTGGTTTTTGGAAAAACTATAGATGGACCTTACTCTTGCATAAATGGCAACAATTCTAGCGAGGGCAGATACAACACCAACAACTTACAGAAGATGGAAAATTTCTCAACAAAACTAAGGTTTTGGAGTTCCCTGGTGGTACAGAGGATAAGAATCTGCCTGCCAATGCAGGGCACATGGGTTCAATCCCTGGTATGGGAAGATTCCACATGCCATAGGCAATTTAGCCCATGTGCCATAACTACTGAGCCCACACTCTAATGTCCAAGAGCTGCAACTGAGTCCACATGCAGAAACTACTGAAGCCTGTGTACCCCTAGAGCCTGCGCTCTGTAACAGGAGAAGCCTCCTCAAGCCTCCATATTGAGGAGCCTGTGCACCTCAAAGAAGAATAGCCCCAACTCACCACAACTAGAGAAAGCCTGCACATAGCAATAAAGACCCAGTGCAAGCAAAAATAAATATTTTTTTTTTAGTCCTAAGGTTTTTCAGCAAAATCTTTAAACTCAGAGATATCAGGTCTTTACTCCTGTCTATTGCCCTGTGAAATCAGGGAGATCCACTTCTAACCCCGTATTAACACTGATTGTCTGATGCCTTGGCAAGAACTCCAATCTACAGCCAATGTCTTTTCACTGAGATGGTAAGAGGAATTCATCCTGTTTGAGAGCCCCTGAGATAATACATGTGGTCAGTTATAACACAACTGTTCCCTTGTGGCCTCAGGACTCCCCATCCTCCAGCCACCCTCCTGTGTGAACCTCACCAGCACCAGCCTCCCCCTCCCACCAGCCCAGTGAAGTTCAAAGTAGCAAACAAAACACTTCCCATACTCCATGGCTGCCCTGCCCAGGACCCCAATAAAGTTTTTAACCCACTATCCTCTCCCGGCCTATTTTTCTCTCTTACTTCCTTGGGGATTAGCCCCGTTACAACAACTGGTGAACTGGTCTGCTCTGGATTTGTCTCTGATTTTACCTTTGCTGGCCATAACCTTTGAACAGCAAAGGTATCAGGTAAGCACTTAAAAGCATCCACATGCTATTTTTAATACTTCAAAAGGCTAAGAAAGAATCAGACTTTTACCATCAACATTGCTGACCAAGATATCAATTCTTCCTTTTCAAATTCTATCAACTTTGGGTGACAAAGTCAATCTTTCTGTGCAACTGTTCAAACACTCTGAGTAATTTGTTAAAAAAATAATAAAAAAACAATTAACAAATCTGTCAAATCATAATAATATAGAACAGAACAATAAAAAAGGACTCATCTGACAGCCTGGGTGAGATCTGGGTGTCCTGAAATCCAGTTTCCTGCTTCCCAGAAAAAGCAGAGCTGGCTCGAGGGAAGGCATTTACACAACCATGTATTAGCTTGGATAGTGTATTAGTCTTCTCTCATTACATAACAAAGCACTCTGGGGTCTTAAACAACCGATGTTTATTCTCTCTCAGAATATGAAACACAGATTCCTATTATCAGGAAAGTAAAGTACAATAGATGCTGCACATTTTCACTGGTGTCGTAATACGGTCTCATGGAAACATCAACTAGGGGATTATAATTTCTGGAGGCTGAAAGTTCAGGATAAGGGTGTGGGCAGTGTTGTTTCTCCAGAGAGCTCTCTCCTGTCTTAGAGATGGCCATCTTCTCCCTGTGTCCTCACATGGGCTTCCGTGTGTGTGTGTGTCCTAAATCTCTTCTTCCTAGAAGACATCATCATACTAGATTAGAACCCACTTTAATAACCTCATTTTACATTAATTACTTCTTTAAAGTCTCTGTCTCCATATACAGTCACTTTGTGGGGTTCTGGGGGTCAGGGCTTCAGCACATGAATTTTGAGGGAGTACAATTAAGTCCATAACAAATGGTATCTGTCACTCTGGTGAAGTTGGCCCTTACAGCAAAGAGTGATAGTTTACAGTGTGATATATTTGAATCTTCAAAAGACAGAACAAAATAAACACTACCCATGAGTTCAGGGGATCCAGAAGCTGTGCAGGGGACATGCCCCAGGCCTTTCCTCTGGGTCCAGGGGCCAGCATCTTCTGTGATGGACTTGGAATAGTCGAGTGTGCAGACTGTGCAGAAAAAGACTCGGGGGTCTGCCAGGACCCTAAGCTGATTGCAGAGCTTCTCAAGGCTCATCTGTGGAGTGATTTTGAGTCCTTAGAAGATAAAGTGTTTATTTCTCTGTATCATACATGAGCCCACCGTTAGTTCATTTTCCTGTAGACTAAGTTGTGTTTTTGTCTCCAAAGAGCTAACCTTCGAAACAGTTTTGAATGAAAATTGATGTAACAGAACATCTTTTTTATTTAAATTCGCCTCTGCCGTTTCCCTCCCCACCTTGTTCCAAGCACTTGTTCGGCCTGGGTCCAACATTCCTTCAGGACCACACCTGCTGGGGGAATGGGATGCACCCAGAATCAGACAGCAGGAATGGAGGAAAACTTGCTTTGAAGGCCAGCTCTGCCAATGGGGGCAGCTCCCAGGCACTCGGCGCCTTGTGCTCCCATGGGGGCCTCGGGCACAGCTGGTCTCTGCCTCCTTTGGCACTGGGGCAGCTTCCCAGATCCCCAGCCAGCCTGTGCCAAGGCCTGCTTTGCCTTCATCACTAACCCATACTTTGATTTCCTTCCCACGCTGCACTGGGATCATGCGAAATACTGCAAGTGGGGACTCATAAGTCAGTAAAGGACACAAGCACACACAGCCCCCATTCAGCTGTCTCCACCTCCTGAGGCATCTCTGGGAAAAACCCCAACCCCTATTGTGAAAGCTCCAACACGCCCAGCATGGAATTTCCCAAATGTTCGCTGACAGGTCAAAGTCACCCATTGCACTGTCGTCAGCCCCTCCACTGAGGCAGCATGGCCCCGACAGCATAAGCGATGGGATGAACAGCAGAGCTTCCCAGAGCACATTTCAAAGGCTGGTAAAAGTATGCCTGGCCTCCCAGCTCTGTAGCCATATCCACACTCATTCACAGGGCCCTGGTCAGTTTTCCCAATTGTAAAGGGGAGATAGTCAGCACACCTACTTTCCTTCTGGATCTTCCTCCCTGATTTCTGGTGGAAATAAAATGAGAACATGCATCCAGCCCACTTTCAGTGACTCTCAGAGATGAAGCCACTCACTTATCATGGGCTCCCTGGATGCAGGCCTCACGGCTAGCAGGTCCCAGCATCACGCGTGTTGAATCCACTGTGCTCTCTTCCAACATTAGGAGAACAAGGCTGGTGGGAGTCTTGTCAATTCCATCAATTTCCATTCATCCAAATATCAGGAGGCCTTTAGCGCACACATCTCTCTCACCATCAAAGCTGAAGGCAAGAGAAAAGCTGTAGACAGGAAGTGAAGAACCAATCTTCCTCTGGACATCAGCTGCTTGATTCTGTTGAAGAGAGATTCACGATGTTCAGTCTCACCTCCAGGAGCCTGAGAGCACAGAGGTGCACCCATTGTGAGGGCTGTGACCATATCACATCACCATCACCAAGCGGACAATGGAAAGCATTTGACCTTTACAAAATGATGCCCTTGAAAGCAACTATTGGTCCCAACTTACCTCTTTCTCTCGGTCTTTTACAGCAAGCTGCTCGCCCCACCACAGGCACAGCTTGAGCTTGCTTGCTAAGAGTGATTCTCTCTCTGTTCCTTATCTTTGTCTAATAAAAGATGCTTCCATTTAAAGGGAATCTCCTTCACCACAATTTATCACACCCACCCACAATTTGAAGCCTTGGGATAATGCATTAAAAGATAAACAGCGATAAGCGATAAGTGGGTTGACACATTCCCAGTTTGTGTCCAGATGGCATGTGGTGGGAAAGGGAGGGTTGGAAGAGGGACACAGTTGTGCTAATGTGTGTGGAAGTGACATCAAGGAGGCCTTTCCATTCCTCCCCTGAGCAGACCCATAAATCTTTAGTGTCATCATATGATGCCTGGGATCTGTTCTAAGATACTCCAGGGAAAGGAGATGAGATGAGACAAGTGTGGCAACATCTTGACTGTTTCTGATTGTTTCACTCTTTCTGGGTGTTTGTGTTGGGTCCCCCAAAGCTGACTCTGGTACAAGAGTTGAGAGGTGACCAGAGGCACCTGACTAAGGTTGGGAAGCAGGCAGGGAAGGAAAGGAAGCCAAATGTGGAGGATGGGGTTCATGAGGTCACTTGAGGCTGTTCTGAGAAACTGTGGCACACCCAAGGACCGCTCTCCAAGGGCAAGGGAGCCAGGTCTTTGTCCATCAATTCTAGATCTGGACAACTGGCCTGCCTTGAGCTCAGGCTGTCTCACACCAGGGGCAGGACCTGATAGAACTCTCTACCTGGAACTCCAGAGACCAAGGGCTGTGGATGGGGCACCAAGGCCTCTGCTATAGCAGGGATACATCAACCATTATATTATCCTTTTCATTTCTTTTATTTTTTTATATATTTCTTTTTATTTTTTATTATTTCTACGTATATGCTTTTTATTTATTTTTAATTGGAAGATAATTGCCCCCACAATATTGTTGGCCTCTACATGTATCAATATGATGTATGCCATGCTGCTGCTGCTGCTGCTACTAAGTCGCTTCAGTCGTGTCCGACTCTGTGCGACCCCATAGACGACAGCCCACCAGGCTTCCCCATCCCTGGGATTCTCCAGGCAAGAACACTGGAGTGGGTTGCCATTTCCTTCTCCAAAGCATGAAAGTGGATGTATGGCATAGGACTCAACAATACCATTACTGGGCATACACTTTGAGAAAACCAGGGTGCCCCCAATATTTGATTAAACCAGATTCTGGATGTATCTGTGAGGGTGTTTCTGGATGAGATTAGCATTTGAATCAGTAGACTGCCCTTCCAATCAGTTGAAAGCCCATCCAATCAGTTGAAGGCCTGAATAGATAAAAGGGAGGAAGGGAGAATTTGCTCTCTCTGTGTGACTGTCTTTTAGATGGGACATCAATCTTCTGTCTTCTAACTGGAACTTGGACTGGAACTTGCACACCATTGGTCCCCCTACTTCTCAGGCTTTGGGACTGAGACTGAAACTGTACCATTGGCATTCCTGGGTCTTATGTCTGAAGCTTGCAGACTGCAGAGCTTGGACTTCTCAGCCTCCATGACCATATAATCCAATTCTTTAAAACAAATCTCATCGTAAACCCGTCTAGTGGGTCCAGAAGGCAGAGCATAGAACCAAAGAGGATTAATCTCAAACTTTAAGGTCTTCTGGAATCTTCCTCATTGTGTTTTGTACTTGCTTGGGACCTTCCTCCTCTTTTTTTTTTTCTAATTCTCCATTTGAGAATAGGTATAGCTATCGTAGGCTTGTTCTGCCATTGTATTTAGAAGCATATAACTTGTTTGGCTTCACAGATTCACAGCTAGAGAGGAATTTTGCTTCAGGATAAATTATAGTTCAAGTCTCATCCATACCTGATTTTGATGAGACTTTGGACTTTTTTTTTTTTCTATTCATTTTTTTTTTTTTTTAACTTTACAATTCTGTATTGGTTTTGCCATACATTGACATGAATCCACCACAGGTGTACATGAGTTCCCAACCCTGAACCCCCCTCCCACCACCCTCCCCATATCATCTCTCTGGGTCATCCCAGCGCACCAGCCCCAAGCATCCTGTATCCTGTATCGAACCTAGACTAGTGATTTATTTCTTATATGATAGTATACATGTTTCAATGCCATTCTCCCAAATCATCCCACCCTCTCCCTCTCCCACAGAGTCCAAAAGTCTGTTCTTTACATCTGTGTCTCTTTTGCTGTCTCACATACAGGGTTATCATTACCATCTTTCTAAATTCCGTATATATGTGTTAGTATACTGTATTGGTGTTTTTCTTTCTGGCTTACCTCACTCTGTATAATCAGCTCCAGTTTCATCCACCTCATTAGAACTGATTCAAATGTATTCTTTTTAATGGCTGAGTAATACTCCATTGCGTATATGTACCACAGCTTTCTTATCCATTTGTCTGCTGATGGACATCTAGGTTGCTTCCATGTCCTGGCTATTATAAACAGTGCTGCGATGAACATTGGGGTACACGTGTCTTTCAATTCTGGTTTCCTCGGTGTGTATGACCAGCAGTGGGATTGCTGGGTCATAAGGCAGTTCTATCCACAGTTTTTTTAAGGAATCTCCACACTGTTCTCCACAGTGGGTGTACTAGTTTGCATTCCCACCAACAGTGTAAGAGGGTTCCCTTTTCTCCACACCCTCTCCAGCATTTATTGCTTGTAGACTTTTGAAATGCTTGTAGACTTTTGAAATGCTTTTAGACTTTTGGATCGCAGCCATTCTGACTGGTGTGAAATGGTACCTCATTGTGGTCTTGATTTGCATTTCTCTGATAATAAGTGAGGTTGAGCATCTTTTCATGTGTTTGTTAGCCATCCATATGTCTTCTTTGGAGAAATGTCTATTTAGTTCTTTGGCCCATTTTTTGATTGGGTCATTTATTTTTCTGAAATTGAGCTGCATAAGTTGCTTGTATATTTTTGAGATTAGTTGTTTGTCAGTTGCTTCATTTGCTATTATTTTCTCCCATTACAAAGGCTGTCTTTTNATCTAAATGTAAGACCAGAAACTATAAAACTCCTAGAGGAGAACATAGGCAAAACACTCTCCGACATAAATCACAGCAGGATCCTCTATGATCCACCTCCCAGAACACTGGAGACTTTGAACTTTAAAGTTTAACATTAATGCTGAATTAATTAAGACTTTAGCAGTTCTTGGTATGGAATGAATGCATTTTGAACAGAGAAAGATATGAATTTGGGGGAGGGGGTTGGCAGAGGCAGAATATTATAGGATGAAGTGTTCCCTTTTTAAATCCATATATTAAATCCCTAACCCCCAGTTCATTGATATTTGGAAATGGGACGTTTGGGAGATAATTGGGTTTAGATTAAGTTACGAGGGTGGGGCTCTCATGATGAGATTAGTGTTCTTTCAAGAAGGGACTGGAGAGTTTGCTCTGTCTTTCTGCCATGTGAGAAAACAGCAAGAAGGTAACCATTCTACAAGTCAGGGAGAGAGAGTTCATCAGGAAACCAAGTTGGCTGGCACCTTGATCTTGGACTTCCAGTCATTAAAATGTAAGAAATAAATCTGTGGTGTTTAAACCACTCAGCCTATTGTGTGTTTTTTATAGCAGCCCTAGCTGACTAAGGCAATTGCTTACTCCCTCACAAATTCACTCAGTCACTGAAGGATAGTGAGTACTAATGCAGGGGCCCCTCAGGAGCCACTGGCCACACAGGCTGCTACAAGAAATTTGCCATAGACCAAGTGACTTAACAGACATTTATTTCTCACAGTTTTGGAGGCTAAGTCAAGATCAAGACACAGGCAGATTTGGTATCTGGTGAGAGCTCACTTCATGGTTCATAGACAGCTGTCTTCTGGCTGTGTCCTCACATGGGGGAAAGACACTGATCCCATTCAATGGGCCTCCACCCTCAAGACCTACTTAGCTCTGAGAGGTCCCACCTCCTAACATTATCACATTGAGTGTCAGGTTTGAACATATGAATTTGGGATGGAGGTGGTGCACACAAACGTTCAGTCTACAGAGGTCCTGCATGGCCCTGACATGTGGGATCAATGCAAACCAGGAGGGTGTCCCCAGCAGGTGTGCCAGCTTATGCTGCCCTCTCTCCTGGGGGGGGGGGGGGGGTCTTNNNGGGGGGGGGGGGGGGGACTCTGTCTGGGAGGTCCTTTTATTCCTCTGCGACTGTTCCTGTCTGGTAGAATTAGTTGCCTTATGACATTTTGACAATCAAATTATATTTTGACTGGAGAAGGACTTGAAATTTGCATGAACCTCTGGTGAACTCAAATCCAACAAAACTTAAGATAGAAAAATCACCTCTTGTTTTTGTATCCTTTGTAAAAGTCCAGCTTTGCATAACATGGTTAGCTTGGAACAGGGGGTGCTATCCAACAGCTCCCACCCATTTTCCTCTATAGGCAAATAATTTGGAGTTGCTAGAAAGACAAATCATTTTCCAGCCAAGTACTTGATTCAACCTAAAGTTCAGCTTTGAGAAATTGAGAGTGTTAATGGTCAGGTAGGAAGCCAAGGTTCCCAAGCAGCAGGAGGAAATAAATTGCAAGTGGCAGAAGTTTTTTTCTCTTAAGTTGCAGGAGGAAATAAATTGCAAGTGGCAGTTTTTCCCTTCGCTATACAAAATTAAAGTATATTAAAGTATATTTTATTAAAGTATAAATACAAAATTAATTCTGTGTTGTCATGATGACACCTGGTTCCACCTGAACTTAACTTTTCTCAAACCTTGAGCTAACCAATGCATTTTTCTTATGGAAATGTTTTTCTTAAGCTAGGTTAATAAAACTATGTATTTGCTTTGGAAACTGAACCTTTTTCTCAAACCTTGAGCTGATAATGGCTCAGGAAACCAGTATGTCTTACTCATGGAAATGTTTCCTTAAACTATGTTAATGAAGTTATGTATTTGTTTTGGAAACTGCCTTTCTTCAAGCTTCATGTGAATTGTTTTATGGCCAGAGATGACTCCTCCTGTGCCATTCTATCTCAGAATGCATGCTGTGGGAGAGGGGCCTGGTGCAGCTCTCTCGGTCTTGAGTTGTTGTTTTTTTTTTTTTATCTGATTAGCAGCTTGCTAACAGGTATAAAACACCTTGCTAAAAACTAGCAAGAGGGCACTCTTTCTGTCCCCTTCTGATGTCTATGTCAAAATCTTTTTCTATCTCTTTTATACTTTAATAAAACTTTGCTACACAGAAGCTCTGAGTGATCAAGCCTCATCTCTGGCCCTGGATCGAAATCCTCTCCTCCAGAGGTCACAATTCCTGAGGTAACTTACAGTTTGTGGCCACAACCTTTCAGAATGTTGACCATCAAACATTTGGGGGTTATGCAATGAATTACACATTAATATCTGAAAATCACCATCATAATTCCACCCCCACTTTGGAGAGTCACTATGTGAGAAGCTAGAGTCTCAAACAATAGACTGGGGGAAGTGTTTATGGTATGTACACTAGGAAAATGTTCAATAATTTTATCATATGAATGTCATATACTAATTCATAAGAAAAAAACTACTGCCTTATTGGAAAATTGTCCCAAAAGAGTTATTACAGCCGAAGACATCCCTTCTCAACTCACTGTTGGTGCATGGAGGTGGACTAGACACCCAGAATTCAAGGCCAATGGCCTCATTAGTCCTCCTGGCCCTCACTAACCCCTTAATCCTCACTGACTCCATGGTTCTCACTGACTCCATGGTCCTCATGAGCTCCTTAATCATTGCTCTAGATCCTGACCCAGTTGGCCTTTCACAGAGTCTCTTCTGTTCAGAACCTGGCATTTATATTAGATCTTATGTGTCCAGATTCCCCACTAGAGTCAAGAATTCTACCCAGGCCTCATGAAGACATCTCTCAAAATAGAATTTTAGAATGTAACTCTTCACCAGGTTTCTCTGGTCTCCCACAAAGCTGAGGGTGGAAGTGCTTTAGAGATGTGTAAACATGTGACCCAAAACAGCATTACCATGAAAAAGGGCTCAACATCATCAGTTATCAGGGGAGTGTAAAAATAAAAACCAAATGAGATGTCACTACATACCCACCAGAATGGCTCAAAATAAAAGACTGACAATATGAAATGCTGATGAGGATACAGGGCAATCAGAGACCCCAAGCCCTACCAGTGGAAGTATAAAACAGTGCAACCAACTTGAGAAAAGGTCTGGTAGCTTCATTTAAACATAAACATTTTTACTATTGGAAACCTACCAATTTCAATCCCAGATATTAACCCAATGAAAAACATTTGATGTTGCTTTTCATTTGCTAAGTCATGTCCAACTCTTTGCAACCCCACAGATGCAGCACACCAGGCTTCCCTATCCTTCACTATCACCCAGAGTTTGCTCAAATTCATGTCATTGAGTTGTGATGCCATCCAACCATCTCATTTTCTGCCACCCACTTCTCCACCTGCCCTCAGTCTTTCCCAGCATCAGGGATTTTTCCAATAAGTCAGCTCTTCTCATTAGGTGACCAATGTATTGGAACTTCAGCTTTAGCATCAGTCCTTCCAATGAACATTCAGAGTTGATTTCCTTTAGGATTTACTGGTTTGATCTCTTTATTGCCCAAGGGACTCACAAGAGCTTCTTCAGCCCCACAATTTGAAAGCTTCAGTTCTTCAGCTTTCTCACATTTGTACATGACTACTGGAAAAATCATAGCTTTGACTATAGGGACTTTTGTTGGCAAAATGATGTCTCTGCTTTTTAATACACCGTCTAGGTTTGTCATAGCTTTCCTTCCAAGGAGCAAGTATCTTTTAATTTCATGGTTGCATCCAACATCAGCAGTGACTTTGGGGCCCAAGAAAATCAAATCTGTCACTGCTTCCACTTTTTTTCCCACAAGAACATTCATAGCATCTTTATTCATAATAGCCAAAACAACTCAGATATCTAACAATGAGAGAATGTTTAATCAAACTGCGATATATCTGTACAATGAAATGCTTCTCACCTGCAAAATGGAACAAACTGATACGTTCAACAACACGGATGAATCTCAATAACATCATGTTGAATGAAAGAAGACAGAAACAAAAGGGTATGCCTTCTGTAATTCCATAATTATTAATTTGATGAATAAGCAAAATTAATTTGGATGGAAAAAATCAATGGTTGCTTCTGGTGGGGTGAGGAAAGGATGACTGAGGGAACATGGGGAAAATTGGGGGTGATATGAATGTCCTGTTGATGAACTTCAGATCACACAGGTGAAACCACTTTTCCAAACTCTTTAAATGGTATACTTAAGAACTGGCATCTCGCTGCATGCAACTTTCCTCAACAAAAGAGGTGTAGGGACTTCCCTGTGGTTAAGAGTCCACCTTGCAATGCAAGGGACATGGGTTCAAACCCTGGCTGGGGAATTAAGATCCCACATGCCATGGAGCAACTAAGCCCATGTGTTGCAATGACTGAGCCTACATCTCCAGATTAGAGACTCCGTGTGTCACAACCTGAGATCCCTCATGATGCAGCTAAGACCTGATGCAACCAAATAAATAAACAAATTTTTTAAAAAGAGCTATACACTAACATGAATTTTCTTGATGATGCACATGCTGAAGCACTTGGGGAGAAAGGTATTAATATCTGGAATTTACTTGAAATGCATCAAAAAATAACATGGGTTGATGGACAAGTAGACTATATGTGGATGGACACATGTAATGAAAAGTTCATGGCAAAATACAGATTGTACAGGTATTTATTATAACATTTTTCAAATCTGCTGTGGTTTGAAATTTTTCATAATGAATTTTGGATGGGAGGAGACAGGTGGAAACAATTAAGACACCTCCTGGTTATGGTTTCTTATTAGTAATTGACTTTTCTCTCTATGCTGCATCAGCCCAAGTGGCTCCAGGGAAAAGTGGAGAATGGGATGTACAAAAGTCCTTTCAGAGTGGAATGGAAAGGGGAAGGGGAGGGAGGCACATGACTAGGATACTGCAGCGCTTGTCAGCCATGGTTCAACCTCTGACACAGAAGCTGTAGAAAACATATATAAGAGGTTTGTCACAAGGATAGCTTTGGGGTGGGACAAGTTTGAAATTTGTGAAGTAGACTCTGAAATGGTGACTGAAGCTGTTGTCCATGGTGAATCTCTCTCCCATCAGGGAAGCCTCTGCCCTTCAACTGATCAGATCAAACCAGCCAGGTCATGTAGGACAATCCTTCTTGCTTAAAAACAACTGATGAGGGACTTCAATCATATCTACAACACACTTTCACACCAGCACCTAGAGGAGTGTTTCACTGAATAATCCGGGATGGTAACTCAGCCAAGCAGACATAGAAAACTGACCATCTCTGGGAAGATGTGACTCAGAGAACTTTAGTCTCTGCTCCCATTTAAGACTGCAGATATACCTGAGAAGTCTCATTCAAGCACACTTTTCCTAGTCAACTGTAGAAATTCCAGTCTCTTAAACAGTTGGTATTTATTTCTTTCCTACTGGTTATATTGTTAATAAGCTCAAAATGCACTAAAAACCTCAATAAACTCAAAAACCATGGCACATGAGCCCCATCCTTTGTGTGGGAATTAAATTTATAGGATGACCCAGGGGAGGCCCCAGGGACCAGGAACTGGCCAGGAGCCCCAGCTTCTGCAGACAGCAGAGGAAGAGAGCCAGGTTGTGGACTGGAAGTTGGAGCACCTGAGCACACCACAGGAAGGGGCTCCTCTAAACTATAGGTGTGTCATTCATGGAAAATCTCAAATTTCCTTTCCCATCTGATAAGACAAGACCAGTTCTAGGGAAATGAGCTTCTGGGTTTTCTCTATGCATCAGTTAGAACAATTAAAATACACAAGCTCACTGTCATTAAAGTATATTCACAACAGAGGCCAAACAGCTCATTATTAAACACAAGGGAAGATGTTCAAAATCATTCATGATCTTAGTGTAAATTAGACCAATGACTTTCCTGGTTACTCATATGGTAAAGAATCTGCCTGCAATGCAGGAGACTCTGGTTTGATCCCTGGGTCAGGAAGATCCCCTGAAGAAGGAAATGCAACCCACTCCAGTATTCTTGCCTGGGAAATCCCATGGACAGAGGAGCCTGATGGGCTACAGTCCACGGGGTTACAACGAGTCAGATATGACTGAGCAACTAACACATACACAACCCTAACACACACACATCATTTTTTAATTTATTTTTAATTTTATTGAAATTTAATTGATTTACAATGTTGTGTTTAATTTCTGCTATACAGTAAAGTGACTCCATTTATATATATTCTTTTTCATATTCTTTTCCATTATGGTTTATCATAGACACTGAATATAATTCCCTGTGTACAGTAAGTAGGACCTTGTTTTTTATCCATCCTATATATAAGAGCTTGCATCTGCTAATCCCAAACACACCATTTTTGCTAACCAATCTGGAAAAGAAGAATGGCCAACCCCACGGGGGTTGCTGAGTGCAAACTGGCACAGCCCTTTCAGAAGGTGACTTGGTGACAGGCACAAATGCAGAGCCATGGGAGGGCTCTGTCTTTGGCTCCTGGCTTTCTGCTCAGAGGTGTGGCCATGTCATTATTTCTAGGAATGAAAACCCAACAGTATCCTAATGACTCAACCACCACAGGGAATAGATAGGAAAATGAGGATCTATGTCTGATGGACTTTAAGCAAGAAGATGAGTAATGCTCATAGTGACTATATAAAAGCATGATAAATATTCTGTGAAGATACAGAATGCACACCGTCTTCTGTATGAGTAATTCCATGCTGCTACAAATACAAACGTATGTACATAGATACAACATGTTTTCCATTATCACAGGAAGAACACTGAAAGAATGTGCAATAGAAAACTACAAATTGTATTCGGGAGAGGGATTGTGAGTAACTAGTGTCTACATTCTAATATTTTGAGAAGTGGTTATCATTGCTTTTACAATATGGAAAAGAAAATGTAAGCCTGTCTAACTCATTACAGTTACTTATGATTTCATGCCTATCGGGTCCCTGGAACTAGACTTCAACTAAGACCCATTAAATCCAAATTTCTTTTTAAATTAACTGGCAAGAAACCTTGAGCACATATTTTGCCTCTATTTGGTTAACAGGAACCAGATGCAAGGCTTCAATCAAACTTTCATTGTCTGGTGGTCTGGTAGTCATTTGCTCACTGAGCTAAAAATATTTGATTCATCTACATCTTTTGTTGGTTAATACCTGGATATATCAGGAACTGCCCAAGATGTGCTCTTTCTATATAATAAAAGTGAACTTGCAAATATTAACATGGGAATGCAAGAAATGTCTCATTATTTTTTTCAAAATCAAATGAGGTCTGAATTGAAATCCCTATCCTATTTGGCTGGTAGAAAACTCAATTTCCATCTTTGTGGGAACCTCCTCCCAGCTCTCCATGGAGCCCCATGGTGGTTCTGGGACCTAATGCTGAGCAGATTATTCTGAAAGGTCTGCTGTCTTTTGGTCCACATGGCTCACTGCCTGCAGGAGTGGACAGCCATTCTCCCTGAAGCTTTGTGAGGGATCTGGGCCTGTCCAACATGGCTTCTCAAAACAGCCCCTAGGTTTTCCTGAGCTAGAAAATGGATCTTCCTGCAGGGTCAATGCTTCCTCTTTGTTCCACCCCTCCGCGCCTGCAGCCTCCTTCCTGGGAAAGCAATGCCCCCAAAACCAAAGTCTGGTTTCAAACCACACACACACACACACACACACACACACACCACATGCTAAGAAGATACAACAGCTGTGCAAATCATTTTCATCCTGAGAATAACCTGAGGCAAGGCTTTTGGGGGCATGGAAGAATAAAAATATGAGACCAAAGCAAAAATAATACTTTAAATTATCCAGCCATGTTAATAGTCATTTTTCTCATTAACATTGCAAAGTTGCTCCTGATGCAATGTATTAGCCTTTGGTTAAAATTAATAGCAGTGAATTGAGTGGCTAACACTATTGGTGTATTAACCATGAAACAGTGAGTTAATCCCTCTAGGTTTCAGTTTCTCGTCACCAAATGAGGCTAAATCATAGTTCCCCTCACAAGAATCACGATGAGAGAAGGAAACGATGCAGGAAAAGCACAGTGTCTGGTGCCTGATGCAGTGCGTGTCCAATGACCTTGGAAAAGAACCACTTGTTTCAACATGAAAAATCCACATCAGGCCCATGAACTCTTGGTCTAGTAAAGAAAGTTCTGAAGGCTGGATATTCCTTGTTTAAAAGCATCCAGAAAGCTAGAAAGCAACTGATGGAAGAAATACAAAAGGACAATAATGATCAGAGAAAATGGATTAAAGAGAGATCACTTTTCTCTGCTTAGGTTGGCAAGAATGTAGAAGATTGGTAGTACTTAGCACTAACAAGAATGAGGGGAGAGGAGAGAATATATTAATAAATAATATTATGAAACAAGCTCTGCCAGGGCAATTTGGCAGTGGTTGGACTCCAGGAATTCATAGTTTAGAAATATTTGCACAAGCTCTCAAGGCTGTAGACATGAATCTGTGCAGTGTTTATAAAGGCAAAGGCATGTAGATAACTGAGATATACATCCATCAGGACTTTTAATAAATTATGCTTCAGCCATTCTGCGTAATGTCATGCAATCCTAAAATGAATGTGAGAAATACACTCAATGACATGGAAGAATGCCCCATACACATAGTTGAGTGTTTTTTAAAAAAAAGTGAGTTGAAAAATCCACAAAGCCTCTGTTTTGTAAAACGTATACCAGACACATGTTTGTGTCTTCATGGAAGTTATTTGCATATGCATGCATGTGTATGTAATTTGCCTATACACAGAACAATTCTGGACAGAAACACAAGGTACTGCTTATAATGGTACTCTAGGCATCTGGGCTCAAAGAGCGAACTATGGGGCCATTTCCCTTTGTATCTTGACACTTCTACTATACTTGCTAAGTTATGCAGCCATCATCCCATTCAATTTTCCAAAACTTTCAGCACCCCCAAAAGAAACCCCATCTCTATCAATGTCACACGTCGTTTTCTGTCAACAGCCTGCCTTTCCCCAAGCGAACACAAACCTACTTTCTTTATAGATTTGCCTCATCTAATTCCCTTTTCTCTGTTTTGTTTTTGTCTTTCTGTTTCATGCTGGAGACTTTTGTCAAATCCTTAATGCTTTACCTGTGTCATTCATAGTTGAGTGAAGCACCAAAAGATTTGCTAGAAGCTCCTAGGTGCACCTTACTATAAAACCATGGCAGCATTTTCTTTGTGAGGCTCCCAAGTCAATGACTCAGAGAAGGCAATGGCAGCCCACTCTAGTACTCTTGTCTGGAAAATCCCATGGACAGAGGAGCCTGGTGGGCTGTGGTCCATGGGGTCGCCAGGAGCTGGACACAACTGAGCGACTTCACTTTCACTTTTCACTTTCATGCATTAGAGAAGGAAATGGGAACCCACTCCAGTATTCTTGCCTGGAGAATCCCAGGGAT
Source organism: Redunca redunca (assembly GCA_006410935.1). NCBI lineage: Eukaryota > Metazoa > Chordata > Mammalia > Artiodactyla > Bovidae > Redunca > Redunca redunca. The sequence goes on from SJYQ01095370.1 coordinate 217,121, forward strand.
GGAGGAGCCTGATGGGCTGCTAGCTATGGGGTCGCACAGAGTCGGACACGATTGAAGTGACTTAGCAGCAGCAGCAGCAAGTCAATGACTATATCTGGCCACAGCTTGTGTATTTTGATGTCTTTAGACTAAATCTCTGGGATCCTGTCAGGCACAGGAGAGGTGTAGGCACCTGCTGCAGGATGTGGTGGAAGAAGAGACCAAGATAACTCAATTGTTTGCCATGCACACTTCCAACTCTCATGATGCTAGCAGCTCCACTCACAAGCCCACCTGTCACAGTGGCTGTTTTCTTCAATACAAAGACTCCAGGGAGTCTTCAGAACACATTTGCCCACTCTTCACAGTTATCCACCCTGCAGGCATTTAAACGTTCATTTCATCTTCTCTGCTAAGTCAATTACACTCCTGTCCACTTTACATCTAAAAATTCATGTTTTTTATGTTCTCTTTTCTTCCAAGACTCTATTCTTGTACTTTGATTTTATCTATTTGTTTATTCTTTTGTTCACTTATTTATTCATTTAGTTATTTTGCTCTTTTAGCAAAGACCAAAACATGAAAGTAAAATTTTATATTTTTTAAATTGTATTACATTAGTGGGATTTGCAAAGAAAGAGATGGTAAATGCCTTTTAAATAGAAATCTTTTTATTATTCAACCTTTAGATTTTGTCAATTTTATAGTAATAAATTTATTATTATAATAAACTAATTTGAAATGAACTAGTTGAATCTTCCTCATTGTTAGTGAGCATATTTTATCAGATTACCCCTTTTACAAGTGCCCATTGACATCCTTTGCTAATTTTTCTATTTCTTGTCCTTTATTCTTGTTTTTTATAAATATTGTATATGTTCTAAATATAAATCCTCTTTCTGATTTGCACACTAAAAAATGTCTTCTCCCAGTTTACTGTCTGCTAACTTCATGGAACCAATTCCAAATTCACCATGGAAAAAATATTTCCTAATTCTGATATAGTCAAATCCATCTAATTTTTTGCCTTATTCTTCAGGCTTTGGAGATCTTGTTTACAAAATCTTTCCACGTCCCAAGATGACTAAAGTATTCTATATTTTCTTCCATTTCTTTAAAATTTCATCTTTTAGATTTAGGTCTTTAATCCAATCCTAAAACTGTTCAAATATGACATGATGTCAGGATCCAACTTCACTCTTCTTTATTAACACAGTCAATTTCGCCATCAACATTGACTAAATAATCTACCTTTATCTTACAAATTTATGAAATTATCTCCTACATAAAAGATGCCTGTGAACACTTGAGTCTGTTTCTGGGCTTTCCGTTCTGTTCTACTTGAAACTGAAATTGTTAGTCACTCAGTCATATCTGCTCTGTGACACCATGGACTGTAGTCCACCAAGCTCCTCTGTCCATGGGATTTCCCAGGCAAGAATACTGGAGTGGGTTGCCATTTCCTTCTCCAGGGGATCTTCCCAACCCAGGATCAAATATGGCTCTCCTTCACTGCAGCCGGATTCTTTACAGTCTAAGCCACCAGGAAAGTCCCCTAGATATTGCATTTTCATTGTGTGGTTTCATTTTCTACTTGTTTATTGCAGACATAGTGGATGATGTTGAATGTTCATGTTTATTAACTTTATTTTTGGAATGTATTTATTTTTTAATTGAGGGATAATTGCTTTACAGAATTTTGTTGTTTTCTGTCACACCTCAACATGAATAAGCCATAAGTGTACGTATATCCCCTCCATCTTGAACCTCCCACTTATCTCCCCTCACATCCCACCCTTCTAGGCTGATGCAGATTCCCTGTTTGAGTTTCCTGAGACATACAGCAAATTCCCACTGGCTATCTATTTTACATATGGTAATGTAAGTTTCCAAGTTACTTTCTCTATACATCTCACGGTCTCCTCCCCTCTCTCCCCATCCATAAGTCTGTTATCTATGGTTTACTGACTTTATATCTGGAAATCCTTGAGACTGACATCTGTAATTGCTAAAAATCGTGTTCATCTTGCTATCAATGTGGCAAAAACCACAATCACAGAAAACTGGCCAATCTGATCACATGAACCACAGCCTTGTCTAACTCAGTGAAGCTATGAGCTATGCCGTGTAGGGCCACCCAAGATGGATGGGTCATGGTGGAGAGTTCTGACAAAATGTGGTCCACTGGAGAAAGGAATGGCAAGCCACTTCAGTATTCTTGCCTTGAGAAGCCCATGAACAGTATGAAAAGGCAAAAAGCTATGACACTGAAAGATGAACTCCCCAGGTCGGTAGGTACCCAATATGCTACTGGAGATCAGTGGAGAAATAACTCCAGAAAGAATGAAGAGATGGAGCCAAAGCAAAAACAACACCCAGTTGTGGATGGGACTGGTGATGGAAGTAAAGTCCGATGCTGTAAAGAGCAATATTGCATAGGAATCTGGAATGTTAGATCCATGAATCAAGGCAAATTGGAAGTGGTCAAACAGGAGATGGCAAGGGTGAACACTGACATTTTAGAAATCAGCAAACTAAAATGGACTGGAATGGGTGAATTTAACTCAGATATCCATTATATGTACTACTGTGGGCTAGAACCCCTTAGAAAAAACGGAGTAGCCCTCATAGTCAACAAAAGAGTCCAAAATGCAGTACTTGGATATAATCTCAAAAATGACAGAATGATCTCCGTTCATTTCCAAGGCAAACCATTCAATATCACAGTAATCCAAGTTGATGCCCAGACCAGGAACGCTGAAGAAGCTGAAGTTGAACAGTTCTATGAAGACCTACAAGACCTTCTAGAATTAACACCCAAAAAAGATGTCCTTTTCATTATAGGGGACTGGAATATAACAGTAAGAAGTCAAGAAATACCTGGAGTAACAAGCAAATTTGGCCTTGGAGTACAGAATGAAACAGGACAAAGGCTAATAGAGATTTGCCAAGAGAACACACTGATCATAGCAAACACCCTCTTCCAACAACACAAGAGAAGACTTTACACATGAACATCACCAGATGGTCAATACTGAAATCAAATTGATTATATTCTTTGCAACCAAAGATGGAGAAGCTCTATAGAGTCAGCAAAAACAAGGGCAGGAACTGACTGTGGCTCAGATCGTGAACTGCTTATTGCCAAATTCAGACTTAAATTGAAGAAAGTAGGGAAAACCACTAGACCATTCAGTTCAGTTCAGTTCAGTACAGTTTAGTCGCTCAGTCGTGTCCAACTTTTGTGACCCATGAATTGCAGCACACCAGGCCTCCCTGTTCATCACCAACTCCTGGAGTTCATGCAGACTCATGTCCATCGAGTCAGTGATGCATACAGCCATCTCAACCTCTGTCGTCCCCTTCTCCTGTCCCCAATCCCTCCCAGCATCAGAGTCTTTTCCAATGAGTCCACTCTTTGCATGAGGTGGCCAAAGTACTGGAGTTTCGCCTTTAGCATCATTTCTTCCAAAGAAATCCCAGGGCTGATCTCCTTCAGAATGGACTGGTTGGATCCCCTTGCAGTCCAAGGGACTCTCAAGAGTCTTCTCCAGCACCACAGTTGAAAAGCATCAATTCTTCAGCGCTCAGCTTTCTTCACAGTCCTATTCTCACATCCATACATGACCACAGGAAAAACCATAGCCTTGACTAGACAGACAGGTATGACCTAAATCAAATCCCTTATGATTATACAGTGGAAGTGACAAATAGATTCAAGGGATTAGATCTGATAGAGTGCCTGAAGAATGATAGACAGAGGTTCATGACACTGTACAGGAGGCAGGGATCAAGACCATCGCCAAGAAAAAAAAATACAAAAAGGCAAAATGATTGTCTGAGGAGGGCTTACAAATAGCTATGAAAAGAAGAGAAGCAAGAGGCAAAGGAGAAAAGGAAAAATATACCCATTTGAATGCAGAGTTCCAAAGAATAGTAAGGAGAGATAAGAAAGCCTTCCTCAGTGATCACTGCAAAGAGATAGAGGAAAACAATAGAATGGGGAAGACTAGAGACCTCTTCATGAAAATTAGAGATACCACGGGAACATTTCATGCAAAGATGGCACAATAAAGGACAGAAATGGTACGGACCTAACAGAAGCAGAAGATATTAAGAGGTGGCAAGAATACACAGAAGAACTATACAAAAAACATTTCATGACACAGACAATCATGATGGTGTGATCACTCACCTAGAGCCAGACATCCTGGAATGTGAAGTCAAGTGGGCCTTAGGAAGCATCATTATGAACAAAGCTAGAGGAGGTGATGGAATTGCAGTTGAGCTATTTCAGATCTTAGAAGATGATGCTGTGAAAGTGCTGCACTCAATATATCAGCAAATTTGAAAAACTCAGCAGTGGCCACAGGACTGGAAAAGGTCAGTTTTCATTCCAATCCCAAAGAAAGGCAATGCCAAAGAATGCTCAAACTATTACACAATTGCACTTATCCCACACACTAGCAAAATAATGCTCAAAATTCTCCAAACCAGGCATCAGCAGTATGTGAACCATGAACTTCCAGATGTTCAAGCTGGATTTAGAAAAGGCAGAGCAATCAGAGATCAAATTGCCGACATCCGCTGGATCATCGAAAAAGCAAGAGAGTTCCAGAAAAACATCTATTTCTGCTTTATTGACTATTCCAAAGCCTTTGACTGTGTGTATCACAATAAACTGTGGAAAATTCTGAAAGAGATGGGAATACTAGGCGACCTGACCTGCCTGTATGCAGGTTAAGAAGCAACAGTTAGAACTGGACATGGAACAATAGACTGATTCCAAATAGGGAAAGGAGTACATCAAGGCTATATATTGTCACCCTGCTTATTTAACTTATATGCAGAGTACATTATGAGAAATGCTGGGCTGGATGAAGCACTAGCTGAAATCAAGATTTCTGGGAGAAATATCAATAACCTCAGATATGCAGATACCACCCTTATGGAAGAAAGTGAAGAAAAACTAAAGAGCTTCTTGATGAATGTGAAAGAGGAGAGAGAAAAGTTGGCTTAAAACTTAGCATTCGGAATACTAACATCATAGTATCTGGTCCCATCACTTCATGGCAAATAGACGGGGAAACAGTGGAAAAAGTGACAGACTTTATTTTGGGGGCTCCAAAATCAATGCAGATGGTGATTGCAGCCATGAAATTTAAAGATGCTTGCTCCTTGGAAAAGTTATGACCAACCTAGACAGCGTATTAAAAAGCAGAGACATTACTTTGCCAACAAAGGTCCATCTAGTCAAGGCTATGGTTTTTCCAGTGGTCATGTATGGATGTGAGAGTTGGACTATTAAGAAAGCTAAGCGCGGAAGAATTGATGCTTTTGAACTGTGGTGTTGGAGAAGATTCTTGAGAGTCCCTTAGACTGCAAGGAGATCCAACCAGTCCATCCTAAAGGAACACAGTCCTGCATATTCATTGGAAGCACTGATGTTGAAGTTAAAACTCCAATACTTTGGCCACCTGATGCGAAGAACTGACTCATTTGAAAAGACCCTGATTCAGGGAAAGATTTTGGTGGGTGGAGAAGGGGACGACAGAGGATGAGATGGTTGGATGGCATCACCAACGCAATGGACGTGAGTTTGATTAGGCTCCAGGAGTTGGTGATGGACAGGGAAGCCTGCCATGCTGCAGTTCATGGGGTCTCAAAGAGTTGGACACGGCTGAGCAACTGAACTGAACTGAATGAAACATCTGTCTTTTGTTTACTGCAGTGTGTTTACCCAGCTCCTTGACTATTTTTCTTAATAAGAGTTGGTATCTATTATGACTTGACTGTAAGATGTAAACTCAATTTATAGAACAAAGGTGAGCTATTGGCACATTCAGACCACCAGTGCACAGTTCAGTTCAGTTCAGTCGCTCAGTTGTGTCCTACTCTTTGCAACCCCATGAACCGCAGCATACCAGGCCTCCCAACTCCCAAAGTCCACCCAAACCCATGTCCATTGATTCGGTGATGACATCCAACCATCTCATCCTCCGTCTTCCCCTTCTCCTTCTGCCCTCAATCTTTCCCAGCATCAGCGTCTTTTCAAATGAGTCAGCTCTTTGAATCAGGTGGCCAAAGAATTGCAGTTTCAGCTTCAACATCAGTCCTTTCAACAAACATCCAGGACTGATCTCCTTTAGAATGGACTGGTTGGATCTCCTTGCAGTCCAAGGGACTCTCAAGAGTCTTCTTCAACACCACAGTTCAAAAGCATCAATTCTTCGACGCTCAACTTTCTTCACAGTCCAACTCTCACATCCATACATGACCACAGGAAAAACCATAACCTTGGTTTGATGAACCTTTGTGGACAAAGTAATGTCTCTGCTTTTTAATATGCTGTCTAGGTTAGTCATAACTTTCCTTCCAAGGAGTAAGCGTCTTTTAATTTCATGGCTGCAGTCACCATCTGCAGTGATTTTGGAGCCCAGAAAAATAAAGTCAGCCACTGTTTCCCCATCCATTTGCCATGAAGTGATGGAGTTAATTCCCAAAAGTTTTCCAAAAACACTGTGAGCCCTGCCAGCAGCTCTGGTGAAAGTGCTCTGGCCCCAGGAGCACCTACTGCAGGACAGGCATCCACTGGGATGTGCAGGCTTTAGGATGTTTTTTAATTATCATTCACTTTTCTACAGCACCAGTCACATAGAATGCTATCTCAAATACACTTTCTCATCTATAAGAACACAATAGTGAAAAAGCAAATAAATCAGTGTAACAGGAGCTGAAAGATATTTATCTTTTTTCTCCAGAACTTATAAACCAAAGTGATACCTTAGTCTATAATAAAAGGTTAAAGAATTGAGGTCTGACATCCTATACTTCACAGCCACTTGGGAGATTTCTTCTGCTACCCCAGCTGAATGCTCTTAACTGGCTAGCCCTCCATATGTTAACTTCTCATAGCATGAGGGTTTTGTACAAAAGGAGCATCAGATCTCCCCCAGGCTCATTCAGTTTTCCTATGCTCACAGACAGGTTCATTTCCAGATTAAAATAGCATCTTCTCTGTGATGTTTAATTATGTGTCAACTAGGCTGGATCTCGGGGTGCCCAGACATTTGATCAAACTTTTTTCTGGATATGTATGTGAGGGTATCTGTGGATGAGATTAGCATTTAAACTGATGTCTAAGTAAGTCAAATTGCCTTCCCTAATGTAGGTGGGCCACATCCAATCAGTTGAAGACCTGAGTAGAACAATAAGACCAATCCTCCCAAGAGTAAGAGGGAATTCTCCAGCAGGAAGTCTTTACCCACACCTTTGACTCTCCTGGGTCTCCAACCTTCTGGCCCCAGCCTCCATAATTAAATGAGCCAATTCCTAAAAAAATATTATATATATATATATACACACACACATATGTATAAAATTTCATGAGCCAGTTCCTTACAATACATAAATCGATCTCTGTGTGCATATATCATATCAGTTCTGTTTGTCTGGAGAATGCTAATCAGTACACACCCCTTTGCCAAGACTGAAGCACAGCAAAGCTACTACTTTGGATCAACTTGTAGTGTTGACATCCCACCACAGCCATGAAACAGACCAAGAGAACATAAACATTTGACATGGAATTCTTCTTTTTCAAAGAAAAGATATTGGAAGCTGGTTGAAAATGATTCTTTGATTTGTGCTCTGCATTTTTGTCATTGAAATCCCAGATTTTTGGCAAAACAAAATCTCCAGAGCACATGATAAAATTAACGTTATTATCTCCAGGCTTGAGGAGTGATTCCAAGATCACTAAGAAACATGTGCCTTTTCTGAAACAACAGTTAAGTATTTGGAAGCATAGCTGCACTCATGCACACTCATAACAACAAAAATACATATTTGGTCTTCGGGGGTAAACACAGTAGCCTGACTCTGTTCTCATTAATTTTAAAGCCACATTGAATATAAGGAAACCAAAGGAGCAGTTGCTTCATTGAGGATATTTCTAGACTAGAAACCAGTGTTTCTAGAAATATAACTAGAAATCTATGACCTCATCAATTCCAGGGAGTCCAGATACAAACAAGCCCCATCGATATTGACATGGCGAGTACCTTCAGTATGATGATGCAGACATGAGTCTCCTGTGCATGCCTCTAGGTGGGTAGAAACACAGAGGACAAAACGTTTCCTGAAACTTCTGACACGGAACCTTCAGGATTCACTGCACACAAATATTCCTTACAGGCTTCAAGGTCCTGTCTGCTTTCCTACATAAGAATCCTCTACAATCTGATCAGCATTAACCCAACAACTTGAAGAATGGTATTTCAGGAACAATGTTTTTCTGGAAAACTTCAAGGGAATAGAAGTACTTTTCTTGAGGAAAAACAAAATAGATTTCTTTCCTCACAAATTTTCCTCATTTCTAGGAGCTGCTATTAGCTGGTATGTGTATATACTAAAAGTTTGGGCTTGTATTGACTACCATGAATGGTAATTGTCAATGGAGAAAATCAGAAATACACAAGAGACCAGAGTGTTAGCTTACTCTGAGCATTTGTGGGGTTTTCTACTTTCCAGGTTAATGCCCAGTTTCTGTATTGTTACTAATAGGCCTACTTCAGGGGGCATGATGGAAAATTAACCTGAGAAGGGGAATGTATTCATGCATCAATTGCACAGTGCCTGGCACCTAGAAAGAGCCCAAAGTATAGTGGATGATAGGGTTCCTATTTCCAGTATTTTCAATGCTAATGGTCTGTCTCTGTTACCTTAATAGTACAATAAAAAGATAAACTTCATTCATGCTGAATTATCAGATAAAAAATTCTTTCTCACATCTGTTACTTCACCTTGCTTTTACTGAGGGATGAGTGAAGTGAAGTCACTCAGTCATGTCTGACTCTTTGCGACCCCATGGACACCAGGCTCCTCCATCCATGAGATTTTCTAGGCAAGAGTACTGGAGTCTGTTGCCATTTCCTTCTCCAGGGAACTTCCCAACCCAGGGATCAAACCCAGGTCTCCCACGTTGTAGACAGACGCTTTATCGTCTGAGCCACCAGGGAAGGGGTGCCTAGATTTAAAAAGCATAAGGCTACAATGTTTATTTTGGTCTATCAGCAGTAAAGCATTTGCCTGAAATGCAGGAGATGCAAGTTCAATCCCTGGGTGGGGAATTAGTTGATATATTAGTTGGCATATGTATATACTATACTGGAGGAGGAAATGGCAACCCACTCCAGTATTCTTGCCTGGGGAATCTCAAGGACAGAGGAGCCTGGTGGGCTACAGTCCATGGGGTCATAAAGAGTCAGACACAACTGAATATACAGGCTTCCCTAGTAGCTCAGATGGTAACCCTTCCTAGAGAAGGAAATGGTAACCCATTCCAGTACTCTTGCCTGGAAAATTCCATGGATGGAGGAGCCTGGTAGGCTACAGTCCATGGGATCACAAAGAGTCGGACACGACTGAGCAACTTCACTGTTCACTTATGGAGGCTAGTGGTTCATTGGTTTTTAGATATCCAAAATATCTGGAGAACAAGTAATAGGTAAGAAGCAAGTCTCCTGGTGGAAACTTTAAAGTGAAGGCATTCTGCCAGGGTTACACATATGTTACACATACTATGTTATACATATTCTGGGAGTATAATTACATATATTTGTTGTTATTCAGTTACTAAATCATGTCCAACTCTTTGCAACCCACAGACTGTAGCATGCCAGGTTTCCCTGTCCTTCACTATCTCCTGGAGTTTGCTCAAACTCATGTCCATTGAGTCACTGATGCTATCTAACCATCTTGTCCTCTGCCACCCCTTTCTCCTTTTGCCTTCGATCTTTCCCCACATCAGGATCTTTTCCAATGAGTTGGCTCTTTGTATCAGGTGGCCAAAGTACTGGACTTTCAGCTTCAGCATAGTCCTTTCAATGAATATTCAGAGTTGATTTCCTTTAGGATTGATTGGTTTGATCTCTTTGCAGTCCAAGGGTGTTTTTAAAAGATGGAAAGTCCTAACTCTATTTCTTTTGCATTTTATTCAATCCCACATTTCCTTTTAGGAAACTATAAACTCCTAAAGTTTATAGTTTATAGTTGTGGTAATGTAATAGTGAGAAATTCAACCATGGAATAAAATAAATACAAATAATACTGAAACCTTATTTTCCATCCATTGGATTGGGAATATTTAAAAGATTGATGACACAGTGTTAATGAGTTCTGTGCAATCCCTACTTTCACCAGTGTTGTTGGGAGTGTTCCATGCACAGTAGCTAGAGATGGCAGGTTGATAATAGGTGGCAAAAATTTAACAAGCATCAATTTTGATCCAAAGGATCACTTTCAAAATTTATTCTAAAAAGATAATGAGACAAATATGGAAAAAAATATAAAGTAATTTCCATTGCTATATTGTTTTACACTAATCTTACAAGTGGGGGAAAGCTACATCTTAAAATTATCAGCTTTTCTCTAAATCCCATCTCACAGTGTTGGCCTAAGCCACAGTCATCCCTTACTTAACATGCTCATCCCTTCCTCACCAGCATCCCTTTCAAAGTCCTTGAAAGACCAACAAGGCCACATCCAATCTGGCTCCTCCTGTGTCTCCAGTGCTGGCCATTAGCCATGGTGAGTTTTTCTTTGCTCCCAGAAACAGGCCAGGTCCTCCCTATTACAGAGTGCGTTCTGTTCAGAAGGGTCCCCCCCTTTGTTGTTCCAGGCCAAACCTGAGTTCCCTTTAGGTCTTTATGAACACCCTCTCCCCCACATCACTCTAGCTCTTTGTTCATTGTGGCCTTAGAACACCTTATGTTGTTCCTACAAAGCATTTACACATTTCATGAAGCCAGAGGACCATGTCCCCCTGTGTTATATCCATGCCCTTCAAGCCTTCTGCCAGAACATAGTACATGCTCAATAAACACTTGCCAAAATAATATCTAAATTGTAGGACCAGGTTTAAAAATGATCTTAGCACTAGCTGCATTCCAAGCAGGAAGAAAGTGGTAGCTGAAGAGGCTTAGGCAAAGGCCATGTCCCCTCTATAGACTCAGCCCCATGGCTGTTCTCAGCTGTGAAGGCTTTGCAAGGTAAGTTTGCAGCAGATAAAGAAGAGCAAAAAAAAACCAATTCTCTGTAATAATCTAAGTGGGAAAAGAATTTAGAAAAGAATAGACATATATGCTTGTATAACTGAATCATTCGGCTATACACCTGAAACTAACACAACACTGTTAGCTAATTATACTTCAAGATAAAACAATTTTTTTAAAAAAGAGTAAAAAGGGATTGAAATTTAAAACTGAAACTTCTATATCCATCTTCATCTACTTGGCAGGAGAAAAAATGCAAGGACATATATGATTACAGCTTCTTGACATTCTAGAAAAGGCAAAACTAGGGAGAGAGTAGAAAGATCAGTGTTTGCCAGAGGTTAGGAGAGAAAGCAGAGACATTACTTTGCCGACTAAGGTCTGTCTAGTCAAGGCTATGGTTTTTCATGTGGTCATGTATGGATGTGAGAGTTGGACTGTGAAGAAGGCTGAGTGCCGAAGAATTGATGCTTTTGAACTGTGGTGTTGGAGAAGACTCTTGAGAGTCCCTTGGACTGCAAGGAAATCCAACCAGTCCATTCTAAAGGAAATCAACCCTGGGATTTCTTCAGAAGGAATGATGCTAAAGCTGAAACTCCAGTACTTTGGCCACCTCAGGAGAAGAATTGACTCATTGGAAAAGACTCTGATGTTGGGCGGGATTGGGGGCAGGAGGAAAAGGGGATGACAGAGGATGAGATGGCTGGATGGCATCACCGACTCAATGGACGTGAGTTTTAGTGAACTCCAGGAGTTGGTGATGGACAGGGAGGCCTGGCGTGCTGCGATTCATGGGGTCGCAGAGTCAGACACGACTGAGCAACTGAACTGAACTAAACTGAACTGAGGAGAGAAAGATGAAAGGCTGAGAAATGAGGATTTTTAAGGCAGTGAAACTCTTCTGTATGTATAATGATGAACACATGTCATTATACATTTGTCTAAACCAATAGGATAGGCAACACCAGCACCGAACCCTAATGTAAACTATGGCCTCTGAGTGACTGTGATTTGTCAGTGCAGGTTCATCAGGCATAACAAATGCACCACTCTGGTGGGGGCATTGATAACAAAGGAGACGATGCATTGTGAGGGCAGAGGGCATGCGAGAAATCCCTGTTCCTTCCTCTTATTTTTGCCGTGAACCTAAACTGCTCTTTAAAATATATATATTTTTAAATTGTGAGGACATAAGCATTTATTCCAGCATTGTTCATACTGGCAAAAGGGAGGGATGGAAATAAATGCTTATTCACAAAGGCATGTTCAAATAAATTCTGGTTCATTCACACCACAACCATCGAAAAGGATGAATTAGAGCTATATTTAATGACTTTGCAAGGTTTCTATGAGCAATTAGGGAGTAAGAAAGACCAAATTCAGAGTACTGCATATTTTATTATCCCATTCTTAAAACAATGAAGAAAAGTTCTATGCATCAATGTACATACAGGCAGACAAGCATGTGTACAATGAACAATACCTATGGGCAATTCCACATGTGCAAGGAAAACCATTGCACACGTGGAATCCTGCTGTCAGTGCAGGAGGAAAGGAGGGAGCTTGGGGGGACAAGGAGGTAAGGACAGCAAACACAAAAAGACGATTTTTGAAAAGCAACATTGTATGATCCATTAATATATTTACTTAAAATATATGTGTTTTATATGAATAAATGGGGAATTTCAGCTTTACATATTATGTCTTCCTCCCATCTCTCACATCAGTCTAACAAGAAAATGCAAATTGCCACTTGTTTTGATTCCTCATAAAATGTTCTTTCTCTACAAAGTAAACAGAAATCAGACAGATATCATTTCATAAATGGACTTCCAGTGACTGTTCTGGATAAGGAGATGTTTCTACAGTCATCTGGCCAAAGCCATTTGAATCTCATCAAATGACATTTTTTTTCTCTTTCTAGTTTGTGCTTTTCCTTGGAGAAACAACTCTATAAATGTTTAAAATCAGCACTAATTTTCATGCTGAATAAAATATGGTTGCATAGAAAACTGACTCCAATAAATTTTTTTAAAAAATCAATGTACTCTAAGAGTTAAGATAGGATGGAAATTTTTGTGCTGTCCATATTGAGATGTCCAGGTAATGCAAAACAAAAATAATCACTATTATAAAAGAAAATTACAAGAGAAAACATAAGTCATCCTCACATGAGAAATAAAATTGAAGGAAAGAAAGGGTAACTTTGCTTGCATCTTATGGAAGCCGCCAGGAACGCAACTTAGTGCTAATTTGCCTCTTTCGAATTTACCATTCTTAGTGGCAAACTGTTCGGGATCCACCCAGCCTGAGGACATACTTTTCTAATTAAGGATCCTCACTGAATATTCTGACTTTGACCTCATTTCAAAGTTACTTAAGTTTTAAAGCTTGATTCAAGATCTCCAATCAGGATTTTAATAAAGGCCTGGAGCCATGATGAGTTAGTAAAGGCAAGTAGGGATGTGAGGAAGACAGCCCCGTTCAGTCAGCTCAAGGAACATCTAGAGATGTTCTACAAAGTGCTGCAAACTTCTCCACGTTATCCCTTCACTCTTTCTCTCTAATCTAGCACTTCTTGACATGCATCCCATAAAGCAGCACTTTGGAACGTTAACGTGTATAGGAATTTAATGGGACAACACACAGTCCAGGGAGGGGCTGCCGTTCTGCATTTCTAACAAGCTCCCAGATGATGCTGTTGCTCCTGGTCCACAGGTCACACTTCAAATAGAAAGGCTGTGGAATACCAGGGTAAGCAAGATGCTAACAGATCTTTAAGGAAACTAAAAGATTCCAAAGATGAACCTTTTGGGGAAATATTATATTAAGTTAAGGATTTCCCTGGTGTCTCAGACAATAAAGAAACTGCCTGCAGTGTGGAAGACCCAGGTTCAATCCCTGGGTCAAGAAGATCCCCAGGAGAAGGGAATGGCAGCCCACTCCAGTATTCTTGCCTGGAGAATTCCATGGACAGAGGAACCTGGCAGGCTACAGTCCATGGGGTTTCAAGAGTCATACATGACTGAGCAACTAACACTTTCACTTTTTTCACTATATTAAGTTGAACAAATGTCTGAAACTCCAAGGAAAAGGGTGAGCTATCAGTTTAGTTCAGTTCAGTCGCTCAGTCGTGTCCAACTCTTTGCGACTCCATGGACTGCAACACGCCAGGCCTCCCTGTCCATCACCAACTCCCTGAGTTTACCCAAACTCATGTCCATTGAGTCAGTGATGCCATCCAACCATCTCATCCTCTGTCCTCCCCTTCTCCTCCTGACCTCAATCTTTCCCAGCATCAGGGTCTTTTCAAATGAATCAGCTCTTCGCATCAGGTGGCCAAAGTTATTGGAGTTTCAGCTTCAACATCAGTCCTTCCAATGCATACCTAGGACTGACCTCTTTTAGGATGAACTGGTTGGATCTCCTTGCTGTCCAACGGACTCTCAAGAGTCTTCTCCAACACCACATTTCAAAAGCTTTCTTTACATTTCAACTCTCACATCCATACATGACTACTGGAAAAATAGCTTTGACTAGATGGACCTGTGTTGGCAAAGTAATGTCTCTAGTGAGGTATAATATATTAAAAGGTTTTACTGGAAATAAACAATAAACAAAAAAAAGTCTCCAATCATATCCTAAAGAGTTTAATATATTTTATGTATCCATTATTAATTCTTCAAACTTAGAGATGTTTAAAATAGTAGTTAAGAACATGATTTTTACAATAGAACATTTGCTTATCTCTGGCTCCCACTTTCCAAAGAAGACATGCGAACCTTTGAAAGATAGTTTGCCTACCCCACGTAGGGCCACTCCCAGACTCAGATTCCAGGCTTAGGGAGTTAGTTGTTGAAGAACCTACTGCTTGCCCACGCCGTTACACACACACCATCAGTTCTGGCTTAGAAACCCCTCCCTGTAAAAGGATAGAATGGGGCAGAAAGAGAAGCAATATCCTGCCCTTCCTAATTCCTAAACACAGCCTTCCTTTCTAGACCTCTCTGACATTCCCCTGTTTCTGGGCAGAGACCCAACTGTGCCCCTCCTTCTTGGTAAAATCCCCCAGGGCCTGCCTGAAATACACAGTAGACAGGCAGCCTTAGCAGCCAGGCTAAGCCCATGGGGTAGGCTGCCCCCTGGTGGTTAGTCTGACCAGTCCTAGCAGTCTTGCATCTTGGCAAACGGAGAACAGTAATGATATGTGAGAATATGTGTCCTTCCGTTAATCATAAATAACTATGTCCCTGCTAGAGAGCAGGTGTCTTTATCTTCTTCGTTCACTGAGATGTTCCAAGCACCTAAAAAAGTCCGGCTTATAGTGAGTGGGTGCTCAGAAAAGGTGTGCTGGTTGAATGTCCCATTGGAACATACAGATGAGCTATGGTTAGAGATGACCAGCCAAGGAATTCTGACTGGCCCCAGAGCTGGGCATAGATATTCAGGGTGCCCTGTAACTACTTTGCAGTTTCATTCATGGGTTTTCTATTGCCGTTTGCTTCCAGAAAAATGATGGTCAGTCCAACCCCAAAAGGTCCAGTCCAGGAGTGACCATGAACTCTCATTTACCCATGCACACAAGACACACAACATATCCCCACTGTGGCGGGGGATCACCCAGGGCAAATGATTAAAGGGGAAAATGAAAGAACAGCAACATGAACTCCAAAGGGCTTCTCTCCTTTGGAATGATCTATTATTAAAAGGGCATCATCTTAGATATTAGATAATAGGTTTAATACTCCCAAATCTTTGTTTTGATTTAAACTATTGGATGCTTTGATTATACTTTGGCCATAACAGGAAAACATGATGTTTTTCTAACCATTTAGAAAACTGACATCTCCCCAAACATACATTTTCTTAGCCCAGGCCACATCAACATGGGGATAAAAAGAGATCATACAGAGAGAGCAAACTGTAGGAACTCTCTGACTTATGCTTCCTAGCTCTCCAGACTCTCATGCTTGCATCCATTTCCCCACAGAGATTCAAGGACCCAAGGACTCAAAGTTCAGAGTCCTCACATCCCCAAACACAAAACCCACAACCCTCCAGGCCAGAGACATGACAAACTTTAAAGATGTTCCCATCACGGGACGTCAATAAATGTTGAACATTAACTGCAGGTGAAAGGTCACTCTGGAAATGATTCAGTGTTTGTAGATCACCCAAAAATGTGCACAGTGCATGAAGGCCCAAGTAAAGGGTACATTTGCCTTATCCCAGGTTTAACTTTTGGGTTAAGGAAGCCTCCTTATAAAATTCAGCTTTCTCCTGTGGCCCACATTTTGGCTTTCACACGTTCTTCAGGAGCTAAAAAAAAGCCTGCACTGACTGCCTCACCTCCCCAGCTACACCTGTAGGGTGACTGATAGGCGGTTTCAGCAAAGCTAACTAGTCTTCGGGTTCTGGTTTCATTTGACTGGTTTGGTTACTCTGGAAAATTACTAGATTCTCACATACAAGCTCCAGGTAGAGACCTTTATCCATGGAAATTTGAGATGGAATGTGTAGATGAGCCATTTATTGCTTATTGCTGAAGAATCTGGGTGGACCCAACATTCAAATAAGAGGGTCTCCCTTGGGTCATCTCTTCCCCACACCTCCTCTTGGCATACCATGACTGTCTCCATGAGGTCAGCTAGTAGCTGGCAGAGGCTGTCTTTCTTTCTGTTTCAGAAACCGATGGCTTATGCAACCTGGGAAAAATTGCCCACAGCTATCTCCCAAGAGCGTGGATGAGTCAGCTCTCTGCCCCCTCATCAACTGGCTGTTCCCAGATGGGACACCCTGTCTAGGGACAGGCTCATTGCCAAGGTCATGGGGATCAGAGGGAGGGCAGAGGCAGGCAAACATCTAACACACACCCTGGTAGGAATTTACCAGAACTGAGGACATGAAGCAGAGCAGAACTTGAAGGTTTCCCTTCAAGGCTGTTGACTAAAGACTTCCACTATGTTATAACATTGAACTTTGACAAGCGTTTTCCAAGAATGAGCTAAAAGAGTTATCTGTCCTGCTTTACAGGAAAATTATAGCATGCTCAAGGCACATAAAAGTCATTTTCTTTTCACAAGAATGTATCTACATTCATTGTGTACCTATCCTAACTCTATAAACAGTCTTCATTCTAAAGGGAGCCCTCCTACACTGTTGGTGGGAATATAAGTTGGTGCAGCCACTGTGGAAAACAGTACAAGGTTCCTCAGAAAACCGAAATAGAATTACCATATCCCACTCCTTCCCAGGAGAAAACTGTAATTCAAACAAATACATGCACCTCTATGTTCATAACAGCACTGTACCCAGAAGTCAAAACATGAAAACAACCTAAATGTCCATCTACAGATGAACAGATAAGGAAGATGCAGTACACATATACAGTGGAATACTACGCAGCTGTAAACAATGAAATCATGCCATTTGAAGCAACATGGATACAACTAGAGATTACCGTGAAGCAAGAAGGGAAAAATCCATATAATACCACTTACATGTGGAACCTAAAATATGGCACAAATGAACCTATCTACAAAGCAGAAGCAGGCTCAAACATGAAGAACAGATTTGTGGTTGCCAAGGGGGAGAGGGGAGGAAGGAAGATGGACTGGGAGTTTGGGGTTAATAGATGCCAACTATTACATTTAGAATGGATAAGTAAGGTCCTAATGTATAGCATAGGGAACTATATTCTATATCCTGCAATAAACCATAATGGAAAAGAATATTTTAAAAGAATGTATGTATGAGTATAACTGAGTCACTTTGCTGTACAGCAGAGATTGGCGCAACATTGTAAATCAACTGTACTTTAAAAATAAAAGGCATTTCACACCATTAAAATGAAAAAAAAATGAACATCCCTCATTCTAACCTTCATTAAGGCTCAGATAGGGAAACGAAAGCACCCACGGGTGATTTTGCCCAAGTCATATCACTAGAAAGGACAGTTTTGTGTCTAATCCCAGAAGTTCACCTCTTGACTACCTCACTTCTAATTGTCTATAGTTCCCAGACCTGGAATATTGGCATTGTCTGGGAATTTGATACAGGTGAAAAATCTCAGGCCCCAACTCATACTTACTGAATTAGAAACTCTGGGGGTTTGACCAAGAAATTTGTGTTTGAACAAGCCCATCAGGTGATTTCTGATGCATCTAATTTTGAAAGCTATTGAACCAGGCCTTTGGAATGAGGTTTTCATTACTGAGTGTTCCAGGGGAATTCTTGGGCAAATATCAGAAGAGAGTTGCTAGAATCCTTTCCGGAAACAAGTTAATAGTTTCCCTTTGTGGGGTACTGTGCAAAATGTTCAAAATTTTTAAAAATATATATTTATGAGCATTTTAATAAGAAATGTACTCACTCTGTGAGAATATTTCCCTTAGAAGAGGTTTACATGAACTTGGTGACTAATTTGATGAAACATAGACAAGAGGGATTCAAGAATCACACTACATTTGTCATCTCAGGTCAACCCACCTCTTTCCATCCCACTTCCACCCTGGTACAAACCAAGTTTGTCTCTCACTTGGTAATGTACCCTAGTTTCCTAACATATCCAACGTCTCCCACCCAGAAGCCCCACTCAAGGTATTATCCATCCTGAAGTTAAAGTGATTTTTCTAAAAATTCTGAACTTGTTTAAAACCCTTACAAGGTTACAACCCCTCATAAGATGAGGGCCAAAATGCCTAAAAATTGTATGGAACCACAAAATACCCTGAATAGACAAAGCAATCTTGGGAAAGAAGGACAAAACTGGAAACATCATGCTTCCTGATTTTCTTTATAAGCCTCCATTACACAGCTATAATAATCCAAACAGTGTGGTCCTGGCATAAAAACAGACACACAGATCAAGGGAACAGATTAGAAACCCTAGAAATGAACCCATGCATAAATGGTGAATTAATTTCTGACAAGGAGCCAAGAATATACCATGGGGAAAGGAAAAGGACAGTCTCGTCAATAAACTGGACAACCATATACAAAATAATGAAACAAGATTACTATCTTAAACCATGCACAAAAACCAACTCAGAACGGATTACTGAAATAAAGTCTGAAACCATTAAGCTCCTAGGAGAAAACATAGAAGATAATCTCCTTGACATTGGCTTGACAATGTTTTTTTTGGATTTGACACCAAAAGCAAAGGTGATAAAAGCAAAAATAAATAAGAGGGGATCCATCAAACTAAAAAGCTTCCACAGCAAAGGAAAACCATTAACAAATAAAAAGACAACCTAAAGAATGGACAAAGGGACTTACCTGGTGGTCCAGGGTTTAAGGATCTGCCTTACAATGTAGGGGCCTCAGGTTCAATCCCTGGCTGGGGAACTAAGTGAGAGGCATAGTAAGGGGCAACTCAGCCCACATGCCACAGTGAAAGATCCCGCATGCTGCAATGAAGACCCCACAAGCCGCAAATGAGACCCAACGTAGCCAAATAAATAAATATTTACAAAAAGAAAATAGGACAAAATATTTACAAATCATATATCTGATGAATGGTTAATATGCAAAATATATATTAATAAAACACTCACATGATTCAATAGCCAAAAAAAAATCTGATTGAAAAATGGGCAGAGGACCTGGATTTTTTTCAAAGAAGACATATAAATGGCCAACAGGTACATGAAAAGGTGCTCAGCATCATCAGGGAAGTGCAAATCAAAATCACAAATAATATATTACCTCATACCTGTTAGAACGGCTGTCATCAAAAAGACAGGAGATACCGCATACTGGCAAGGATGTGGAGAAAAGGGAACATTTGTGGGCTATTGATAGGAAAGTTAATTAGGGCAGCCACTGTGGAAAACAGTATGGAGGTTCCTAAAAAAATTGAAAGTAGGACTACCATATGATCTAAGCAACTCTGCTTCTGGGTACATATCCAAAAGAAATGAAGTCAGCATCTCAAAGAGGTATCTACCTGCCCATGTTCACAGCAGCACTATTCACAATGGCCAAGATCCAGAAACAAGCTAAATGTCCATCAACAGATGAATGGATAAAAGATGTGGGGGGGGGGGGTGAGGTTGTGTGTATATGTGTATATGTGTATTATGTGTGTGTGTGTATATATATTTTTTTATTCAACCATAAGAAAGAAAAATGCAGCTACTTGCAACAATATGGATGGACCTTAAGGGCTTTATGCTAAGTGACATAACCCAGACAAAAACAAAGACTGCATGGTATCACATATATGAGGAATCTGGATGGAGGAGCCTGGTGGGCTGCAGTCCATGGGGTCGCTAAGAGTCGGACACAACTGAGCGACTTTGCTTTCACTTTTCACTTTCGTGCATTGGAGAAAGAAATGGCAACCCGCTCCAGTGTTCTTGCCTGGAGAATCCCAGGGACGGGGGAGCCTGGTGGGCTGCCATCTATGGGGTCACACAGAGTCGGATACGACTGAAGCAACTTAGCAGCAGCAGCAGCAAGGAAAACAAAGTCAAACTTCTAGCAATCAAGAGTAGCAAAGTGGTTGTCAGGGGCTGAGGCCTGGGGGAGCTTGGCAGCAGAGAGCTTAAAGAAAGGGAACAAACTTTCAATTCTAGCATGTCTACATTCTGAATAGCTAATGTAGAACATAATGAGTACAGTTAACAATACTGTATTGTATAATTGAAATTTGCTGAGAGTAGAACTTACATGTTCTCTATCACACACACACACATATGCACATGCACATATACACAAATAAATATGAGATGATAGATGTGTTAAGTAGATGGAGGACACTCTTTCACAGTGTTTATGAATATCAACATCACTTCAATGTAGTTTAAAAATTCAATTTTACCTCTGTGAAGCTGAAAAAATTTTAAATGCCTAAAACCCCTGAAGAAAGGAAGGCATGATCTGCCCATGACTTCATCTCCAAAGACTTTTAATTATTTTTTTTATTTATTTGCTCCCAATAAGAGTATCATTCTTTTATTTTCTCAGAAATGCAAAGACATATACTCAGGTCCTTTGCACATACTGATTCTTCTTCTTTAAATGCTTTCACTTTTATTTATCTTTTTAATCCATTCATATCCTGCAATATTCAGCTCAAACATTGCTTCAAGAAACCTTCCTGGATTCACCAGGAAATTTATAATGTCTGACTTGCAATCAAAGATACCAGACATGTATGGAAGCAAGAAAATAGGCCCTGTAATTAAGGTAAAAAAATCAACCAAGTGAAATTGACATCAGTGTCAGAATTAGCAGACAAGAATATTAAGTAATTGTGGTAATGTATTCCAGATGTTCAAGAAGTTAACTAAAGATGTAAAAATATTTTTAAAGAACCAAATCGAATTTTCTAAATGAAAGCTAGGATCCTGTGATGAAAAATATACTGGAATAGATTAGTGGAAATTAGGTCTTGGAAAAGAAACTTGACTATATAGCAATAGAAACTATTCAAAATGAAACAAAAGAAAGAAATAATTTAAAAGAAAAGAGCATCCATGGGTAGTTGGGCACATTCGATTAACCTTCATGTTTCTTATATGAAAGACTCATTAAGCCTCCTTTGTGTGGGTTTACAGTTTCAAGTTTGGAAATTTTTCAATCATTATTTCTTCAAACATTTTCTTTACTCTCCCCCAACTCTTTCTTTTCAGAGACTATATATATACATGTGTATTATATACATATATTATACATTATATATTATATATTCATATATGTATATATTATTGTTGCGTTGTTCAGTCACTCAGTCATGTCTGACTCTTTGCAACCTTATGGACTGCAACACACCAGGTTTCCCTGTCCTTCACCATCACCTGGAACCTGCTCCAACTCACGTCCATTGAGTCAGTGATGCCATCCAACCATCTCATCCTCTGTCGTCCCCTTCTCCTCCTGCTTTCAATCTTTCCTAGCATCAGGGCCTTTTCTAATGAGTCAGCTCTTCATATCATCAGGTGGCCAAAGCATTGGAACTCCAGCTTCAGCATCAGTCCTTCTAATGAATATTCAGAATTGGTTTCCTTTAAGATTGGCTGGTTTGATCTCCTTACAGTCCAAGGGACTCTTAAGAGTCTTCTCCAACACCACAGCTCAAAAGAATCAATAATTTTATAATTTTCAAGGATACAGAAAGCAAGATGTAAAATCTCTAATGAAATTATAAAATATTTTCTAATAATGTCTTAATTCAAAATATTCAGTTTTCGTAGTTCTTATTTTGCTCAGTACACAAGGCCAGTAACTGAGTCAACACAGCAAATAGAGGAAAGCATGCTGCAGCAGCCAGTTCTGTTCCTGAGCAGACAGGAAGGTTACTTTCTCAGTCTCCACTGCAATTAGGTTGAGACAGGTAACAGATCTGGCCAATGGAAGTTGGGTGAAAACTGGGTACTTCCTGGGCTGATTTTTAAAAATATCTCTCATGGGCTTTGCTTAGTTTATGTAGCTGCAAGGTATAGGAGGATTGTCCAATCCATATTGTACCTGTGGCAAGAATATGTAATTTTTTGTAAGTTATTGAGGTTTCAGGGTTTGTTACTGCAAAACAGTCTAAACTATCCTAACTTGGACAATGGAAAGCTACAATTTGANAGCTACAATTTGACCATCCAATAAAGATTTAAAAACTCAGAAGAACACATAAGTTTAAATACTCATGACCTTGGATTTGACACTGAATTCTTAGATATGGTACCAAAACCATGAACAACATAATCAGGAAAATATAAACATTTGAGTTATGATATTAAGGAAACATGATCACCTAGTGCAATAAAGATATTAAGTAAATGGTTTATTTTTTAAAGGTTTCCTATTTTCAAAAAATACTCTCTGAAATACTTATAAAAGCTGTTATGTGACATCTGAAATTTGTTTCAAAAATAGTTCACAATTTGGGACAGGCATGGGGAGAGAGGTAGGCAGTAGGTAAAATAAGACTGGTCATGAGTTGGTAACTGTTAAAGCTGAGTGGAAACTACATGGAAGCTTACTATACAGTTCCCTCTACTTTAGTATGTCTGAAACTTTTCACAATAAAAAGTTAAAAAAAAAAAAAAAAAAGGAAAGCCAGTGCTTCTGCCCAGGGCTCCTTCCCTAGAAAGGAATGCCCCCAGTGCAGACCCCCAGGGCTCCTACTCGAGCAGGTTGCCCCCTTCTTTCTATGCCTCCTTACACAGCCTTATCTAAATGCCAGCAAGCCAGCATTTCCCTCATTTCCCTCTCCTGGTTTTGTGCATTTTTGATACTCACCGAGGCAGCCTCCAATCACACTGATTTGTCTGCCTGGAG
This sequence comes from Redunca redunca, assembly GCA_006410935.1. Taxonomy (NCBI): domain Eukaryota; kingdom Metazoa; phylum Chordata; class Mammalia; order Artiodactyla; family Bovidae; genus Redunca; species Redunca redunca. The sequence continues at coordinate 240,436 of SJYQ01095370.1, forward strand.
AGTCTAAGTTACCTCCAGTACTCTTGCCTGGAGAATCCTGTGGATGGAGGAGCCTGGTAGGCTGCAGTCCATGGGGTCGCTAAGAGTTGGACTTCACTTTCACTTTTCACTTTCATGCATTGGAAAAGGAAATGGCAACCCACTCCAGTGTTCTTGCCTGGAGAATCCCAGGGACGGGGGAGCCTGGTGGGTTGGTGTATATGGGGTCACACAGAGTCGGACACAACTGAAGCAACTTAGCAGCAGCAGCAGCAGATGCATAAAGTATTGATTTTGTTAGTGCTTATTTACATAGTTATATAGGTTTGGAGTTGTCTGCCCTCAACCAAGTTTTCCTATGATCCCTCTGTGATTTTTAAAAAAAGCAAGGTTTTTAGGAGAATATATATAGGGTGTTATAGCAGAAGCAGCAGCATGTGCCTAGAATTTTGTCACAGAAATTAGGGGCAAACTTCAGTATCAGCTATCACCTCACCCTCTCTCTCAGGCTGTGTCCCAGGAAAAGTTTGCTGTTTCAGAAGAAGTTGCAAAGGCTCAACTGATGTGGTTAGAAGTACCTAGTTCTCTTTCCTTGCTTCAGTCTTCAACTTGGACTAAATTTATTATGTGGTCGGAGCCAAAATGAAACAATGAATTCAAGCAAAATTCTGTTTCAGTTTTTCAGTGGAAGGTCTTTGGCCCTCTCTCTCCTTCCCAGAGAACTGATGCTTTTGAACTGTGGTGTTGGAGAAGACTCTTGAGTGTCCCTTGGCCTCCAGGAGATCAAACCAGTCCATCCTAAAGGAAATTAGTCCTGATATTCATTGGAAGGATTCCAATACTTTGGCCACCTGATGCGAAGAACNCTGGACATGGAACAACAGACTGGTTCCAAATAGGAAAGGGAGTACGTCAAGGCTGTATATTGTCACCCTGCTTATTTAACTTATATGCAGAGTACATCATGAGAAACACTGGGCTGGATGAAGCACAAGCTGGACTCAAGATTGCTGGGAGAAATATCAATAACCTCAGATATGCAGATGATACCACCCTTATGGCAGAAAGTGAAGAAGAACTAAAGAGTCTCTTCATGAAAGTGAATGAAGAGAGTGAAAAGGCTGGCTTAAAGCTCACCATTCCACTAAGATCATGGTATCCGGTCCCATCACTTCATGACAAACAGATGGGGAAACAGTGGCTGACTTTATTTTTCTGGACTCCAAAATCACAGCAGATGGTGACAGCAGCCATGAAATTAAAAGACATTTGCCCCTTGGAAAAAAAGTTATGACCAACCTAGACAGCATATTAAAAAGCAGAGACATTACTTTGTCAACAAAGTTCTGTCTAGTCAAAGCCATAGTTTTTCCAGTAGTCATGTGTAGATGTGAGACTTGGACTATAAAGAAAGCTGAGCATAGAAGAATTGATGCTTTTGAACTGTGGTGTTGGAGAAGACTCTTGAGAGTCCATTGGACTGCAAGGAGATCCCACCAGTCCATCCTAAAGAAGATCAGTCCTGAATATTCATTGGAAGGACTGATGTTGAAGCTGAAACTCCAATACTTTGGACACCTGATGCAAAGAGCTGACTCATTTGAAAAGACGCTGATGCTGGGAAAGATTGAAGGTGGGAGGAGAAGGGGATGACAGAGGATGAGATGGCTGGATGGCATCACTGACTCAATGGCCATGAGTTTGGGTAAACTCCGGGAGCTGGTGATGGACAGGGAGACCTGGCATGCTGCAGTCCATGGGGTTGCAAAGAGCTGGACACAACTGAGTGACTGAACTGAGCTGAAATGAAAGTCACAAAGCTGATTGGGGCAGGACTGAGACAAGAGACCCTGTGAGGGTGCCATACAGCACACCTGAGGGACGCCGGCCCCAGATCTGGAGCTGTTAGAGAAAAGTTCCCAGGGAAAGAGCACAGTGAACCAGAATCCTGGGGGATGCAAGGGGGTTAGCTGATGAAAGGGGAGAAGAAGCAGTTCCAAGGAGACAAGTCTGCAGCAGACCAGAGCTGAAAGAGAACATAGTGTCCAGAAGGCAGATGGATTTGCCAAGGAGCTGGGGAGTCAGGTAATTCCTAAAAGAACCTGGATTTGATCCTGAGGGTACAGCTGGGACTCTCCACTACGTTTCACATACCGTTCCTCCCTCCCTCCACCTGCAGCTCAGCCGCCTGTGACACCAGCTCTAGACCAGGACAAGAGGTCGGCAGGAGCAGCAGACGGGGACAAGTGCCGGGCCCCTGGCCTTGTGGTCTGTCTCACTGCTGGTGTGTGATGGCCGAATATGTGTCCACTTGACTGGACCCCGGGTGCCCAGGCATTCAGCTATACATCATTTCTGGAGGTGCCTATGAGGGTATTTCCAGATGATATGAGCATTTAAATCTGTAGAGTATGAAAGCAGATTGCCCTCCTCAATATGGCTGGGCATCTTTGAATCCACTGAGGGCATGGAGAGAATAAAAAGGCAGAGAAAGGGAGGAATCTCTGTCTCTCTCTCTCTTTCTCTCTCTCTGCCTTACTGCTTGAGCTGGGACATGGTCTTCCACCCTCAAGATAGGACTTAATACCATTGGCTCTCCTGCTGTCAGGCCTTTGGACTTGGACTACAATTTACATACTGGCTCTCCTGGGTCTCTAGATTAAAAGCAAGAGGCCATGGAACTTCTCCATAGCCACGTGGGCCAAGTCCCTATGATACATGCCTATAAACACACACACACACACACACCCCCTATCGATTCTATTTCTTTGGATAAGCTCCATGGGGGCAGTTCGCTTCCTTATCTGGTCATTTTACTAGTAACTGTGTCACACAGCTTTAAGATCTTTGAAGCAGACGCTCATGCAGTCAAAAGCTTAATGTCAGGCACTTACACTACAATGTATGTACTGTATACATATAGCCCATATGTAGGCTTCGAAAGACGACTGGAAGGACATCTATTAAAATGGTATATCTGATGGTTGTAGGCTTACAGGTGATTTTTAAATATCCTGTCATCAAATTTTGATAAATCTACAACAGTTTTAGAATCAGAAAAGACTTAATATAGAAAGTGTTTATAACTTCAATTCTAAAGAAAATCATGTTGCAGTTAAGTTTATTTTAAGGAAAAAGTTGACCATGACATTATCTTCATTCCATAAAGATTCGATGAGAGGGGAATGACCATAAGAATGTAGCTATGTCTAAATACTAGCTGGATGGTTGGTATCACAAGCTGGTGCTTTTCCAAAATATTTCTGAAAACTGGGCTGGGAACCAGGGCTTGGTGAAAAGAAAATGTTGATCTTTTAGAGGGTTCTTATTCCAAATAAAGGATTTATAAAAAGGATATTATAAAAATTTACATTATCATTTTAAGCCATAGTTACTGTCTTGATAAATATATTCAGATTTTCTGAGAGAACGGTTCTATTTTATAATCAACTTTTTAAAACTAGCACTGGAAAATAAGATTTTGAGGCACATGAAAATATCACTGATAAACAACAGTGCAGCAATTTGATTTTTCAGTCTCCTAGGCAGGGATGGGCCAGGGGCATTTAAAACTGGGTAAATATCCACAATGAGGTTGCTACTCCGGAATTCTTTGACCACTCTGCAACAGCTTCAGGGAATACGTTGAAACTGGTCCCTGAACCCAGTGAGACTACATGGAAGGCTGGCCTCTTCTGGGAACACACAAGGAACTCTGGACCTGCTTCTTTCTCAGCAAACTGATGGTGAAGGTCTGTGAGGCAAACTCCAGGTGTACTCTCTTCCTTCCTCTTTCTTCCTGTCTGTGTTCTTTCTTTAGCTCTTTCTGTCTTTCCAATTCTATTACCTCTTACTACTAGAATCTGCATGGGCAAAATGATGTAGAATATTGTGTCATGAATTTTTGGAACTATAAGGAGAAATATCTAAATTGCCCAAATAGTTGAGCCATGAGCAGGTTACTTGGGTTTCGATGATTAGATAATTGCCCCAGTGCTTCCCTTGGGGATAAGTGTGGTCTAGCCATCCTTGGGGAGACACTAGGATCCTATGAAGGGGTTCATGAAGTCAAAGCTATTTTCATGATAACACTAAGAAGCTATTTATCTTTCACTCTCATTCCCTTCTAAGTGGTGGAATTTGCCAGGGGGTTACATGATGAGTGGAATCCCAGCAGACTAAATTCAGAATGATACAACTGTTTGATATGATATGAGAATCTAAGGTAGAGGTTAAAAACCCCCTTCATGGATGAAAGCTTTGTTGTGGCAAAGGGGCTTGCGTAATTCAGTGAGCCATGAGCCATGCCATGCAGGGCCACCCAAGACGGACGGGTCATAGTGGAGAGTTCTGACAAAACACAGTCTGCTGAAGGAGAAAATGGCAACTCATTCTAGAATTCATGCCTGGAGAATCTCATCGACAGTATGAAAAGGCAAAAAGATATGACACCAGAAGATGAGCCCATCAGGTCGGAAGGCTTCCAAAATGTTACTGGGGAAGAGCAGAGGGCAATTACTAATAGCTTCACTGGTGGCTCAGATGGTAAAGAATCCGCCTGCAATGCGGGGAACCTGGACTCTTATCCTTGGGTTGGGAAGATCCCCTGGAGGAGAGATGGCTACCCACTCCAGTATTCTTGCCTGGAATATCCCACGGACAGAGAAGCCTGGTGGGCTACAGTCCATGGGGTCACAAAGAGTCGGACACGACTGAGCAACTAATCACACACAGCAAGAAAGAACGAAGTGGCTGGACCAAAGCAGAAATGATGCTCAGTTGCAGATGTATCTGGTGGTGAAAGTAAAGTCCGATGATGTAAAGAACAATATTGCACAGGAACCTGGAATGTTAGTCCATGAATCAAGGTAAGCTGGACATGGTCAGGCAGGAGATAGCAAGAGTAAACATCAACATGTTAGGAATTAATGAACTAAAATGGACGGGAATGGGTGAATTTAATTCAGATGAACATTATATCTACTACTATGGGCAAGAATCTCTCAGAAAAAATGGAGCAGGCCTCATAGTAAACAAAAGAGTCTGAAATGCAGTGCTTGGGTGCAATCTCAAAAATGACAGAATGATCTCAGTTCATTTTCAAGGCAAGCCATTCAACATTACAGTTATTCAACTTTATATTCTAACCAGTGATGCTGAAGAAGCTTAAGTTGAATGGTTCTGTGAAGACCTACAACACCTTCTATAACTAATACCAAAAAAGATGTCATTTTCACCGTAGTAGACTGGAATGCAGAAGTAGGAAGTCAAGAGATGTCAGGAATAACAGTCAAGTTTGGCCTTGGAGTACAAAATGAAGCAGGGCAAAGGCTATCAAAGTTTTGTCAAGAGAACATGGTGGTCATAGTAAACACATTTTTCCAACTACCAAAGAGATGACTCTACAAATGGACATCACCAGTTGGTCAATACTGAAACCAGATTGATTCTGTTCTTTGCTGCCAAAGATGGAGAAGTTCTATACAGTCAGTAAAAACAAGACCTGGATCTAACTGTAGCTCGGGTCATGAGTTCCTTATTGAAAAATTCAGTCTTAAATTGAAGAAAGTAAGGAAAACCACTAGGCCATTCTGGTATGACCTAAATCAAATCCCTTATGATTACACAGTGGAGGTAATGAATAGATTCAAGGGATTAGATCTGTTAGACAGAGTGCCTGAAGAACTATGGATAGAGGTTTGTAACACTGTACAAGAGGTGGTGACCAAAACCATCCTAAAGAAAAAGAAATACAAGAAGGCACAGTGGTTGTCTGAGGAGGCTTTACAAACAGTTGAGGAAAGAAAAGAAGCAAAGGCAAAGGAGAAAGGGAAGGATACAAGGATGGGCACTACAAAGGACAGAAAGAGTAAGGACCTAACAGAAGCAGAAGAGATTAAGAAGAGGTGGCAAGAATACACAGAATGATACAAAAAAGGTTTAATAACCACATAACCACAATGGTGTGGTCACTCACCTAGAGCCAGACTTTCTGGAGTGTGAAGTCAAGCAGGCTGCAGGAAGCATTACTACTAACAAAGCTAGTGGGGGTGATGAAATTCCACCTGAGCTATTTAAAATCCTAAAAGATGATGCTGTTCAAGTGTTTCACTCAATATGTCAACAAATTTGGAAAACTCAGCAGTGGCCACAGGTCTGGAAAAGTCCGTTTTTATTCCAGTCCTAAGAAAGAGCAATGCCAAAGAATGTTCAAACTACCATACAATTGTGCTCATTTCACATGCTAGCAAGATTATGCTAAAAATTCTTCAAGCTAGGCTTCAGCAGTAAGTAAACCAAGAATTTCCAGATGTACAGGCTGGTTTTCAAAAAGGCAGAGGCACCAGAAATCACATTGTCAACATTCACTGGATCATGGAGGAAGCAAGGGAGTTCCAGAAAAACATCTACTTCTGTTCCATTGACTATGTTAAAGCCTTTGACTGGGTGGATCACAAAAACTGTGGAAAATTCTTAAACAGCTGGGAGTACCAGACAAATTTACCTTCTCCTGGGAAACCTGTATGCAGGTCAAGAAGCAACAGTTAGAATCAGCATGGAACAATGGGCTGGTTCAAAATTAGGAAAGGAGTACAACAAGGCTGTATATTGCCACCCTGCTTATTTAATTTATATGCAGAGTACATCATGCAAAATACTGGGTTGTATGAATCACAAGGTGGAATCAAGATTGCCAGGAGAAATATCAACAACTCAGAGATGCAGATGATAACACTTTAATGGCAAAAAGTAAAGAGGAACTAAAGAACCTCTTTAATGATGAGGGTGAAAGAGGAGATTGGAAAAGCTGTCTTGAAACTCAATGTTAAAAAAAAAAAAAAACCTAAGATCATGGCATTCGGTCCCATCACTTCATGGCAAATAGAAGGAGAAAAATTGGAGACAGTGACATTTTATTTTCTTGGGCTCCAAAATCACTGCAGATGGTAACTGCAGCCATGAAATGAAAAGGCACTTGCTCCTTGGAAGAAAAGCTATGACCAACCTAGACAGCATATTAAAAAGCAGAGACATTACTCTGCTGACAAAGGTCTGTCTAGTCAAAGCTATGACTTTTCCAGTAGTGATGTACGGATGAGGGTTGGACCATAAAGAAGGCTGAGTGCCGAATAATTGATGCTCTGAACTGTGATGTTGGAGAAGACTCTTGAGAGTCCTTTGGATTGCAAGGAGATCAAATCAGTCAATCCCAAAGGAAATCAGTCCTGGGTATTCATTGAAAGGACTGATTCTGAAGCTGAAGCTCCAATATTTTGGCCACCTGATGCAAAGAGCTGACTCATTGGAAAAGACCATGATGCTGGGAAAGATAGAAGGTAAAAAATTAAAATTAAATTGAAAAAAAAAAGTAAAAGGGGGAGCAGAGGATGAGATGGTTAGATTGCATCACTGACTACACAAACACGAGTTTAGCAAACTCTAGGAGATGGTGGAGGACAGAGAACCTGGGGTGCTGCTTTCCATGAGGTTACAAAGAGTCAGATACAACTTAGCAACTAAACAGTAAAAACGAAGTCATTAAAGATATTTGAAAAATATAGAGTATCTCTCCTCTCACTAATTTTTTTCAATTTTGGAAAATATAGTTAATTCTATTAAAAGATGTTACTCATATTAACGTAATGGTTTAGTATTCTTATTTCTAAATAAATTAATATTTTTCCATTTCTTTGTTTTAATTTCTAAAATAACAAGTATCAATAGCTATAACCTATATAAACAAAAGATCTGTGGGATCCTTGATAATTTTTAAGAATGTAAAAGAATCCTAAGATCAAAAATTCTTTAGTACTGCGGGTGATGGTTTAATCACTAAATCGTGTCCAACTCTTGTGTGCGCATGGACTGTAGCCTGCCAGGCTCCTCTGTCCATGGGATTCTCCTTGTGAGAATACTGGAGTGGGATGCCATTTCCTTCTTCAGAGGATATTCCTGACCCAGGAAATGAGTCCAGGTCTCCTGCCTTGCAGGCAGATCCTTTACCGACTGAGCTATGAGTACTGCTATTCTAGTACAATTAGTAACATGTTTATTTTGGTGGGTTTATTTTATTTTGATCTGTATGATATAATCTGCTTGGGGGCTAGGAATGGGGGCTATGTCACTGTTTAGGCTGGCCTACATTTCCCAGGGCTCCCTATTCTAGTCAGGGGAGGGCACAGAGAGGCTCTTCTGCAGTATCTTGGGGACAGAAGTGGAAAGCCAACCATCTGTAGCTCACTGACATCCCTCACCTATTGACTCACTTCATTGGCCTGAGACTGACTCACCTTTCCCTAAATCCCCCTTCAGTTTCTCTGACCTCTGGGCTAGCTGTCTATGGTTAGTTCATTGATAAAAGGTCCTGATTTCTGTACAATATGTGTACCACCAAAGTCAGAGGTAACAAGAATGGACTTGTGTTTTAGTCTGCTCTTGTGGGCTCCAGCTTCTGTTTGTCTTCTCTCATGTTATATCTACATTTCCTCCAAACACCCTCTTCCAACAACACAAGAGAAGACTCTACACATGGACATCACCAGATGATTAATACCAAAATCAGATTGATTATATTCTTTGCAGCCAAAGATGGAGAAGCTCTAAACAGTCAGCAAAAACAAGACTGGGAGCTGAATATGGTTCAGATCATGAACTCCTTATCACCAAATTCAGACATAAATTGAAGAAAGTAGGGAAAACCACTAGACCATTCAGGTATGACCTAAATCATATCCCTGACAATTATACAATGGAAGTGAGAAATAGAGTTAAGGGACTATATCTGATAGAGTCCCTGAAGAACTATGGACAGAGGTTCATGAAATTGTATAGGAGGCAGTGACCATCCCCAAGAAAAAGAAATGCAAAAAGGCAAAATGGTTGTCTGAAGAGGCCTTAAAAATAGCTGTGAAAAGAAGAGAAGCAAAAGGCAAAGGAGAAAAGGAAAGATATACCTAGCTGAATGCAAAGTTCTAAAGAATAGCAAGGAGAGATAAGAAAGGCTTCCTCATTGATCAAAGAAAGAAATAGAGGAAAGCAGTAGAATAGGAAAGACTACAGATCTCGTCCAGAGAAGGCAATGGCACCCCACTCCAGTACTCTTACCTGGAACATCCCATGGATGGAGGAGCCTGGTGGGCTGCAGTCCATGGGGTCGCTGAGAGTCAGACACGACTCAGTGACTTCACTTTCACTTTTCATTTTCATGCATTGGAGAAGGAAATGGCAACCCACTCCAGTGTTCTTGCCTGGAGAATCCCATGGACAGGGGAGCCTGGTAGGCTTCTTTCTATGGGATCGCACAGAGTCTGACACGACTGAAGCGACTTAGCAGCAGCAGCAGCAGAGATCTCTTCATGAAAATTAGACATACCAAGGGAACATTTCATGCAAAGATGGGCACAATAAAGGACAGAAGTGGTATGGACCTAACAGAAGAAGAAGATATTAAGAAGAGGTGGCAAGAATACACAGAAGAACTGTACAAAGAAGAACTTCATGACCCAGATAATCATGATGGTGTGATTACTCACCTAGAGCCAGTCATCCTGGAATGCGAAGTCAAGTGGGCCTTAGGAAGCATCACTACAATCAAGCTAGAAGAGGTGATGGAATTGTAGTTGAGCTATTTCAAATCCTAGAAGATGATGCTGTGAAAGTGCTGCACTCAATATGCCAACAAATTTGGAAAATTCAGCAGTGGCCACAGGACTAGAAAAGGTTAGTTTTCATTCCAATCTCAAAGATAGGCAATGCCAAAGAATGCTCAAACTATCACACAATTGCATTCATCTCGCATTCTAGTAAAGTTATGCTCAAAATTCTCCAAGCCAGGCTTCAACAGTACATGAATCATGAACTTCCAGATGTCCAAGCTGGATTTAGAAAAACAGAGGAACCAGAGATCAAATTGCCAACATCCTTTAGATCATCAAAAAAGCAAGAGAGTTCCAGAAAATCATCTACTTCTGCTTTATTGACTACACCAAAGCTTTTGATGGTAAAGATCACAACAAACTGTGGAAAAGTCTTCAAGAGATTGAAAACCAGACCACTTGACCTGCCTCCTGAGAAATCTCTATGCAGGTCAAGAGGCAACAGTTAGAACTTGACATGGAACAAGAGACTGGTTCCAAATCGAGGAAGGAATACATCAAGGCTGTGTATTGTAACCCTGCTTATTTAACTTATATACAGAGTACATCACGAGAAACCCTGGACTGGATGAAGCACAAGCTGGAATCAAGACTGCAGCGAGAAATATCAATAACCTCAGGTATGCAGATGACACCACACTTTATGGTAGAAAGCAAAGAAAAACTAAAGCGCCTCTTGATGAAAGTGAAAGAGGAGAGTGAAAAAGTTGGCTTAAAACTCAACATTCAGAAAACGAAGATCATGGCATCTTGTCCCATCACTTCATGGTAAATAGATGAGGAAGCAGTGGCAGACTATTTTGGGGGGCTCCAAAATCACTGCAGATGGTGACTGCAGCCATAAAATTAAAAGACACTTGCTCCTTGGAAGAAAAGTTATGACCAACCTAGACAACATATTTAAAAGCAAAGACATTACTTTGCCAACAAAGGTCTGTCTAGTCAAGGCTATGGTTTTTCCAGTGATCATGTATGGATGTGAGAGTTGGACTATAAAGAAAGCTGAGCGCTGAAGAATTGATGCTTTTGAACTGTGGTGTTGGAAAACACTCTTGAGAGTCTCTCGGACTGCAAGGAGATCCAACCAGTCCATTCTAAAGGAGATCAGTCCTGGTTATTCTTTGGAAGGAATGATGCTAAAGCTGAAACTCCAGTACTTTGGCCACCTCATGTGAAGAGTTGACTCATTTGAAAAGACCCTGATGCTGAGAAAGACTGAAGGTGGGAGGAGAAGCGGACACCAGAGGATGAGATGGTTTGATGGCATCACCAACTCAATGGACATGAGTTTGAGTAAAATCTGGGAGTTGGTGATGGACAGGGAGGACTAGCATGCTTCAGTCCATGAGGTCGCAAAGAGTCGGACACAACTGAGCAACTGAACTGAACTGAACTGATGAAAGGTGGAGAAAGAAAAACATGTTCAGGGACAAGAAGTCAAGGATGATAGTTATAGTAAAAGACACAGTGACCATCTCCCTGTCCCAGTGAGATCTGTGCTTTCACATTTTAGCTTCTGAGGCCATCTATTACCATGAGAGGATCCAATAACCAAAAAGTCACATGCAGATGTGCATCCATGAAGAGAAGTGAAGGCAGAGGTCGAGAGGAACAATGCCTCAGGTTGTCACACTTGGAAACACGTTTGCTGGCAGGTCATGAAAGCTGGTGAAAAGATATGTATGCTTAGTTTCTCAGTCATGTCCGACTCTTTGTAGCCCTTTGGACTGTAGCCCATCCAGGCTCCTCCATTCATGGGACTTTTCAGGCAGGAATGTGGAGTGGGTTGCCACTTCCTTCTCCAGGGGATCTTCCCAACCCAGGGATTGAATCTGCACCTCCTGTGTCTCCTACATAGCAGGCAAGCCTTGATCTGCTGAGCCATCAGGGAAGCTCTGAAAGTGAAAAGATACACGTGGTCTCATTCAGGTCATTTGTGCAGGACAGACAGCCTAGGCTGGGAGTAAGCTGTTAGCATACATGTGTATATTCTGCTTTCTGACCACTCCTCCTTTCCCTTTTTTTTTTTTTTCCCAAGTATTTGTTGAATTGAGCACCCACCATGTGAGTAGCCCTGAAGGGAGTGATTGTGAGAGAGGTTGTGGGGACTTTTTTGCCAAACAACCTGATTACTAGGATGAATTTTTAACCATCCTGGAGATTTTATGTTGTGGTAAAAGGTGGTAGTGAGGCTGATAGGGAAGTTTAAGCCAGATTACCCAAATTTCTCTGATATTTTGATAAACATTATAGTTCTAAGAAGGTCTTTCTTTCCAGATAGATTACACAAACCCTTCTGGGCATGTAGAGAAATATCAGTAAAATGAGTCATCATTAATGCTTCTCATCATCAGAATAATCATGGCCAAAAATACTATAAGGGATGGAATGTTACAGGGTATGGTGGAGCAGAGGGACATTTTGCAAAAAGATAGTAAATTTTGTCCTAAAATTCTATAAATCCAAATACAACTGTGAATATATTTTCATAGCAGTTTGAGTTTCCCTCCAGGAAATCAGCAAGGGATGATCCTCCTGCTTTATCTTAAAAGAAACTGAATGCTGAGATGAATTCACTGCTTTCTGAAAAAGACATGAAAAACCCAGGTGGCAGCTTGTGGGTCTATCGATGTTCTGCCATGACTCCTCTCCAAGTCTATATTTAGTGTGATCTGATTGAGTGAGATCACACGCTCAGAATAAACTAAGCCCAGAATATCAGCTATGATTTACTTCCAGAGGCAGTAATAAATCTCCCTCTTGAAATTGTGTTTGTTTGCTGCTGGCTAGGTTCCTGCTCCACTTGTATTATGCTTCAAAGCTATAAATATATAAAATCTTAAATGGACAATAGATCTATCTGATAGATATTTGCCCCACTGATTGCATCCTGTAGGCACAGATTAATCTCTTTTAAATATTATTATTTATGATCATTTCTTCAGGGATCCATCTATACAGCTTAAAAAAAAAAAAAAAAACTTCTGGTAATCGCCTACCTCAGAGTGGATTTCCTACTAAGTGAAATAAAGTCTGAATTTCTCTCAGCTACTGAAAATAGCAATTTCACCACAACAGCAGGAAAATAACCCTAGTAGGCAAAGATATTTGAGCCAAGTTAGACTTGGAAACATAGTGCCTTGCTCTTGGGATTAGGTCACAGAAAGTTAGCTCCCTATCCATTTATAATGACTGAATTTGAGCTGGGTGGAGTTTATGGGCATATCTTAAAAGAGCTAAGGTGGATATTTGCATTCCAGTGATCACAGCATGACATATCCCAGGTGAGGCTGTGTGGTGCCCTTCTGAAGACAAAACAGGGTCCTTTGCTGCCTGGGTGAGCATCTTCACCTCATAACTCAGGAAGGGCAAAATAGGAGATGGCCATGTGGAGCCTGGATTGGATGCAGCCAAGTCATTTCACTGGGCTCCTGGGGTTGAAGTTTTATGCCTACTCAAAATCAGGCAGCTGTTTCTTCCCAGGCAGACCTGCAGACTCCACAACCCTGGATACTGTCACTCCCACTCTGAAATGAGGAGAAAAGTCAATCAAACAAAACCAGTCCAGAACTGACACATGTAAAAGAATTACCAGAAAACAACATTAAAATAGCTAATACAAATATTTTCCTTCGGTTTTAAAGTTGAGACTTGAAAAATATATTTTAAAAGCACTCAATTCAAGTTTTTTGACAGGAAAACTATAATTTCTGAAAGAAATAAAAAACTAGATGAAATTAACAAAACATTAGACATTGCAGAGGAAAAGATTAGTGATTTTAAAAACATAGCAATAAAAACTATCCAAACTCAAACTGCGAAAAAATGAAATCAGAAAGTATCAGTAAGTTGTGGGACAACTTCCAAAGACCCAACATACATTTAATTGGAGGCCCTGAAGAAGACATGACTAGGGGAACAGAAAAAAATGTTTGAAGAAATGGTGGACACTTGTTTTTCAAACGATGAAAATCCACAGATGCTTAGAGATGCAATGAAATCCAAGCACAAGAAACATGAAGAAAATCAAACCAAGATACATCAAAATTAAACTACTTGAAACGAGTGACAAAAATAAAACCTTAAAAAACAATATGTACAGAGGGAAAAGGTAAGTATAAAAGCAAATTTATCATCCAAAAATCTATCTGCTATGCAGATAGCAACCCAGTAAAATAATATCATGAAAGTATTGAAAGGGGAAAATATCTGTTAATCTAGAACTCAACATCCATCAAAAATGTCTTTAATTTGATTTGGGGGAAGACCTTTGTTATGGTTACGAGCTTTCCACCTCTGCTGGATCAGGAAGCAGGGGACACACCCTCAAAGGACGCGACTGGTACCTAACCATAGCCCCTCCACTGCCCGTGAGGGATTCCTGTGGCTTTTTAAATAATTGAACAATGAGGAAAATGGATCCAAAGTGACTTTTGTACTGAAGCAGAAGATCCTTATTACCCTCCATTAACTCAGTTTAGTTTTCAGGAACAGGCGGAACAAGTGAAACCCAGAAAACTGAGAAGAAAACCTCACTTTGGAGCTTTCTCCATGACTGTTCTTAAGCCCTGCCTTTCTACTTGTTTTAATTTTGCTTTGAATTTATAAATAGTCAAGACCAAAGAAATAGAAGAAACATTTGGGAGCTTTATACCAAGAAATTTGCCTTGAAAGCTGCTATTCTTGGAGGGAAATCATATCAAGTTCCTGTCTGTTTTTGTTTTTTTTAAACAAGATTTCTTATGTCCTTAGATTTTGAAGGATAAGACAAATATAAACTCATACCTGCAGACTATTTTTAGCAGCCATATGAGAATAATGAGATTTGTAAATTAAGGGCTTTGTAATGTGGATGGATGTTTTGCTACTAGAGCTGACTACTCAGAATATCTTTTATAGCTCAATGTTTTATTTTTGATCTATCACTTCAATGACATTATTTGACCAAACAGAAGTCATTCTGTCTTTCTAAGCTATGACCTTGTTATGAACAGTATTTTCATTCACTGTGAAAATGTCCATGTATTATCTATTTAAGCAACATCATAGAGCCATCACTCAAGGAAGTTGAATGGGCTGAACATTGATATAGCTCTTTCCCCTTTCCCCATTTTTTAAATGGAACAAATATGTTTTATGTTCCCCCCTCTCTCTCTTTTTCCTTCCCCTTTGGGAAACATGTCAGGAACTAGATAGTTTAAGATGAGCTGTTGAGGGGACTGAGAGATTGATCCACGCAGAGCCTGGTTTCTTTGTGCTTCATCACAAGGCGTTCGGCTGGCCAGCCTAATTAACCACCCTCTTAACAAGAGAACCTCATGGAAATCCAGCTGGCAACTCAAAGAAGTTCAAGAAGCAGGACCACAGAGATTATACTCTGGGATCCTGGCCATGAGGTTGGAGTCTCACCTTGTTGAAAAGAGACACTGGATTTAAACGGTGCAGCATGACTTTGTTCCTGCTTGGCTAACTTTCTCAACACCACAGTCAGCTAAGTCACCTACAGCAACTTTCAAAAAATGTGGAGGGCACCTATCCCAAGGAGATGGTAGATTTGGAGTAAGCTGTTGTAGGCATAATTCCTCTGATGGCTTTTTCAACGATGGACCTCTTCAGATAATAGGAGATTCTTGGCACCAGCCCTTCCTGTTCCGCCATGATTCTGTGGACCCTGGTGTCTCTAAGGGAGCATATGCTGGAATCACAGGGAACCTCTCTAGTTGGCATGACTCTGCGCTCGGTCATGATGGTATAAGCCAGCAGAGTGGGGCTGGCACTGGAAACCATTGCCACTGGAATGGCAGCTTCCACTCCAAGAAAGAATGTGCCTTTTAAGAAAAGCCACCTACAGATATTATGGGAGAGAAGAAAGAAGATAAGGTGGAAAAGTTGCTATCTGAAGAAGACTTTCCTTCTTTGAATCCAGAAACGGGCAAACAGAATCAGCCATGCAGACCTCTTGGGACCCCTTCTGGACTGTGGGAAAACCCATCTAGTGCCAAGCAGCCCTCCAAAATGCTAGTCATCAAAAAAGTTTTCAAAGAAGATCCTGCTGCCGTCTTCTCTGCTGCATTCATCAGGATCTCATCATGCAAATGGAAACAAATTGTCAACTATGGCTCCACCTGTACGACCTCTATCCAAGGCCAGTGCATGGAAAGCTAACAGAATGGAACACAAATCAGAGCCCCTTCCTCTAGCCAGTTCAGTTCAGTTCAGTCGATCGGTCATGTCCAAATCTTTGCGACCCCAGGAACCACAGCACACCAGGCCTCTCTGTCTATCACCAACTCCCGGAGTTTACTAAAACTCATGCCCATTGAGTCGGTGATGCCATCCAACCATCTCATCCTCTGTCTTCCCCTTCTCCTCCTGCCCTCAATCTTTCCCAGCATCAGCTTCTTTTCAAATGAGTCAGCTCTTCACATCAGGTGTCCAAAGTATTGGAGTTTCAGCTTCAACATCAGTTCTTCCAATGAACACCCAGGGCTGATCTCCTTTAGGATGGACTGGTTGGATCTCCTTGCAGTCCAAGGGACTCTCAAGAGTCTTCTCCAACACCACAGTTCAAAAGCATCAGTTCTTTGGTGCTCAGCTTTCTTTATAGTCCAACTTTCACATCTATACATGACTACTGGAAAAACCATAGCCTTGACTAGATGGACCTTTGTTGGCAAAGTAATGTCTCTGCTTTTTAATATGCTGTATATGTTGGTCATAACTTTCCTTCCAAGGAGTATGCGTCTTTTAATTTCATGGCTGCAATCACCATCTGCAGTGATTTTGGAGCCCCCAAAAATAAAGCCTGACACTGTTTCCACTGTTTCCCCATCTATTTGCGATGAAGCAATGGGACCAGATGCCATGATCTTCGTTTTCTGAATGCTGAGCTTTAAGCCAACTTTTTCACTCTCCTCTTTTACTTTCATCAAGAGGTTCTTTAGTTCTTCTTCACTTTCTGCCATAAGGGTGGTGTCATCTGCATATCTGAGATTATTGATATTTCTCCCAGCAATCTTGATTCCAGCTTGTGCTTCCTCCAGGCCAGCGTTTCTCATGATGTACACTGCATAGAAGTTAAATAAGCAGGGTGACAATATACAGCCTTGACGTACTCCTTTTCCTATTTGGAACCCGTCTGTTGTTTCATGTCCAGTTCTAACTGTTGCTTTCTGACCTGCCTACAGGTTTCTCAAGAGGCAGCTCAGGTGGTCTGGTATTCCCATCTCTTTCAGAATTTTCCACAGTTTATTGTGATCCACACAGTCAAAGACTTTCCTTTAGCCAAGCGTCTACTTTTACAGACCAATCTGTTATCAAGCCAGTAGTACTGGCTAGTGGTGTAGTTTTAAGCTCTCCCAAAGAGAGTCCCGCCAGCACCGCTCCTCCAATTGCGATCAGCTCCTCTCATCTGACCAAGTTGACCCGCTGAACTACTGACAGGAAGAGCGAGCTCCTGAAGACCCTGAAGGCTGACCGGAAAGGGGACTTCTCAGACAGCAGAGAGTGTGAGAAGCTGAAAGATTTGGAGGACAACAGCACACCTGAACCAAAGGAAAACGAGAGGAAGGCTGTCATCAGAATGGTCTTGCTCTCCCTGTAGAAGAGGAAGGGGAGGTCCTCTCTTACTCTTTGGAAGCAGAGCACAGGTTACTGAAAGCAATGAGATGGCAGGAGTATCCTGAAAATGATGAAAATTTCCTGCCCCTCACAAAGGATGAGCTCAGAGGGTTCCACATGAAGACAGAGCAGCTGATAAGAAATGGCTTTGGGAAGAATGGCTTCTTGCAGAGTCGAAGTTCCAACCTCTTCTCCCCTTGGAGGAGCACTTGCGGAGCAGAGTTTGAGGACTCAGACACAGAGACAAGTAGCAGTGAGACATCTGATGACAATGCCTGGAAGTAGGCATATAAATGCCCATAGTTAAATCTGACCCAGTAAACTCAGCTTGTGTGTTTAGGGATTATACAGAAGAAATCGTTCTTTTCCTTTTCTTATGTTATTGTTGAATACTTCATGCACCCGAGAAATAATCATATCCCAAAGAGAGAATGAGCAATTGGCTTGTTTAGCTCTTGTTGTTGTTCTTCCCTGTTATCTGCTTAATAGAAAGAACTTTGTGTAGTGGGAGAGATTTTTAAAACATACACACATACACACAGTATATATGAGGCAATGCTCAGGTGGGAGCTGGCAGTGCAGAGGGGAAGAGACACTGGTCTGCAGCAACAGTTTCTACTACCAGCCCTTGGGGCACTCACCCCTGTGCTCAAGCAATCACTGTCAATGACAAAGTGATGATTGAAGTTATAATTGCATTAAATTAATGCTAATAATTTGGATATTTTATTTCTGGCTGCTCAGTTAAGGTTAGCCCTTAACCAAGCACATGTGGGTTTTTTCCCCTTTTTTTTTTCTTTCTGGGTACCTGTAAAATATTTGGATATAGGAAGTGTTGTGCTATTCTTGCAGCCTTGATATTCAGGGTGGATTGTAAAATATAAATTTTTGTGAGATTTCAAAGATTAAGATTACTTTAATAACATTATTTACAGATTTAAAAGATGTGGTTATCACAGGTCTGTTGAGGAGGAAAGCTACTGCATAAAATAACTAACTTGAAATAAATAGTTTGCATCAGTTTGGGGGGGGAAGCTTTAATTTTTTTTAATTTTAAAAAGCAAAATCCAAGGTATTTCAAACTTACAAAGGCTCAAAGAATTTCTTATAAGTAGACCTTGAACCCAGGTCTCCCACATTGCAGGTGGATTCTTTACCATATGAGCCACCAGGGAAGCCCACAAGCAGACTCAATACATCAGGAAATGTTACAGGGTGTCTCTGCAAGCAGGTAGGTGATTAAATCAGATGAAAATAGGATAAAGGGATAAAGCACTAGAAATTGTGTCTACATGAATGAAAATATATGGTTTCTTCTTATTGTTTAAAGCCTTTTAAAAGATAGTTGCTTCTATAAAAATACAAACTATAGATTTTGAGATATGTAGTAAGCATTAGAAATTGTATGGTAACACATCGATAAAGCATAGGAGGGGAGGAGTAACAGCAAACTCCTGTGGCCTTCTTATTTTATGTATGCAGTGGCCTAACATCACTTGAAAGGAGACTGTGACAAGTATACCAGAAACCCACAGTAACCACTAAAATAACAAAATATGGCATTTTTCTTCAATTATCCAACTAAAAGAAACGACATACATTGCCAGTATTCAAAGATAAGAGAAGTGACATCATCACAGATTCCACATATATTAAAAAGAATGATAAGGGAAAACTGTGAACAACGTTCTGTTGTAAATTTGATAACGGAAATGGATAAATTCCTTAAAATTCACAAGCTGCCAAAGTTCATTTAAAAAGAAAGAGATAACCTGATAGAAATAAAATAAATAAAAGCAATGTAGTCAATATAAAACTCAGTATTCTGAGTAGTTTCAGAGACTTAGATTCTCTGAAGTTTGCTCAGAATTACACAGTGTGATGACTGGCTTCTGCATTAGCTTACTGTTTAATTTAAATCTTGAACACAATCCCACTATCATGAAAGTTGGTCAAGGCACTCCCACGTGAAGAAACTCAATTGGTGGTTAAAACCATTCCCACAAAGGAAACTCCAGAAAATTAAACACAGAGGAGTATATCCTAACTATTCTATCAGGCCAGCTACCCTAATTCCAAAACCAGATAAGAATATTACAAGAAAATAAAACTAAAAACCAATATTCTGCATTAATATGAATGCGAAAATTCTAAATAAAATTTTAGCAAATCAGGGACTTCCCTGGTGGTCCAATGGCTAAGAATCTGCCTTGCAAAGCAGGGGATGAGGATTTGATTTCTGGTTGACAAACTATGAGCCCACATGTCACAGAGCAACTAAGCTCATGAACTGCAACTACTGAGTCCAGGATGCTCCAGAACTTGTGCACCACAGTTGGAGAACCCATGTGTCTCAACAAAAGATCCTGCATGATACAACAAAGATCTCATGTGCTGCAACTAAGATCCAGTGTAGCCAAATAAATAAAATTTTTTTAATGTAGCAAATCAAAGTCAATCATTTATGAAAGGGAAAATACATTATATCAATCTGGGTTTGCAAGGAATGCAAGGTTGGTTTAACATTTTAAAAATCAATGCAAATGAACATAGTTATAAACTTTAAAATTTAAAAGATTAAATATAAAAAACTAAATAATTACTTCCATAGATACAGAAAAAGCACTCAACAAAATTTCACATCTATTTCTCTTTTTTGCCACAGAAATAGCTTGTTAGGAAAATCCATCAAGAAATTATTTCTCCTCTATGAAAATGCCAAATACAATAAATGGGGTCCAGGAAGCAATATGACCAATAAAATAGGGTCTGAGGTCTTACAGACTTTAATACTATTTTGACAATAGATGACATTCCCCTGCCCAAATGAACCAAATTGTTAGTCAGCCAAACAACCATAAAAGTTTATTTATTTTCTTTCCATTAAGATAAAAAGTAGGCCTTCCATATCTACACCATCAGGTCTACATCAATACGTGATAAGATACTGAGCTAGTGAATGCCGAATAGCTAGCTTCTGTGTTATTGCCAGGCACTGAGCGAGTCAAACATCAGTTAGCAGCAGCTTGGGATACAGGGCTCACAGGTGGGCTGAGTGAAGGCTGTGAGGTTGATGGTTTCCAGGTCCGGGGTGGGCTGGATAGAGTTGAGCAGGAAGCAGGTGGGCACATAGGGTTGAGGAATGTGGCAGGCTTTGGGCAGCTGTCACAGCAGGTTGTCTCCAGTAACCAAACCATATGTGAGCAGGGGCTGGACAGGCAGACTCACGCCCAGAATTTGTCAGAGGAGCAGATAGTAGTGGGGGCGCTGGTGGGAACCCTGCAGAGAGGGGAGCACAGCCAGCCGCGGCACAGGGAACCTGGTTTGCTTTTGGTATCTCAGAGTGAAAGATGAAAGATCTAGGATGAAGTGTCTCCTCTCACTTTGGGGCTCTTTATATATCCGTTTCATCAGGTGTTGGTCCACCAAAAGGCTTCCTCTTGTTTTTATTTATGCCACCGTTTTCCACTAAAATTCTCTATAATCAATTTGACGTTTACTTGTCCATTAAGAGTACCTGCCCTTATTAAAGTCATTTTATTTTTGATTCAATGACTTATCACTTTTTGTCATAAGATGATCACATTTTATATTCACAGGGTCCTGGAATGCCAAATATTACATTACTTATGGATAATTAAACCAAAAGACAATTCAGCTATAGTTTTCAGAGGCTAAATTCTTCTCATTTTTTTCTTCTTGGTTTTAAATAATATGCACAAGATGATATGATTTTTAATGGCTAATTTTAGAATATGCAACTCAAATGATTAATTGAATCAACAAAGACATGGCTAGCTACAGATGAATGTTGCATATGACTATATGCATCTCAGATGTATTTGCCTTATTTATTTATAATATAATTCAATTTCTATTGAGCAAGCAAGGTGACAGCCAGAATGGAATAAGATGAAACACTTTTCACTATTTTTTAAGCTCACATCTATTTCTATTTAAAAAAAACTCTGAAAATTACAGCCATAAAGGTACTTATTCAATCTGATAAAGAACACCCACAGAAAACCTATAGCTAATGTAATACTTAGTGGTAATGACTGAATGCATTTCGCCTGTGATTCAAGAACAAGACAAGGATGTCTGCTCTCATGATGTCTAGTCAGCACTATACTGGAGATTCTGGCAGTGTAAGCAGGCAAGCAAAAGAGATAAAAAGACATTTAGATTGAAAAGGAAGAAATAAAATTGCTTTATTGATTTATGATTATCCCTGTGTATTATACAGAGTGAAGTAAGTCAGAAAGAGAAAAATAAATACTATATATTAACACATATATATGGAATTTAGAAAGATGGTGCCAACGATTCTACTTGCAGGGCAGCAAAGGAGACACAGATGTGAAGAACCGACTTTTGGACTCAGTGGGAGAAAGCGAGGGTGGGATGATTTGAGAGAATAGCATTGAAACATGTACATCGCCATAAGTAAAATAGATGCATGAAGCAGGCACCCAAAGCTGGTGCTCTGGACAACCCAGAGGGATAGAATGGAAGGGAAGAGGTTCCGGATGGGAGGATACATGTATACCTGTGGCAACAAAAATCACATGTCGATATATGGCAACAAAAATCACAATATTGTGAATTAATTATCCTCCAATTAAGATAAATTAATGAATAAAAAAATCTTGATAGAATCTATTTTTTTAAAATTGCTAGAACTAATAAGTGAGTTTAGTAAGCTTCAGGATTTTAGGTCAACATACAGCTGTTAATTCTATTCCAGTATACTATCAATGAACAATAAGAAGTTGGAATTATTAAGATAATGTGTGAAGGAGTCTTTTGGGCCTAGAAAAGAAAATGTTTCAAAGGCCCTTGCTGAATCATCTAACTTCGGAGAAAACAAAACAGAACTTTAGGTCCCGCCCTGATGCTCCAGGCCAGTTGCATCTATCTGGGACTTATCAGCCCCTGTCCTGAAACCTTCCACCCCCTACACCTGCCCAGAAGACTTATCACCCCCTGCCCAACTACAAATGCCATCTCAACTAAAGTATACCCAAAACATCCCACCTGGTTAACGTTTCCCTTATCACTTACACAAACCTCCCTATAAATATGGAGCCTCCCTGATCCCTTTCTGCGCTCAGCCTGGTCCTTAGGCTGACTGTCGCCCCTCCTTGCCTGGCTAAAGGTAACCTACTTCTCTTGAGGTCGTCTTTCCTTTTTCTGCCTCAGCCTGACCTATACCTTACAATGTGTGTGCGTGTGCACACGCTCTGTCATTCAGACATGTCCGACTTTTTGTGACGCCATGACTATGGCCAACCTGGATCCTATCCATGGAATTTTCCAGGCAAGAATACTGGAGCAGGTTGCCATTCCCCACTCCAGGAAATCTTCCTGACCCAGGGATCTAACCTAAGTCTCTTTCAACTCTTGCATTTGCAGGTGGATTCTTTACTACCATACCACCTGGGAAGCCCATTAAGATAATACCATTTATAACAGCATCAAAAGAATATAAAATACTTAGGGATAAATTTGACAAAAATGTGTAAGACTTACAACTTACAGCTATGAAACTTAACTCACACTTACCACTATGAAATACTGATGAAAGAAATTAAAGAATATCTAAATAAGTTGAGAGATATACCTTATTCATGGATCAGAAGGCTCAATATTACTAAGATGTTGGAAATCCCAACAAAATTCCCAACAGCTTTGGTTGGGTAGAAATTGACAGACTAATTCTAAAATTTATATGGAAATGCAAAGTACCTGGAATGGTCAAAACAAACTATGAAAAAAGGACAAAAGCTGGAGGTCCAACACTATCTGATCTCAAGGTTTCTTTTTTATTATGCTGTAGTAATCAAGACTGTATGGAACTGATATCAAGATAGAAAAATAGGCCAATGAACATAGTAAAGAACCCCAAAACAGACCCACACATATATGGACAGCTGATTTGTTTACAAAGATGTAAATGCAATTCTGTGGGAAAGAATAGCTTTTTTCAAAAAAAGTGCTGAAATAATTAGTGTAAAAAAATTTAAACTTTCATCCATACTCCATACCATATACAAAAATTAACTCAATGGCTCATAGACATAAATGTAAAATGAGTTTTCTAGAGCACCGTATGGGATGCAGGAATTTGAGAGAGGAATGATTGTACAGCCTGGTGGAAATTCACAAACAGATTTTCCAAGGCCTTTCAAAAGGTCATCATCATGGACTGAAAGGCATCAGACCATTTTTATAGTTGCCAAGGGGCAGTAGATTGTGGATCCAGTAAAGAAGATTTATAGGATTTCTGTTCCCCAAATCCCTAAAAAAAGAAAAGCAAAAAACAGGAAACTAGTCCACTATTAAAAGAAACCACAAAAAATAACAAATTGACTGACACTTTACTACACTACATTTCTTCCTATAAAACATAGGACATTCTGATATATCTTCAGAAGTTTAAACAGAAGTTTTCCAGGTTGTAGATTCAAGAAATTCAAGCAGTACAGTCAAAGCATAGCAAACTCATTATTCAATCTGTCTGACTCTTTGAAGCTCTGGAGTTTGCCTGGGAAGTCAGAACACAAAAACTGGATTCTGCATTAACTTTCCATTCTATTCAAATCTTAAAAGCAAGCCCAGTCAGGTGGAGGTCAGCCAGAGCATACACAGGTTGTGTGTGTGTGTGTGTGTGTGTGTGTTGTCTGAACAACCCCATGGACTGTAGCCCACCAGGCTCCTCTGTCCACAGGATTCTCCAGGCAAGAATACTGCAGTGAGTTGCCATGCCCTCCTCCAGGGGATCTTCCTGACCCAGGGATTGAACCTGGGTCTCCTGCATCTCATTCTTTACTATCTGAGCCACCAGGGAAGCCCAAGAATACTAGAGTGAGTAGCCTATCCCTTCTCCAGGGGATCTTCCCAACCCAGGAATGGAACTGGGGTCTCCTGCATTTCAGGGAGATTTTTTACCAGCTGAGCTATTACTGAGCAACTGTTACCCTCCTCAAGGAGCAGCAGGGCAGGGAGGGACAGTTTCCAGTTCCCACCAGGCACACGAGCACAGGACACAGCTCAGCACCTCCCAGCAGTCACTCTCAGCAGCTAAAGCCTGCACCCCCCCAGCCCCACAAGCACCTTGCCTTCCTACAGGCCATCTGAGCCCACCTCCTTGCTCTGTTGATGATTAAACTGTAATTATAACATGTTTAGGGACTTTCCCAGTGGCCCAGTTGTTTAGAATCCACCTGCCAATGCAGGGGACTATGGTTTCATCCCTGATCTTTGAAGATTCCACATGCCACGGGCAAATAAAGCTGTGTGCCACAACTGAAGCTTCCATGCCACAGCTACTGAGCTCAAGTGCCTGGAGCTGTGCTCCACAGCGAGAGAAGCCATCACAATGAGAAGCCTGTGCATCATAACTAAAGAGCAGCTCCCGCTCACCATACTAGAGAAAGTCCTAGCAGCAACCAAGACCCAGCACAGCCGAAATAAAATAAATGATGAAAACATTCAAAACTAAATAAAATAAAACAACATGTCTGAGCATCAGAATTTAACAAGGTGTATCAAGGTGGTACTGGGGAAGACCCTTGGGAGTCCCTTGGACAGCAAGGAGATCAAACCAGTCAACCCTAAAGGAAATCAACCCTGAATATTCATTAGAAGGAGTGATACTGAAGCTGAAGCTCCGGTACTTTGGCCACCTGATTTGAAGGGTCAACTCTTTGGAAAAGACCCAGATGCTAGAAACGATTGAAGGCAAAAGGAGATGGGAGCAGCAGAGGATAAGATGGTTAGATAGCATCACTGACTCAATGGGCATGAATTTGAGCAAACTCCAAGAGACAGTGAAGGACAGGGAAGCCTGGTGTGCTGCAGTCCTTGGAGGTGCAAAGAGTTGGATACAACTTAACAGCTGAACACACAACACACACACCAAGGACATGAAAAATTCTTTAAATCTTCTGACCTAATCATTCCACCTCTAGGAATATACTCAAAGGAAATTAAGTGAAAAAGAGACAAAACTGTATGTCTACAGATGTTACAATAGTGTTATTTCTAATGATCACGAAGTGGGAACCGTCTAAACATCCAACAGCAAACTATGTCTCGGGCTTCCCTTGTGGCTCAGCTGGTAAAGAATCTGCCTGCAATGCTGGGGACATGGGTTCGATCCCTGGGTTGGGAAGATCCCCTGGAGAAGGGAAAGGCTACCCACTACAGTACTCTGGCCTGGAGAATTCCATGGGCTGTGTAGTCTATGGGGTAGCAAAGAATCGGACATGACTGAGTGGCTTTCACTTCAAACTATGCCTCAGCAGTAGAGTATTACACAGCTGTTAAAAGCCGTTGTCATGAAGAAGCAGGGTTTTGACAGTGCAAATTGATGGGGAAGGGCTTTGACAGCGCAAACACTAGAGGAAACTGAAGGAAAGGCAGACTGTTTATGGTAGTGGACGTGGGAAAAAGCGGTTTGGTTTTATTTCCTGCACTTTGCATTTTCTTCTGGGGTGTTCTTAACCTGGAGTTATGGGCCCCCTGCTGGTAGATCTCTTCTGCTGCTGCTGCTGCTACTGCTAAGTTGCTTCAGTCGTGTCCGACTCTGTGCAACCCCATAGACGGAAGCCCACCAAGAATCCCCAAATCTGTATCCCAGTATTGTGTGTACATGCTGTTCTTCCACAAAGCACACTCCTGAAATGATGAATTATTTCGTTCTGACCACCAGGAAAATTGAATCATTTTTTGATAAGAAAACAAAGAGCATGAGGCTCTATTCTCCTCCCCTGCAGAGTCTGGGGCAAAGGAAAGCCATGTGCTGCCTGCCAATCCCACCTCCCAGAGCCTGTGGGGACCCCAGTGCCCGAGGGCTCTGACAGCAGTGGCTTAAGAAGCTGGTGGTGGGGCTGGAGGGTGGGAAGGAAGACCCACTTTCTCTTTCATTTACACTCTTCACTCAAAGGCCTTATCTTTTTCGGTCAGTTGGGTGTTTTTGTTTGTTTTCCTTTTCTTGGTACTTTTTTCAAAAGGCAGGACATTTTCTGGCTCACTCCCCATCTGCCTGGACAGACATGTCAAAAGATGCAGGAACAGGTACACTCATCCCTGATGCAGATTCTCCCAGGCCTGGGCCTGCAGAGTTCTCCGCACTTCTTCCTGCTTTGCAGAATCACAGAATAAAAGTTGTCGCCAATCTCATCTTCTTAGACTTTTCATCACTTACTCTCAGAATGCCCCAGACAGAGGGTATTTCGTGTCTCACTCGTGTTCTAGAAATAACCACAGACGGGCGCCCCACCACTTCTGCACAGCTGAGGGCTCTTGGCCTGGGGAGCTGAATGGCCAGCCAGATCAAAGCCATGGGAGTCGCCCAGGGGACACACAGCCCCCAGCATCAGTCGACAGACTCAGCAGGGTGCCTGATGGGTCTTTCTTTCTTTTTTTTCTGTTCTAGGTCTTTGTTTATTCCTCTACTTGAGGAGAGGGGGCTACTCTTTGTTGCGGTGCACAGCTCTAGGCACACAGGTTTCAGTAGCTGTGGCTTGCGGACCTTAGAGCACAGGGTCAATAGTCGTGGAGCACAGGCTGTTGCTCTGCAGCATGTGGGATCTGCCCTGACCAGGGATCGAACCCATGTCCCCCACATTGGCAGGCAGATTCTCAGCCACTGTGCCACCAAGGAAGTCCTCAGTGGGTCATTACTTTCATGGCTTTCAACTTTTTGACCCCAGAATGCCTACACACCTGAGTTCCCCTGGGTGCACACCCCCTTCCTGGAGAGAAATTACACAGGCATGTGCAGAGAGGCCCCACATGCACCATATTGTCCGGGGCCACTGCCAGTCCGCACACTGCTGCCCAGAGGGGTCACAGGCTCCAAACGCAGCATCTCAGTTCCTCTCCAAACACCCAAGTGCTGAGTCACACCCACCATTAAACACGTCAGCTGGACGTGGGGGGACTCCAGGCCTCTGACGGCCCAGCTCCTTGCTCTCCGGAAGCCAGGTTTTTGGAGGGTTGATGGGACAGCTTTACATTATAAGAGCACACACTTCTATTTATTTGACCTGTTTACTGACACTGGCTTTCCCTGCTCTACAGAACTGCTCACACTTCCCCCTCAGGTTAGCAGCTGAGTCCTGGGAATACCTTGGGAAACACTGAGCTGTTGACCTTTCCCACGGATTCAGGGCCTCACTTGTATTTTTACCAACTCCAGATCATGGTCCTGACCCCCTTGGGGTTAGAACTCCTTCCTAAATCAACAAAATCACTTTGAAACATACCCCCAAATGCCAGTACCATCATCGCCATTACCCGCTTAGTTAAGTCACAGTCAACTTTTAAATTGTATTACGAGACTCTGGGAAGTAACATTCTCTTCAAGCATCAGCCACAGTACAGTAGAGAGATGCTCCTGCTGGCAGGGGACGCTGGCCCCAAGGTGCATGAATAAGGCACAGAGGGCAGCCAGTGTGAGAAAGCAGTTTCCTCTGGAAAGCCTAAACTTTATTTTACATAAAAGTATATAAATTTTATATGCAATATATAATTTTGAAATCACTAAGAGTATAGCTGCATCATTTTATAGGTGATTCTTATGAAGTCGTATTAATTAAAAAGGAAAAATCCAGAAGCTAAAATCCCATGGGCACAGAACAGACTTGGTCCACAGATGCTGGTTCACACACAATAGGAACATCATGGCCTCATCCTGTGCCTGCAATCAAGGAAGCTATTTTGCTGTTAATGCTAAGACATATCCTAAGTTCAGAATCATGAAAGAATCAACAAAATCCTTTTGCAGGAACCCATGAAGTTGATATGGAGAAGGAAATGGCAACCCACTCCAGTACTCTTGCCTGGAAAACCCCATGGGCAGAGGAGCATGGTAGGCTGCAGTCCATGGGGTCGCAAAGAGTTGGACACGACTGAGCGACTTCACTTTCACTTTTCACTTTCCTGCATTGGAGAAGGAAATGCCAACCCACTCCAGTACTCTTGCCTGGAGAATCCCAGGGATGGAGGAGCCTGGTGGGCTGCCGTCTACCAGGTTGCACAGAGTCTGACACGACTGAAGCGACTTAGCAGCAGCATGAAGTTGATATGGAGCCCTCCCTTGGCCCACTGTGTGTACTAGCCCTTGGAGATCTCTGAGAGTTGGCAGTCAGAACTGCCCATGGGGCCCAAAGGTTTAGTAGAGAATTACTTGCTTTATTGAAACCAGCTGGTAATCAGTGTGCCCGGATCTATTGTTCATGGTAGATTTGTTCTATGTGTGTCCTGACTGGGACAGCTTGGGTGAGACAGTGGGGGCACAAACGTGCCAGAAGTGAAGTGGAGATGCACTGAATCCATGGTGTGTGTGTGTGTGTGTGTGTGTGTGTGTGTGTGTGTTCTGGGGCAACATAACCTAAGTCCACAGCTAGAGACCCATGTTCCTAGATTGTTACCAAACCAAACTTGCATCTGCCACTGACACAAAGGTTGTGGTTAAGGAAAGTACAGTGTTTATTTCAAGGCACCAAGCAAGGAGAACAGGTAGCAAATGCCCAAAGTACCCAACAGAGACAGAACTGGGAGCCCTTGGAGCCAATGTATTGCTTAAGTTATGGTTGTGACTTAAGCAGACTTATGACTGCTCTATCTTTGTTTCTGTATTCCTTTGCTTCTCGAATCATCAGCTGCTAGGGCTTGTCTTCTTTCTCCACTCATAGATGGCCTAAGAGACCACAGTATATTCCCATGGTCTTTCTCCTAATCATCAGTAAGCAAAGGGCTCTGGGAGGGTTCTGTCACTGGGAACCTCATTGAATGGTTTAGATAAGACTTTTCCTAGGTCTGCTTGGTTTCAGTGTGGCATCCCTTGCCGATAGGCTGGCCACCTTCCCACCAGCCCCCAGAGCAATAGAAAAGTCCCTTCAGTGTCCCTTCACAAATACCTTCTAACATGAGGGAAATTTCTGGAGTGATGGAGATGTTCCATAACTTAATGGTGTTTGAGTTATACAGATATAGGCCTTTATCAAAACACATAGGATGGTGTAGATAAGACTTGTGAAGGAGAAAAAGAGACGTCTGTAAAGTAGATGTATGTTGGATAAAGTGCTGGGGTAGAATGACTAGATGTCTGCAACTTTCTTTGAAATGCTTCAAATTATGTGGTAGATCACCACAATCCCACTCCTAGGTATATATGTAAAACAAAGGAAAGCAGGGACTCGAACAGACATTTGCCCAGCCATGTTCATATCAGCATTATTTATAATAGTCAGAAGGTGGAAGCAACCCAAATGATCATTAGCAGAGGAATGGATAACAAAATGTGGCATATACTTGCAATGAAATATTACATCACCTTAAAAAGGAACCCATATCACACACTAGTAACATGGATGAACTCTGAGAACATCATTCTGAGTGAACTCAGCCAGTCACAAAAAGGCTATGAGGGACTCATATGAAGGACCTTGAGTAGTTAAATCATAGACACAGAAAGTAACACAGTGCTTAGTAAGGGGAAAGGGAAAGGGGATGGGGAGTTAGTGTTTAATGGGAACAGAGTTTCTGACTGGGAAAATGAGAAAGTTCTGGAGATGGATAGTGGTAATGGTTGCATGGCAATATGAATGTACTTAATGCCAGTAAACTGTACACTTGAAAATGGTTAATGTGGTAAGTTTTATATTATGTATTGTTGTTGCTCTTGTTATCTAGTTGTTAAGTCATGTCTGACTCTTTTGCAACCCATGGACTATAGCCTGCTAGGCTCCTCTGTCCATGGGATTTCCCAGGCAAGAACACTGGAGTATGTTGTCATTTCCTTCTCCAGGGGGTCTTCCTGACCCAGGGATCAAACCTGTATTTCTTGCATTGGCAAGCAGATTCTTTACCACTGAGCCACTTGGGAAGCCCCTATTATTATGTGTATTTTGTCACAATCTAAAAATTTAAACATCCAAATAAAGTATAGAGCCTATTTAATTAAAAGTAAGAGGTAGATCAATATAGAGATGGATGGCTAGATATGAAAAACAAAACCAAAAGAAGTTCAGTGTTTTTGTAGAATCCAGTGGTAGGTGTCTGTCCTTCACTATCTCCTAGAGCTTGCTCAAATGCTTGCCCATTGAGTTACTGATGCCACCCAACCATCTCGTCCTCTGTCAACTCCTCTTTCCCATCAGGGTCTTTTCTAGTGAGTTGGCTCTTCGCATCAGTTGGCCGATGTATTGGAGCTTCAGCTTCAGCATCAGTCCTTCCAATGAATATTCAGGATTGATTTCCTTTAGGATTGACTGATTTGATCTTCTTGCAGTCCAAGCGACTCTCAAGAGTCTTTTCCAACACCACAGTCAAAAGCATCAATTCTTCAGCACTCAACCTTCTTTATGGTCCAACTCTCACAAGTCCTGCACCAGGTCTTATTTGTGGCATGAAGTTTCTTTAGTTGTATGTGGGATCTAATTCCCCAACCAGGGATCAAACCCAGGCCACCTGCATTGGGAGCACAGAATCTTAGCCACTGGACCACCAAGGAAGTCCCAAAGGGGACAGAGGGGGCTCATTTGACCATCATTCCCAAGGACACTGAAGCAGTAATTTGATGAAGGGCCTTCTTTCCTATACTTCACTGAGACCTATCACTTTACAGAAAGGGCCATAGACTATCAGCACACTTAGCACCACTCCCATCCTTTGACCTTAACGAACACTAATAATGGAACCGAGAACTGCATCCAACCATGTCTCAGGGTCATTTTAGCACAGAGCTGTAAGCAATCACTAGTGATCAATCCAGGCTAGCCTCCAAAATTAGAAACTATTGCTGTCCTAAGGTCCAGACACTCAGTTCCAGAAGAGACAGGAAGCCAGTAAAATATGCTCTAAGTGGGAAAGGGGCCAAGCAAGTTTGCACCAGTGCTGACGCAAGGGGCCACCACTGCTCTGGGCAGTGGGGTTAGAGGCACAGAAGGTAGATTTTGGAGCAAAGGAAAGAGAAAATGAATGTTTACTTTTCAGGTATACCTAACATTTTGGGGAGCAACCACATCTGATTGGCAGCTTTTCAGCAAAGAACTCACCTTCATCCCTAAGCTGTTGCAGAAGTAAAGGAATGAGGTCCTAAAGAAAACATATGTGGGACAGAGCAGACATGACCTAAACAGTGAAGGGCTCTCACTCTCCATAACTCATCATATTTGGTAATTAGCTCAGGGAACCCCAACAAACATGAATCAGGTCAGCTACCATACTGAAATAGTTTGGTGCCTGAAAGCTATCCAAGCAACAGAGGCTGCAGCAGAAGGCTCTGAAGTCAGATGCCTCTGCTGTGTGACCCGCAGAAGTCACTTAACCTCTCTGAGCTTCAGTGTCCTGTCTATGAAATGATGAGTATGTGTCCCATGGCTGCTATGAAAGTTGCATGAGTGATGCTTGGAAATGCTAATTAAGTACCTGGTATACAATGGTGCTTAATAATGTTGGGTGGTGTGTTGCTTGATTAGTTGCAATGGAAGTAGGTTTGTATTAGTAACCACAAGAAGCCTGTCACTATAATCCTCCTTCCCTGTAACCTAAGTGGCAAGTGAGGTACGAAACAGGTCTTTCTTCCTGCTTCTCTTTGTGTGAAGCCACTGAGATCTCCCCCACTACTGGCTTCAGGGCCACACTGGGCCCAGGAGGCTCCTCTTCACTCCCAGAATCTGTCCCTCCTCAGAATGGCAAGGTCCCCTTTTGGAGGGACATGTGACTCAAGTGCCCCAAAGCTATCCAAGCTCCTCTAAAGAAGTCAGCATGGCTGGATAAGAGATGAGGTCTTGTCCAACCAGGTCATACACTTTTATTTCACCCTCAGGTGAGTGTGTAAAGACACCTGAGAATTTCTACTTTAAGAGCATCCTACAAATAGATAGCTGCTATGAAGTTGCTATATAACACAGGGAGCCAAGCCTAGTGCTCTCTGACGACCTGGGATGGGGAGGGGAAGGAGGCTCACAAGGGATATAAGTATAATTATGGCTGATTTGTGTTGTTGTATGGCAGAAGGCAGTGGAACCCCACTCCAGTACTCTTGCCTGGAAAATCCCATGGACGGAGGAGCCTGGTAGGCTGCAGTCCATGGGGTCGCTAAGAGTCAGACACGACTGAGCGAATTCACTTTCACTTTTCACTTTCATGCATTGGAGAAGGAAATGGCAACCCATTCAGTGTTCTTGCCTGGAGAATCCCAGGGACGGGGGAACCTGGTGGGCTGCCGTCTATGGGTTCGCACAGAGTCGGACACGACTGAAGTGACTTAGCAGCAGCAGTAGCAACAACATGGCAGAATTATCCTCCAAATAAAACTAAATTTTAAAAATTTTTAAATAAATAAATAAAAGCATCCTGCATTTTCCACTAAAGCCAGAACTGTTTCTCATCTTTGAAAGCAGAGGTCACCCTCACTGGCGTGGCCCGGGCTGCAGGTCTTCACAATGCAGACGGTGTCCCCACTTGTCCCCCATTACCATCTTTCTCCTTTCTCCACTGTCCCCCATTCCCACACACCCCCTTCTATCCCCTGGAGGTGCCATTAAGGAGGGAAGAGCCCAGAAATCTGGGATCCACATAGGAAAATTATCTCAGACACTTTACTCCTGTTGACATGGAGAACTGACCTCTCAGGGAGCAGCTCCCACTGTTGGCGACCTCCAAGGAGGCACTTAGTGAGACATCTAGTCTCCCTGTGGCTACAGACACTCAATGTGCCCACTTCCTTGGGTCACCTGCAACGCCTGCTTGGCAGGGACCAAAACAAAGCCTGACCCAGGAACACTGGAGACCTGTGCCCCTACATTCACCCAGGACGTGGAGACCAGGGCTGGTTGTCTTCATCTGTGAGCTTGGGGTCCCTGTTTCCTCCCAAGAAGCTTCAGGGAGAGGCCGGTCTGTCTCTCTGGGATACACACAGAAGACGCAGAAATAATGTTTGGGGAAAATCATCTTACAATTTCTTTTAGGGACAGAAGAGACTGTTCTCTGCCTGGGTTTTAAATACATTTGTGAAGCATATTTCTGAAGGTGGCTTGTGTTTCATGGGTCATAGCATGGATTTTTTTTTAAAATTCAAAATTAGAACTAATTTGATGCCATTATACAACCAAGTGTTACTCTCCCTCTGTCTCTCCCTCCAACACTGGACTGGGACCTGACACCTGCCAGGTGGCCAGGCTCAATCACTGGGCAGGAAGGACCTGCTCAGGAGCGCCTCCTCACACCCCACCTTCCTGCGCCGCTCTGATCTTGCCTGGCTCCAGGCTCTCCTCTCCACTGCAGATCCACAGAGGGTGTGCACACTCCTCACCTAGATGCACCCGCATGCCCTGGTCCCTCCACGCACCAGGTCACCATGTGCTGTGACCCAGCAGGGCTGTGCCCCACCCTGGTCAGGTTGCCAGCAAAACAGAGAACAAAAACACGAGCTGCTGCAATTCTTCAGGTCTGTTCAGAAATGGACATGTCATTCCAATCGAAAAAGGAAAATCACAGAGTGGGTAGCAACATTCTCTTAACAAAATAGCAAAAAAAAAAAAAAAGCTGCTTAGAAAATAACAAAATACGGTTTTCTATAAAAGGCAAAGATGTGCTGGATGTCATGATAGGCAGGAATCATCTAGGCAGAGCCCTTCAGCACTGTGAAGACTAACCATTCTGAAGATCATGCACTGGCTCCGTATTGAAGCAGTCAGGCGACTGGTTGCATAAAGAGGGTGGAACCAGGAACATCTATGAATTTGTAAGCTTAGAATTAAGGCTCCCATAAGAACAGCCTCCATATAACACTGTATGGTGAGGTTCTTCTGTCATCTTATGTTGGTAGAGATACTAATGTCTAAAAAATTCTGAAGAAAAATTATTTTCAACTTGGAATTATAAACACAGCAAAATGCTAGTCATAAGTAAAAATAGACTAAAGACATTTTCATTCATATAATGAATCTCAAAATTAATTTTTCTTTCACCTTCCTTAAGGAACTACTGGATGGCATCACTGACTCTATGGATGTGAGTCTGAGTGAACTCCGGGAGTTGGTGATGGACAGGGAGGCCTGGCATGCTGCGATTCACGGGGTTGCAAAGAGTCGGACACGGCTGAGTGACTGAACTGAACTGAAGAGATAATCTCTGGCAAAATCAGGAAGACAGGGGAGTAAAGAAACAATGGGTCCAACCCCAAGAGTTAGGGGAAGCTCCAGGTTGAAAAATATGCCGTGGGCCTAGACAGCAAACAGTTCAGATTTAGTGGGTTATAGAAGTATTTAGAAGGTAAGACTCATGGGGGAAACGGAGAACAAATGCTAAAAAATTGTACCTTTGGGGACAATATAAAAATATGTGAGTAGGAAATTAAACAAGTAGAAAAAATGAAACAATTACAAACTTCAGGAGAAACAAAAATTCTCATAAGAAAGGAAGTATTCACCTGGAGCCTCAAAGAACAATGCTATACTAGTAACGTAAATGGGAACCCCAGGGACAGAGGAGCCTGGTGGGCTGCCGTCTATGGGGCTGCACAGAGTCGGACACGACTGAAGCGACTTAGCAGCAGCAGCAGTAACATAAATATTGATTATTAATCCACCTCTCCTAGACGATGTCACAGAAGACACGGAAGAAAAGTCTCTCGTTGGAGAAAGCCCATTGACAATGCCTAAAATTTATCAAATCAAGAAGTAACGAGGGACTTCCCTGCTGGTCCAGGGGTTAAGAATCTGCCTTCCAATACAGGGGACGTGGTTCAATCCCTGGTTGGGGAACTAAGAGCCCACAGGCCACTGGGCAACCAAGCTTGCACTGTAACCTGAGCCTGTGTTCTAGGGCCCATGCACTACACCGAAGGACCTCAGATGCCACAAGGCACTTGTGTGCTGCAGCTGAGACCCAATGCGGCCAAACAAATAAAACGTAAACATTAAAAAAATAAAAGAAATAATGGCATAAGTACCTTGTCTAGAAGCATGGAGGTGAGGGCCAGAAGAAACAGCTAAATAGAAGTTTAAAAGTGACTGACCTCTGAAGAATGGGGCTCAGGTACAGAGAAGATGACCAAGGGGTCTATTATTTTTATCTTGAGACTATCGGTTCTGTTTAATACTTTCAATCACAAGTATGTTTTACATTAATAAATATTTACTCATTTTAATACATAAATATTCTGAATGATGACCACGCTGAAATTTGTCTGTGAAAGGGCAGAAAGAGGAAGGGCAGCAATTAAGGATAAAGGTAATAAATTACCTTTACAGAGGCCAGAGGGCAGGGACTCCAGAGGACAAGTGAAGACAAACTCTTGCAGACAGGCACAAAACCCAGGTGGGAGGGAAAAGATGGGGGCTGATAAAGATACCTGGAAAGGTTTGTATCAATCTTGGTAATGATTCAAAATGAAATGTCTTGACTTTACTCCTTTATACTTTTCTGCTCAATGCTGGGGAATATTTTTTCCTAGTGTTCCTAGACACCTGATAGGAGAATTTGTAATGCGCTCCTGCTGCTGCTGCTGCATTTATGCACAGGACTGTGATATGTTCAAGGAAACTTCAAGCAACAAAAATCCAAGAAATGAAATTCCTAGCCATGAGAATAACATGGCTACTGAAGAAAATGGTACATGCAACCATTAAGTATTTTCTTGGGTTCAAAAGGACGTTAATACAACTTCTCAGGAAAAAAAAAAAAAAAAACAGCCTACCTAGGATAATTGCACAGAATTGACTAATTTTCCAAGACATTGACAGAATCTTCTTCTTTGTCTAGGTTTTAAGTGATGTGTCTGCTCCAAAAACAAGGGACTAATTTGCCAGCTAAAGTCTTTGTTGCTGTGTTAGGTTGTCTATTTCCAGCGTGCATACATTTGAGAAAGGACAGAGCTGTGGAACATACACATGATAGAATGAAAAGTGAAATTCGCTCAGTTGTGTCCAACTCTTTGCGATCCCATGGACTATACAATCCATTGAATTCTCCAGAATACTGGAGTGGGTAGCCTTTCCCTTCTCCAGGGGATCGTCCCAACCCGGGGATTGAACTGGGGTCTCCTGCATTG
This sequence comes from Redunca redunca, assembly GCA_006410935.1. Taxonomy (NCBI): domain Eukaryota; kingdom Metazoa; phylum Chordata; class Mammalia; order Artiodactyla; family Bovidae; genus Redunca; species Redunca redunca. The sequence goes on from SJYQ01095370.1 coordinate 276,763, forward strand.
CAGGCGGATTCTTTACCAGCTGAGCTACCAGGGAAGCCCCATAAAATGAAGAGGGAATTGCTTTCTCATTATTTTGTTAATTTGGTGCTTAACGCCCTATAAGCAGTGATGTTTGTGTTTCACTTAGGGGAAACGGCTTGCAAATATGGCTGATAATTTGTCTCCTTGTTCACACCCTCAGGCAGCCTCCTCCCACACTGACTTTGGGTACAGCCACCAGTGGAAATATAGTAAATGCGATGCAAACAGACTTGACTGAGTTGCATCCGCTTGGCAGTCCCAAATTCCCGTGGGAATGAACTCAAGTGAGCCTGCAGGAGGATTAGCCACCAAAAGGAACAGAACCACGGTACCAGGATGCCCGCCTGCCCTCCGACCACAGATACGTGGGAGAGTCCAGCAGAGACCACGGAGTTGGCCCCACGGTCTCTTAGACTTGTAAACAGTAGAAAATAACTGCTGTTTTATGCCTCTAAATTTCGGGATGCTTCTTGTGCAGCAAAAGCTAATAGCGCAATTCCTCGCTTAAGCTGCTCCTCTAATGAGCAGTTCATTCTTCACTCCCCCCGCCAAAAGAAACAGTCCTTTCCTTTTAGGAAGACATAGCTACAGAGTCACAAAGAGCAAAACTCTCACCACTCAAATATTCTTCCAGAATCCAGGTGAGAGGATGACAGAACCAGCAAGTGAGAGCTCAAAGGGAGCTCTTGATTAACAGGAAAAGACGTCAAGGCCTCCCATACGGACATGCCAAACATCACTGTCCTCCACAGGTTCACGTTTGCCGACACCAACCACAACCGTGTCATCTTGATCATGGTTAGGAATCACCTTTAAAAAAAAAATAGCACCTTCTCCACTGTAAAGAAGACTCTTGAGAGTCCCTTGGATTGCAAGGAGAACAAACCAGTCAATTCTAAGGGAAATCAATCCTGAATGTTCATTGGAGGTAGTGCTGAGGCTGAAGCACCAATACTTTGGCCAACTGATACAAAGAGCTGACGCATTGGAAAAGACCCTGATGCTGGGAAAGACTGAAGGTAGAAGAAGGGGATGACAGAGAATGAGACGGTTGGATGGCATCACCTACTCAATGGACATGAGTTTGAGGAAACTCCAGGAGATAGGGAAGGACAGGGAAGCCAGGTGTGCTGCAGTCCGTGGGGTCACAAAGAGTCGGATATGACTGAGTGAGAGAAAAGCTTATGCATCACCAGGTGCTCTGTGCAACAAAGTCCATTCAAAACATGCTTTTATCAATTTGGAAACAAGGCATTCACAAATAAATGAGCTAATAGAAGAGTTACCTCATTTAAAATCACCAACATTCACTATTAAGTTTAAAAAAAAAAGAGTGACACTATTGGTTTGGCCAAAAAGTTCATGCTTTTTCCATAAAATGTACAGAAAATTCATTTGGCCAAACCAATATTTGCTTTGCTTGTATTGTCTTTGACCCCGCCCCCGCCCCGCCCCCCTCACCGCTTTGGAGCTCATTGATCAGGAACTGAGCAGAAGCCGCATCCTGCCCAGGCCTCCCTGACTTCCTCGCTGCTCCAGTTGCCATCCTCCCTTCCCCACAGCGCTTGAAGACAGAAGGTTTTCCAGGAGGGATGGGCAGTGGCAGGCCTGGAAAACTAAACTGTCAGATGGTGGAAGTCAGTGCATTTAAAGGCCAGTGTTCGACTTGCACTAATTACAAAGGTGCAGATAACCTCAACGAGGAAAGCCTGGCAGGTCCACCTTAACAGGTGATCCAAGTTGGCACCAGTGGTGTGACACCGACATCATGGGACTCACAGCATGATGCATTGGGGAGGATACTGTCGTGTATGATATTCTCACCCAAAATGCATGACCTAAATTGAATTGTGAGAAAACAGCAGACAAAGCCAAATTGAGGGACATGTGACAAATCCCAGCCACTGATCTTCAAAAGTCCGTAGGTTGTGAAAGACAAAGAAAGGCAGAGGAACATTCCAGACTAAAAGAGCCCAAGGACACATGATGACTAAATATAACATGTGAGACCGGGCTGAGTGCTGGCCCAGAAAAAGACATTCTCAGAGCCATGGGTGATATCTGAATGAGGTTCATGGACTTGTTCACAGTGCTGCATAAGGGCAGAGTCCCTGGTTTAACCATTGTCAGGGACTAATCTGTTCTCAGTTGCATCTGACTCCTTGCAGCTCCATGGACTATGGCTCCTCTGTCCGTGGAATTTTCCAGGCAGGAATACTGGAGTGGGTTTCCGTTTCCTACGCTAGGGGATCTTCCTGACCCAGGGATTGAACCCATATCTCTTGGGTCTCCTGCGTTGGCAAGCAGACTCTTTACCACCGAGCCACCTGGGAAGCCCCACATAACTCACGCAAAGATGCTAACACTAGGGGAACAGAGGGAAATTCTCTGCTCTCATTAGGCAACTTTGAGTCCAAAGTCAATTCAAAATAATGTTTTTAAAAATTTTTAATAAAATCTCTTCAAATTTTAATAAGAAGAAAGGAGAGAGGAGAAGGGGAGAGGAGGAGTAGCAGAAGGAGGAGGGGAGGAGGAAAAGGAGGAGAGAGAGCCGTGTTCAGCTGCATTTCATCCGCTGATGCAAAGTGAAGGAAGACTTGGGAGAGAGAGCCATGTTCAGCTGCATTTCATCCGCTGATGCAAAGTGAAGGAAGACTCACTGACTCCCCAAGGTTTCCGAGTGCTGAGCTACGGAAAGGCAGCATCAGTGAGGGTGGTGATAGGAGGGGACAGAGACCACCTGTGTGTGTCCCCCAGCTTTGCCTTCTGACAGGGACAAATGTATCACGTTTGCCTACTTGCCCAAATCTCGATGATCCGAACCCCCCCTCTCCACATACGTAGCAAGAAAGCCGGTCTTTGGTCCCCAGGCCCCGCTTCCCTTCCTCGGTTCCTGGGCGGGGATGTAGCAGAAGCGGACTTGGACTGCCCACCCACTGTCTGCTGGGCTCAGCTCTGTGTACACAGGCCCTCTGCCAAGCCTGCCATTGTCCCGACAGTCTGGCTGAAGCTCACCTCTCTGAAGCTGTCCCCTCAAAGCCCTGGACTCGTTAGGTTCCCTCCATGGATTCCAGATTATAAAGCTGACCCTCTGATCTGGCTCGTGGCTCCGAATGTGCCTCTCTGAGATGGAGGTGGCTGCCCATGCAGGGGCCACCAGGGGGCAGTGTGAACACGTCACAGGGCAGCCCTGCGACATCCTCAGGTCACGCCTCCAGATTTCACACAGGAAGCCAGCACACCCAGGAGAAGGAAAAGCACGACGTGCTGGCCAGCGGTAGGCCTGCAGTTTCAGTTCAGTTCAGTCGCTCAGTCGTGTCAACTCTGAGACCCCATGGACTGCAGCACGCAGGCCTCCCTGGCCATCACCAACTCCCGGAGCTTGCTCAAACTCGTGTCCATTGAGTCGGGGATGCCGTCCAGCCATCTCATCCTCTGTCTTCCCCTTCTCCTCCTGCCTTCAGTCTTTAGGACTGAAGGTTATTTCTATTCTCTTTCTGTCTTCTTTTGTATTTTCCACATTTTCTGTCATTAATAAATAACTTTCACAACCAAAGCAATTTCAGGCTAGGTCAGTAGAGGTCTCTTTTTCTATGCATCATCCATACCCACATGTTTCAAATTCACACATGTCCCCTACAAAGACCCTGAGTGGGGCCGTGGGCACTACAGATGTTCCCCGCTCAAGGGGAGCCGCACACCTGAAGCGCTGTGCCAGGCTGTCCTGGCCACCTGGATCCAGCAGCCCCTCCCTTGGCCAAGTTGCTCTGTCCCCACGTGCCCTTGTTGTAGATGAATCCCATTCCTTCTTATAAGTTAAAACACCTGCCCTTTGCATTCTTGAGGATTTTTCTGGGGACGATCCTACCCAACTTTCCTTCAGAGCAATCAGTTCCCAAATTCTTAGTTATTTTCTGAGTCTTCCCGATTTCCCACCTTCCACCTCATCTGTGACAAGGCTGAAGGCTGAGCCCCATGGGGACTGGTGGCCATGCTGGGATGGCCCGAGTCTCTCACAGCAGCCTCCTGTGCGGCAGCCAGCCCTGTACTCAAGGTCACCGGGTCCCCTCAGGCCCTGTGTTCTCCTCAGAGGCCTCACGCCAAGAGGCTTCCCCAACGTCCTTGCGGGGCATCTGTGCCCCTGTCCAGGAAGGCACCAAAAACACCCCCACACCAGCTGGCCCCGTGGGCTCTCAGGGCTGGGAAGGAGCACGAGGTTTGTCCACCCCTTCTGGCCTGGAGCCCCTGTACCCCACGGTGCCCCCCAAGATCACCTGCATACCCCATCCTCACGCAGGAGATGACAGCTTCACCCCGGACACCAGGTGTGACCTCAGACCCACGTCACTGAGTGTACAACCAGCCCTCTCCTCACACACAGGCAGCAGCTGGGTCCCCTGCACTTTCAAAGGCAAAACTGTCTCATTTCTCCTCCGAAATAACTCAGTTCTGATACAGGGACGGTGCTCAGGCTGACTCTTAAACTCTAACTTAGACCTTGAAGCTGCAGTAAGCCATGAAGTGTGAGGAAAAGCCATTAACAGGGGGAAATAAGCACAAAGGAAAAGAACCTTAGAGTCAGTTCTTCATCCTAATGCCAAGAACTCAGAAATCCATGCAGTTCAGTGTCTCACTTCTAGAGAGGGGATCCCGGTGACCCTGAGTACTGGGCTGACTGCTGCACAGGAGGCCGCTGTCTAGGACCCCGACAGGCACTCCCTGTGACCGGTGCAGCTGTCTATGTATTTCAACATGTTTCGCACAACTGTCTCCTCCTCTCCTCCCTTCCCTGCTTCCCCATCCTTCCCTCCTTCTGTCCCCCATATGCCCTCCCTCACACACCCCTCTGTGAACATCCTTCTCTCCTACCTCCCTCTGTCTCTCCTGCCCCAGGCTCCTGGTCCCCAGGCTCCAGCCCACCTTCCCACCCTCCTGCCCACCCCCCAGTAGCATCCCAGCTGCCTCTGGACGATCCAATGTGGGTCACACAGCCCCTACCTCAGTATCTGTCTTGGCCGCAAGCCTAAATGCAGACTGATTTCAGGTGGGAAGCTGGAACCCCGCCCACCGCTGTGTGAGGGGACGGCTGACCCTTCTTTGCTGAGACTCTTTCCATGTGCCCAGGTCAAGAGGAAGCCATTCATGGAGACACTCTGGCAGGGTCATGACAGCATGGGGTCCTGAGGAGGCCCACAACCCCAGACGCCTGCACCTGGGCAGCCTCAGAAATAGAGCAGAGGCCACCCTGCCTCCCACGGCCCAGGCGCTGCAAGTCGCCCACGGTCCCACAAAGAACAGAACTCTGCGTGTTTCTCATTTCTGGGGGATGCCCTCGCACCACGTGAGAAGCCATGGGTTGAATAGAATCCTCCTAGGGCACCTGGGACTTTTCCACACACTCCAGCCCACAGCCTCCAAAAGGAGAAAGGAGGAGCCAGTGGCTGAAGAAAGTATGGAAGCTGAGACACCAGGTGCACCCCAGCCCCACCCGTGGCACCCTCTCAGGAGGGCCCGGCAGGCCTCAGTAACATCCCTGGCCAGGGGGATCGGGTGCTACCTAGTCCAGGAGTGGGAGGGCTCGTGCTTCCCCTCTGCTTCCTTCCTCACTCCCTCACCTGAATCACGAGAATGAAAGGGGAACTTAGCAGCAAATCTTTCGGTAATCTTTTTTAAGCTTCAAAATGTGGTTTAAAAAATCAGTTAAGGAACTCTACAAGAAAAAAAAAATGGTTTCAAGTAAGTCACCTGACGTGAGCCAGGCGTGACCCAGAACACCAATAAAATCTCTGTCCTTGGGGTCTTGCCCTCAGGTGAAGATAGCTGTGCTCAAACTACCCAGCCCCTGTCAGGACCTCCACTCCAGCTTGCAGAACACATGGGCCGTCTCACTCAGCCTTTGCAGGAACTCTTTCAAGTCCAGAAAACACTGCCACCAGGCTGGCGATTTCCCTCCATTCAGATTAGCCAAAAAACTTTTCTTCTCGGGGACTCCGCCCTGAATAACTGTTTAAGAAAACCACTATCCCTCACACCCTATTTCCTTTATTTCACTCCTTGGGCAACTGTTGGGCTTACTTAGTGCTTATTCTTGTACAATCAGTATCTCTCTGCTATGAGCTGTCAATTGAGAGCTTTCTCTCTCCCCTCAGACCTCCCGAAAAGCAGATGAATAATGACAACTTCTTTTATTTTTTAGTTTAATTTTAATTTTAACAGCCTTATTAAGATACAATACACATACCATATGATTCACCCACTTAAGTATATAGATCCACGGATTTTAGTATATTCACAAAGACCCAATTTTTAGAAAATTCTTTCACCCCCAAGAGAAACCTTGTATCCGTTGGCAATCACATCTCATTTCCCCACATTCCCTTTCCCTATCCCTGTCTTAATAAACCACTTTATTTCTGTCTCTACAGATGTCAAATTCTGAACATTTTACTGTAAATGAAATCATACAGTATCGTCTTTGACTGGCAGCCTCACTGAGCATGCTTTTAAGGTTCATGCATGTCTTATCATGGGTCAGTACTACAATCCTTTTTATTGTTGAATAATATTCTGATGTGCACATATATCAATACCACATTTAATTATCTGATCATCAGTTGATGGGCCTCTGGGTTGCTTCCAAGGGCTGACTTTGACGAATAATGCTGCTATGAACGTTTGTGCAAAGACTTTTCCGTGGACATATGTTTCACTTCTCCTAGGTGTGTACATACAAGTGGAATTGCTGGACCATGTGGTAAACCTATGTTAACTTTCTCAAGAAACTATAAGCTGTTATTCAAAGAGGTTGCATCACTTTACAACCCTGCAGCACTGTGAGGTTTCCAGTGTCTGCAACCCTCCCCAGTCTTGCTACTAACCACCCAACATCTATTACAGCCCACCTGGAGGCTGTGATTTACAGTCCTCCAGTGATGAGTCACATTAGCACCTTTCTATGTACTAACTGACCCTTCGGATATCCTCTTTGGGCTTCCCTGGTGGCTCTGTGGTAAAGAACCCGCCTGCCAATGCAGGAAACTTGGGTTTGATCCCTGTGTTGGGAAGATCTGCTGGAGCAGGAAATGGCAACCCACTCCAGTATCCCTACCTGGAGAATTCCATGGACAGAGGAGTCTGGAGGGCTTTGGTCCATGGAGCAGCAAAAGAATCATTCAAGATTTAGCAACTAAACAACAACAACGTATCTTCTTTGGGAAAATGTCTCTACAGATCTTTTGCTGTTTTCACTGGGGTAAAATATTCTCGACTTAAAGTGTACCACCTTAACAACTTTTAAGTGTACATCTCAGCAGTGTTAAGGATATTCACATTGTCCTGCAATGATCTCGAAATTTTTCATACCCATTAAATGACAAAACCCCATTTCTCCTTTCTCCGGGCATGGCAGCCTCCATGCTGTGTTCCCTTTCCAGGAGTTTGACCCCTTGCTCATGAGTACACTAACTACAATTCCCTGAATAGCATGATCCTGGGTAAACCATTTCCATTTTATTATGGAACACTTCTGGGCATTGACCTATTTATAAGAGCATTTGTCAGACAGTACCCAAGACATCAAAGGTATTTCATACGTAAAGATTAAGTCCTTCATTCATAAAGGCAGTTTCAATTCATGCCCGGTAGAAGCTAGTCTGCTGCTGCTACTGCTAAGTCGCTTCAGTCGTGTCCGACTCTGTGCGACCCCATAAACCGCAGCCCACGAGGCTCCCCCATCCCTGGGATTCTCCAGGCAAGAACACTGGAGTGGGTTGCCATTTCCTTCTCCAATGCATGAAAAGTGAAAAGTGAAAGTGAAGTCACTCAGTCATGTCCGACTCTTAGCGATCCCATGAACTGCGGCCCACCAGGCTCCTCCGTCCATGGGATTTTCCAGGCAAGAGTGCTGGAGTGGGGTGCCAATGGCAACTCTCTGGTGCAAAGTCCCACTAGATATCACTGAGTGGCACAAGTGGGCTTTTGTCATAAGCCCCAGCCTACACCCCATACAAGGCTACTTACTCCATAGAGAAGTTGTTCACATCAGCACTGCTCTACACCGTTTGAAATTAACAACCTATGACGACTCAAGCCATCTTATTAGTTCCCACTGACATGTCCAATTAATACTGATAGAAGGACAGATATACCCGCCTTCTGTTTTACAATTCTAGGGAGAGGCAATATCCATCCCCATCACACATTCAGATGAAGAGATATAGACACTTCATAAAGAGCCCATGCAGACAAGCCAAACTTTGTCCAAATCTTCATCTTAATCCATCAACCCTTGCATTCCTGACTACCAAACTTCATCAACAGGACCTGGCTTTACGATACCAAGCAGGGAAAGTGTTCCCCAGCTAGACATGATGTCCATGCCCAGAAAACACTCAGGTGAAGGAGATGCAACTTCTTCACATAAAAGCCTGTTAAACATTCCTTTTTTTCTTTTCTTTTCTCCTTTTTCTTTCCCCTTGCTGCATAGCTTACAGGATCTTATCACCCTAACCAGGGATCGAAACTGGGACGCCGGCAGGGAGAGCACCAAGACCTAACCACTGACAGCAAGGAAAGTCCCATGTTTATATGCATGTTGCTTTGCGTAGCCAGCAGGAGACTGAACCAAGAGACTCTGGCCTTTTTGTCACTCTTTCTCTTGATTCAATTGCAGAACCATCACCACAGGTTAGCCTGGTGGTTCAGACAGTAAGAATCCACCTGCAAGGCAGGAGACCTGAGTTTGATCCCTGGTTTGGGAAGATCCTCTGGAGAAGGGCATGGCAACCTACCCCAGTTTTCTTGCTTGGAGAATCTCATGGACAGAGGCGCCTGGCAGGCTACAGTTCTTGGGGTCGCAAAGAGTCAAACACAACTGAGCGAGTTTCACTTTCACCACAGATGACAGCTGATATGATTTTTTCCTGTTGCCATTTTTGGCTTGGACCTTTCTAAATTCCTCCAAACTAGAGTATATAAAGCAGTTTGTTTAGGGAACCAGCAGGGGCTCTCATTGGTCCAGTCACCCTGCAAGAGTGCTGCAGAAGACCTTCATTTAGACATCAATAGCTGTTTTATTCACCCCATTTCTTCATAACTGTTTCAGGATTTCCATTCCATGGCACAAGTTCTATGGCTCTCCCCTCATCTGTGCCCCTTCCTTTGGCCATCTGTTGGGCCCTACATGGGAAACCTTGAAAAAGAAAAAGGCTAGCATTGCGGACGGAAACTAAGATGGCGCCTGGCAGAAGAGATGGGGGCGTAGTCTACGTTGTCTGTCAAAACTTCTGATTGGCTCTCTTGATTTCTGTGCACGTAGACAGCGCGTGATCACCATAGACTCCCATTATAATGATGGCACATGACGATTTGACCTTTAACGCGATTGGTGTAACTATGGAAATTCCCTTGCAAACCCCTCCCCGCTTGCCTTTATAAGCAGGGAGTTTGTAACAATAAAGCAGAACCGCACTAGACGGAACCCCTGTCGCGTCTGATTGTCTCTCGCTCGCCGGGGGGCTGGGTTGACGGACAGCAGACTCACCTTTCCTTGGGACCCCTCAGCTCTCTGCTGAGGGAAGTTCCACTGCCTCTCTCTCTTTCTGCGGAGCGCTCCCCGCAGCCATCAGCCTAGCCTTCCTTGTCACGTGCTATTTCGGCACACCTTTTTCCCTTGGATATTGCTCTGAGACTAGATGCAATAATCTGAGTTGGATCTGCATCTGAATACCCAGCATATCCTCCACTGAGGGTCCTGAGACAAGAGGCTGTGGTTCCCCAGCCATAAGCTAAGGTTTTAGCTCTCACATAGAACAATAACCAAGGGATTGTATCTTTTGGTCTTTTCATAGTATTTTGCATTTCCTTACAGATCCACTGAGCCAACTCCCCAGAATTTGGATTCATCATCTCTAAATTCCACTGGGAACTTCTACCTCCAGGAACTGACATCAGCATAGCAGCTGCTTCATACCACAGGCAAAGACCCCACAGCCACTCAGAAATCAAAACTTCCTTCTTCCCCACCCTTTTATCTTTTCTCCCCCAAAACCATATTTTTCAGTGATTTGAGTCATGCTAGCTAATTCCACTTTTTCCTAGCACTAACCCTTCCATCACCATCCCACCTGGTACACCGCAATTTGATTCTGGCACTAACCAACCAGGCTCCAAAGTCCCACTACATGTCACTGGGTGGCACAGACCCCACAGACTAGAAAGCATGGTTCTCAACAAGACTATCCCTTACTTCAGAATTCCCCAGGCCACCTATACATCAGTCCAACTGGCTACCAATCTGAGGACTTCTCAATGACCCCCACCCCCAAGTCTGGTAATTCACTAGAAACTCATAGAACTCAAGAACATGCTACACTTCTGGTTAAGTTTTATTATGAAGCATACAGACCAGGACAAGCCAAATGAAGAAACGCATAGCATGAAGTCTGGGAGGGTCCCCAACACAGAACTTCTGTGTAACACTCTTCCTGTATGTCAAGCTACACCATGCCCTAGCACGTCCGCACGTTCACCAACTAGGGAGCGCCAGGAAGCTTTGGCGTCCAGAGTTTTCACTGGAGTTTAATGACATCATCATGACCCGTTGAATCGTTGGTCAGCCAGCTGGTTGAAACCGATCTCCAGCCACTCCCCTCCCCCTACCCTGGAGGGTGGGAAGTCTGGCTGATGGGGGATCTAAGCCCTAATCCTCTAATCATGTGGTTGGTGCTTCTGGATTGACCACTCCATTCTGAAATTATCTATGCATCTATCATGAGTCGCCTCAGTAACATAAACTTATATGTGGTCCAAGGGCTCATTACCAATAACACTCCTATCATTCAGGAATTCCTAAGGGTTTAGAAGCTCTGTGCCAGGATCCCAGGACAAAGACTAGATGTACCCTTTATTATACAACAGGTACTTACCCCTAAGGGCTTCCCTGGTGGCGCACTGGCAAAGAACCCGCCGGCCAATGCAGGAGATGCAGGTTCAATCCCTGGGTCGGGAAGATCCCCTGGAGAAGGAAATGGTAGCCCTCTCCAGTATTCTTGCCTAGAGAATCCCATGGACAGAGGAGCCTGGGGTCGCAGAAGAGTCAGACACGACTTAGCGACTGAACAACAACTTACCCCTAAACCCAACCAGAGGGTCTGCAACCACAGAGGCTATCCAAGAAGGCTGCTGCCTCAGCCTCAAGAAAACATTTCTCTGTGACTAGACGTGATCTAACTGACGTCTGCAAGATGTGTGTAGGTGGCGTGTGATCCTGAGGGAATCTGTGGCCTGCAGCTCCAGGCAGCAGTTTACCTGGTGTGATGTCCCCCATGTTCTCAGGGCTTCCCAGGTGGCACTAGTGGTAAAGAACCCACTTGCCAAAGCAGGAGGTATGAGACCTGGGTTCAATTCCTGGGTTGAAAAGATCCCCTGGAGAAGGGCATGGCAACCCACTCCAGTTTTCTTGCCTGGAGAATCCCCATGAACAGAGGAGCCTGGTGGGCTACAGTCCATAGGGTCACAAAGAGTCAGACAGAACTGAAGTAACCTAGCGCGCAAACATGCCCTGCGTGCTCAAGGCTAGATTCTGAGGTGCCACCAGATGGTTCAAAGCCCTTGATGAATTTTCCAGGACAGGACTAAATGCTCTGACCTGGGAGTTAGCCGCTGAGTTAACTTGACCCTTGCCTGGAAACAGCAACTCTGCCATGGCAACCACCACAACAGGTCCCACTCACCGCACTCACATCCAGGTTACCCAGGCAGCCGACAGCCTCATGGTGGGAGGACAGAAGAGGGTTTCAACCAGCAAGGAAACACTAGTTCCAAATCTGCTGGCTAGCTCAGTGGCTTCTACAATTTTCCCACCTGCAGGCCTCAGTGCTAGACTATACAAGAGGCCCTTTCCCACACACATCCAGCTCTGAGCATTTAAAGGCATCAAGCCAGCACGGGGTTCCTCCAGTTAAACTTGACATTCTGTGAAGAACAAGAGAATCATAATGAATGAGCATTATTCATTTATTAACAAGTGAATAATAGCATTGGTCAAAATAATAGCAAACACTTACATAATATTTATTCCTTACTGGATGCTGTTCTTCCAAGTTTGTGTGTATTGTTCATCCATTTAATCCCCAATAGGCTTATAAAAGAGGTGTGATAATATTGCAATTTTACAAATGAGGAAGGTGAGGCCTGACAAAGTGAACAAAGACACCTAAGAGGTTCTGTCTAAATACAGATTTTAACCCCAGGCACCATACTCCCTGGGGCTTCCCAGATGGCACTAGTGGTAAAGAACCTTCCTGCCAATGCAGGAAACAAAAGATACTGGGTTCAATCCCTGGCTCGGGAAGATCCCCAGGAGGAGGGCATGTCAACCCACTCCAGTATTCTTGCCTGGAGAATTCCATGGTCAGTGGAGCCTCCCGGGCTACAGTCTATAGGCTGGCAAAGAGTCTGACACTACTGAAGCGACTTAGCATGCACACCACACTCTCTACTTGCCAAAAGAAAGCACACTTTGCAAAGTGTAAAAGGAGCACGACTGAGTCACTGGTATGAAAAGCTGGCCCATGTACACTGTCTTGGAGAGTGGCGCATTCACAGGCGGCATGCTGCTGGGCAGGGCAAGACGCAGAGCACAAGATGAGCAGATTTATATGTGAATATCTCTGCAAATAGCCTCAATAAAATATTAACAAATTTAATTCAAAATGCTCATTAAAATAATAATAAACCACAGCCAAGTAGGATTTACCCCTCAGGAATGCAAGGATAATTCAAATTAGGACATCAGTTCACACAACTGACATTAGTAAGTCAAAGGAAAAAAACCACATAATTATCTGCAGAGAAGTGAAAATGATATTTTAGAAAACTCAGCATCCATTCCTGATTAAAATTTAAAAACACTTAACAATAAGTGAGCATTTTCTTATTATGATTTATTTTTTTTTTCTTATTATGATTTAAAAGCATATTTTAAACCAAAAATGAGTACCAATCTTTATAATGAAATACCAAAATATTCTCATTACGTAAATGTTGGTTTAAGATGAGACAGGAACATGAGAGCTAAAAACAGTGAAGAAGGCAAAGCTGAAACCACCACCATGAAAACTGACACCACCACGTGCTCGGGAAATCCAGACACAACTTCAGCTCAGCTCATTTCAGTTCAGTCGCTCAGTCGTGTCTGACTCTTTGCGACCCCATGGACTGCAGCACGCCAGGCCTCCCTGTCCATCACCAACTCCCGGAGTTCACTCAGACTAACGTCCTTCGAGTCACTGATGCCATCCAGCCATCTCATCCTCTGTCATCACCTTCTCCTCCTGCCCCCAATCCCTCCCAGCATCAGGGTCTTTTTCCAGTGAGTCAACTCTTCGCATGAGGTGGCCAAAATACTGGAGTTTCAGCTTTAGCATCATTCCTTCCAAAGAACACCCTGGACTGATCTCCTTCACAATGGACTGGCTGGATCTCCTTGCAGTCCAAGGGACTCTCAAGAGTCTTCTCCAACACCACAGTTCAAAAGCATCAGTTCTTCGGTGCTCAGCTTTCTTCACTGTCCAACTCTCGCATCCACACATGACCACTGGCAAAACCATAGCCTTGACTAGATGGACCTCTGTTGGCAAGGTAATGTCTCTGCTTTTGAATATGCTATCTAGATTGGTCATAACTTCCAAGGAGTAAGTGTCTTTTAATTTCATGGCTGCAGTCACAATCTGCAGTGATTTTGGAGCCCAGAAAAATAAAGTCTGACACTGTTTCCACTGTTTCCCCATCTATTTCCCATGAAGTGAAAGGACTAGATGCCATGATCTTCATTTTCCAAATGTGGAACTTTAAGCCAACTTTTTCACTCTCCTCTTTCACTTTCATCATGAGGCGTTTTAGTTCCTCTTCACTTTCTGCCATCACTCAGCTGCACATCTGAGGTTATTGATATTTCTCCCAGCAATCTTGATTCCAGCTTGTGCTTCTTCCAGTCCAGCATTTCTCATGATGTACTCTGCATATAAGTTAAATAAGCAGGGTGACAATATACAGCCTTGACATACTCCTTTTCCTATTTGGAACCAGTCTGTTGTTCCATGTCCAGTTCTAACTGTTGTTTTCTGACCTGCATACAGATTTCTCAAGAGGCAGGTCAGGTGGTCTGGTATTCCCATCTCTTCCAGAATTTTCCACAGTTTATTCTGATCCACACAGTCAAAGGCTTTGGCATAGTCAATAAAGCAGAAATAGATGTTTTTCTGGAACTCTCTTGCTTTTTCCATGATCCAGCAGATGTTGGCAATTTGATCTCTGGTTCCTCTGCCTTTTCTAAACCCAGCTTGAACGTCTGGAAGTTCATGGTTCACATATTGCTGAAGGCTGATTGGAGAATTTTGAGCATTACTTTACTAGCATGTGAGATGAGTGCAATTGTGCGGTAGTTTGAGCATTCTTTGGCATTGCCTTTCTTTGGCATTGGAATGAAAACTGACCTTTTCCAGTCCTGTGGCCACTGCTGAGTTTTCCAAATTTGCTAGCATATTGAGTACAGCACTTTCATAGCATCATCTTTCAGGATTTGAAATAGTTCAACTGGAATTCCATCACCTCCACTAGCTTTGTTCGTAGTGATGCTTTCTAAAGCCCACTTGAGTTCACATTCCAGGATGTCTGGCTCTATGAGAGTGATCACACCATCATGATTATCTTGGTTGTGAAGATCTTTTTTGTACAGGTCTTCTGTGTATTCTTGCCACCTCTTCTTAATATCTTCTGCTTCTGTTAGGTCCCTACCATTTCTGTCCTTTATCAAGCCCCTCTTTGCATGAAATGTTCCCTTGGTATCTCAACTTAGCAACCATCATAAAAGCCATAAGTCAGCTGGTGACAATTTCACATGCTATGGGGGCTTCTTTTCTATAGATAAAAACCAAGTTGAGGGAGGAAAAAAGGAAGAAAGAATTCTCTTTCCAAAGGCAACAACAACAAATATGTGTGAAAAGAAGCAAAACAGAAGCAAGGCTATGCAGGAAGAACTAAGACACCAGCAAGAGACCGAAAACAAACGAATAAGAGGCCAAGCAGATGTCATCACTGGGTTGAAGCTCAATAATGGAGTGGTGTCAGTTTTCATCAAACATACAAATTAAATGTGGATGCGCTGGTGTCCCAGAAAGGGAGGCATTTAATCTTCATTTTTGACATGGACATTTTTTACTTCTGGTCAAGAGTCAGAGACACTCTTTCCTTTAATAATTAAAGCATAATAATTAATGCTTGTTTGATAGGCCACAAACAGGTTGTTTTAGTTAGCATAATGTTCACGTTAACTCATGTACAAGCCAGAATGTCTTCACCATACCTCAGTATGTGACCATTTCTTTTATCAGGGTGCAACAGTGTTCAGCACCACTCACAGGTGGTAGACGACCTGCCCTGTATTCTGATCCCAGCACCCTATGCGGGGAGCCCTCAGTTGTGTGCATTTTAATATTTTGTCAATAAGCAAAATTTCCTATGCGATCTCTTATTATTTGCCCGCCTATGATTCAAACTGATCTGCTTTTCTTTTTCTCTCTTTTTTTCCTTTTTACTGAAAGCTCACAGAAATACACGGCTGATGGAGTCTCACACGGCGTACACACTGTCACCAGCACCCCAGGGGCACCCTTGAGGCCCGTTTCATTTCCAACCCCTCTACCTGGGCAATGGCCATCCTGATTTCTAACCACTCAGATCCATTTCATCTGTTCATAGCACTGTGTCAAAGAAAACATACGTCTTGGTCTCTCTGTGTCTGATTCTTTTCACCTCTTACTAACTGTTGAAATGCATCACTATTCTTATGGGTGACTGCACATCCTTGCTTTGTAAATATACCTCCAAGGATTATCCATTCTGCTACTGATGGCCCATGAGCCTCTCCCAGCTTGGGACTGTTAACAGCGTTGCTATGTACATCCCAGTTTGTGTTTTCTGGTGATGTATGATCTCTTGGGATAGACCTTGGCATCCCTGAGTCACAGGCTGTGCAAAGTTTCAGCTTTAGCAGAATCAGTCAAACCAGATCAGTGAAACGACTGCATCAATCCACACTCCCCAAGCAGTGCTCCCTGCTCTTGAAGTTTTCCGTCTTAGTAACTTAGTCATCCTGATGGGTATGGCTGGTGTTGAACCTTGAATTTGTGCATTTCATTTTCTATCCTTTGGGCAGAAGTCCATGTGCAATGTCATCACTGGCCAACGTACGACTCACCTCTTATTTTTTATTTCCCCCATTTTTATGCCCCCTTTTAACTCCACACCCCTCCTCGATCACCAGGAACTCACTCTGTGGGTCTTATTGTGCATATATTTGTTTGCATGTGTTTTGGGACATGTGTGGGGTTTTCTCATGTGTGTATGTTCAATGACATAAATGATAATACTGCTTACCCATCTCATAATTCACTCTGTATTTTATTGTCTTCACTCAATGTGATGTTTTTAATAGCCATCCATGCTGTTTGTACTCAGGTCACTGCTGAAAACGTGTTGGAAACTGACCACCTGGTTCTCAGAGGGTCAAAGCCGGAGTCCTGTATGTGATGCTGATTCCAAAACAAGGTGACCTGCAGCAACATCCCCAGGCACCACGACTACATCCTCTTTCTTCTCAGTCTTCCAAGATCTGCAGAATCAAGGTGTCCTGCCGGGTGGAGTGTGATTTACCTTTTGAGCCTCTAATCTGAGGCCTCTAGTTGCTGCTCGTCCCATCCACGTGCCATCCACCATGTTGCCCTCCACACTGTCCGGGCAGCCTTCCACGCCCAGCTGGGCTCTTGTGGTTTGCATCCGATGACTGTGGGGGTTAATGTGTCCAGAGGCGCCTGTGAGCCTCTTGGTCTCCTCTTCTGTAAGATGCCGGTTCATGTTTTTATCACATTCCCCGTGTCCTTTCTTGTCACTTGCAGGAGCTTCAAGGACAACATGGAAAGGAATCTCGTGTTGGATTCGATCACTGCAAATGCCTTCTCTATTAATCACTTGCTCACTAGTTCTGTCACAGAAATATTCATTTTTTATGTAAACCAGTCATATGTGTGTGTGCTCAGATATGCCTGACTCTGCGACCCCATGGACTGTAGCCCACCAGGCTCCTCTGTCCATGGCATTTTCCAGGCAGTAATACTGCAGTGAGTTACCATTTCCTTCTCCAGGGGATCTTCCCAAACCAGTTACTGAACCTGCGCCTCTTGCGTCTCCTGCATTGGCAGATGGATTCTTTACCACTGCACCATCAGGGAAGTCCAAACTTGTCATATGAGCTCTATCTATCATCTGTGTTTTGGGGGTTGGGGCTTCCCTGGCAGCTCAGACAGTAAAGAATCTGCCTGCAGTGCAGGAAACCCAAGGGCTCTGCAGTGATCAAGGTTGCCACACCTGGGAACCTTTGCAGTCAACACCCTGGTCAACAGCCCCTGGTGAAGGAAGGAGCCTGTGGCAAGTGGGAGATGGGTGAGAGTGGGAAGTTCATCTCTGCAAGGACGAAGGGGCCGGATGGACAGCGAGGCCAGAGCTGGCAGAGAGAGGCATCAAGCTGGTCCTGGAGGGGCCATCATGCAGAAGGCAACAGGCTTTTTTGTAACACCGGCAGAATTCATACCACTGAGTGAAGATCTATGTTCAGATTTCCAGATGCTGAAAGAAAGGGAGAGTGTGCAATGATTCCTGAGAAGGCCACAGTCCCCTTTTCTGCTCATGTTTCCATGAGCCAGCTCTTTCCTCTTTAAGATCAATGGTCCATACACAGGTGCCCCCACATCTTTTTAAGGGCCTGCAGACAGGAGAAGGGAATGTGCCATTCTGGGAGGTCTCACTGGCTTTCCTAGGTCACCCCCCAAAGGTCTCAGACTCCCTAGTCTCTCCCACCTGCAGTCTTGGGACGTGGCTTTGCTGGACATGGGGAGTGGACCTAGCCAGGAGAGCAGCTCCGGGGAGGGAGTGAGCCCCCCTCCCTGCGAGGAGGATGAACAATCTTTCCACTTAACTCTGTTTATTTTGCCATTTCAGGTGGAAGGACTCACACCATCACTGTTGCTCTGAAGCTCGAGTTTAAATGGACTGAGCAAGTTGCATGAGATTACACCTGGCAGGAAGTGCAGGGCGTGGAGTGTGGATTCTATCATAAAATTGGGGCAGGGAGCTGCTGCGGGCACTGAGGTGGAGGAGAGCACAGGAGTGAACGTTCATGGGAAAGAGCAAGCCCTTTGCAGTTACTGTTACTGCTGTCACTGTTGTTGGGTGAGGGAGCAAGTAGCAGAGGGCAGCCAGTGATGAAGGACCAGCCTGGTAGGTGGTGAGTCACTAAGTCTCTGGAGGCTTCCCCATGGCAGCCGTCTCTCTGGGGTCTCAGTAGAGCGTGGTGTCTTGGGTTAGCCACAGTTAGTGTCCAGTCTCCAGAGAGCCACTATTTCTCCTGGTGGTATCCACGCACGTGCCATATTGCCTGCCAGCCACAACATCCACCTGCCTGGCCCCAAGAAGAGGCCCTCCAGTTCCATGTCCTACACCCCAGAGCCCACCTAAGGTGGGCAGTACAGGAAAGCTGATGGTTCTGAATGGAAAGAGGTCACTGTGAGGCTGGCTGAACCTTCTCCTCTCCTCCCCCACTGTTTCTGGGTCGTCTGTGTTTTGTTGGAAAACTCAGAGCATAGTAGCTGAAGCAGATGTCTCTGCTGAGTGTAGAGTGCGTTCAGGAGGTTGAGTGCTATTATGAGCTGACTTGCATCGGCCCAAAATCCATAATATTCAATTACCTTCAGTACTGCAGAACATGACTGTATTTGGAGAGAGCATCTTCACAGAGGTGATTACGTTAAAATGACGAAGTTAGAGTGGTCCTAATCCAAAATTACTGGTATCCCTATAAGAAGAGATTGGGACACAGACGCCTAGAGGGAAGACCACCGAGGACACAGAGAGAAGGCGGCCGTCTACAAGCCAAAGAGAGAGGCCTCGGGAGAAACAACCCTGCCCACACCTTGATCTTGGACTTCCAGCCTCCAAAACTGTGAGGGATAAATGTCTGTTGTTTAAGCCACTCGGTGTGTGCCACTTTGTTATGCAGCCCGAGCTGACTGGTACAGGTACCAAGAGGTTGAATGTGGAGACAGGAAGCCCTGTGAGTATGGAGTGAATGAACCACTTGGGAATAGAGGGCCTGTCTCCTCCCCTTCTAACCTACGTCCTGGGAAGCCTTGGCAGGGACAAAGAGGCACTATCATTTTTCCATTGAACAAGTCCTCAAATGCCCTTTGCTCTCACTGAAGCGAGGGAGGGCAAATAACCGAAGGCCAGTTCCTGAAACGCGGAAGTGAACTTTGCCGCTGGAGTTTATTATAAAACAAGAGGGTGAACTGACCTCTCCTATAAATTTCCTTCCCCTGGCTCAAAGGTTCTTGAGTGGAGAGGGCACCATTGAGTTCCTTGTTCACTGGTTTTCGCCTTACTTGCTTTGGGTGGGTGAGGCTTCAAAATGCATCTACAACCACACAACCAGCTGGGGTCTGTTTTGGAATAAGATGGACATGCTGGGGCTGGGTTTCCCCCCTCACTTCAGGTTATTGGTCAGAGTCTCCCTGCCTGCACACAGGGAAGGAGGAAAAGCATTTCTAACCCACCAATTCTACAAATTGGGATGAACTACGACAGCAAACATGATTTGTTTATGTATATTTTTGTCTGTATAATCAGGTTTAAGAACATTCTCACAGTGTAAGTGCTCCAGAAATCCTGATGCAAGTGGCTGCAGGGCCAGGAACCTCACCACAGAGGCTCTTGAAGGGAGCTCTGTCTGACCCCCACCCAGAAGGGGAGCCACCTAAGCCTGTGGTTTCTTTGAAGCTGGGAAAGGGAGGAGGAAAGAGGAGTCTTGTCAGCTGAGATGCACAAAAACTCAGCCTGTAAAGAAATTCACTGCAATTAAAAATGTTCCCTCTCAGGACTTTCCTGGTGGTCCAGTGGCTAAGGATCCACACTCCCAATCCAGGGTATCCAGGTTCTATCCCTTGCCAGGGAACTAGATCCCACATGCCGCAACTAAGAGTTCACAAAAGATCCTGCCTGCTGCAACTAAGACCCAGCACAGTCAAATAAATAAATAATCTTTTTTTAATGTGGGTTCCCTTCTCCTGTAGTCTCAAAGCCTCACACACTTTTTGCCACAAAATCTGTTTCATGAACCCAGAAAATCCCCAGGCTGTCCCCCTTGTCCTGTCAACCTGGGACTTTATTTCAACTAATTGGTTATGTTAATTCTTCCAGGAAAACTCACTCAATGAGCACCAGCATGATGCTGGCCTGACAAAGGATGCCTGGTGAATCTGTCTTGGAAAAAATGTCACGGAGCAAAGCCTGCCCACAGAGGGAAAGAGAAACACGCAGGGCCCCGTCCGGGGTGCATCCGCTGTCCTTCAGTGAATTCTGTGATATGTCATCACCTCCAGGGTCCTCCAGTACAGAAATGCTCCTGGATGACTTCCTTCACTGCAGAGAGATTCTCCCGTTCGACTCACAGCAGACGGTCGTCATTCACGTTGAGAAGTAATCACACCCTGGGAGTGGCCTCAGACCCACTCTCTGAGGTCCTGATTGAAGGGCTGTCATGTCAGGTGAGCAGCTGTCCTTGCCAGTTGCACTAACTCCACCTGCCTCTCTCACCTCGGAGCCTAAACCCTGCCTGAGATCCCCACGCTCTGTCACAGACCATTTAATGACACAATTAATGTCTGCCAGCCTAGATGCCCGGCGAGCTCCAGATGCTTGTTGAATGAATGGATGAATGAATGTACTGGTTAATATCCAAAACCTTTTATCAGTATATGCATCTTACCCCCAAACCGAAGCCGCTTATATGTAACAAATAAAATTATCATACCTATGTAAGGGAAAGAGACTAAAGATAATGACTCTTTGTCATTGAAAGGAAAGCAAGAAAGTAAGAGAACCTAAGAAATAAAAATGATTTATCTTCTGCCCAATCACTGAGAATGCTAATCCTCAAATCTTAAGACTTTAACCCAGGGGTTTACATTTACCTGGAATAACAAGAGATGTGTTATATACAATGTATGAGAGAGGCGTGTTTTGCCATGTCCCTAGCCAGCCTTCTCTCTGTTATTCCACAGCCAAAGTTCTCTGTACCCTGTAAACTCACCACTTCCTACAGCCACCAGGAGTCCTCCAGGTCAGCAGAGATCCCAAGTGAGGAAAGGCAGAATCTGGAGAACAAGGAAAGCGATGCAAATGGAACCAGAGATGCTAAGAAAGACCATGCGAAACAGAGGGAGAGAGCAGAGCTATGGGGAACCAGAGGTGTGGGAGTGGACAGGACATTTTGGAGGGAGCTTTGCAGAGCAGAGGCAAGGTGAGTTTTCCTGTGTAGTTTGGGACTTTGGAAAGGATATCCTCAGTTACTTTTCAATTATGTCAGAAACAAGTGGAATTCCTTTTCTATTCCTTTTTAAAAATATGTATTGATTTGCCTGCGCCAGGTCAGGTTTCCCTGATAGCTCAGTCAGTAAAGAATCCTCTTATGATGCAGAAGACCTGGGTTTGATCCCTGGGTTTGGAGAATCCCCAGGAGAAGGGAATGGCAATCCACTCCAGTATTTTTGTCTGGGAAATCCCCATGGACAGAGGAACCTGGCAAGCTACAGTCCATGGGGTCCCAAACACGACTTAATGACTAAAACCACCACCACCACGTGCCGGGTCTTCTTTGCAGCGTGCTAGACCTTCGATCCTCATTGCAGCATGTGGGATATTTTTAGTTGAGGTGAACTCTTAGTTGCAGCAGGTGGAATCTAGTTCCCTGACCAGTGATTGACCCCCAGTCTCCTACATTCAGAGCATAGAGCCCTAGCCACTGGACCACCAGTGAAGTCCCCTCCTTTTCAGTTATTATTGCCTATAAGCAGTTGTTCTTTGAAGGATAGTCTGTACCCACAGGATACTGGATTACACACAGCTTTCATATGGAGTAGAGAGTTTTCATTCAGGATTTTTAGACCGAAAATCTACATCTAGCTGCACCTGGATTAAAATCATCCTTTTAGATCCTAATCCAGGGCACGTCAGCACTGCTCCCCAGCCATGGTGTGAAGCGTCTGGGTCCAACCGGGCACAAGCATTTTCATCCTCATGCTTCAGTGGCAAAGGCAGAGAGTTGTTGTAGAAGTAATACTGGACGTGCAATTACAACTGTGGAGACATTGTCAAAGTTAGAAATTGATGTTGAAAGCAGAAAGCTAGATTTACACAGCCTTTTGTCAGTTCACTAAATCCAATAAAAATTTCAAAGAGATGGTCCTGGTGGCATTACAAACTTAAAAGGGACACTTCTCAACTCTCTGAAATTCCACTGCTTGACAGAGTCATTAAAATGACAATGAAGGGATTTTTTAAATGATGGGAAAACAAAGAGGGAATAAGAAAGGTTTGGAAGCTCTAAAAGTGACAGGGGTGGTGGCTGCCTCTACAGGCGCACACACACACACACACACACACACACACACACACACACACGGAGGATCCTGGCCAGAACTGGGGAAGCAGAAACCTACTGGTTTTAGCCAGGAACCCTGAAGACCTGAGACCTGGCAGCTCCAGAAACCCCTTGAGGTAGACACACAGCACCCATGAGGACTGGGATCTGTACATGAAATCAGACCCAGATTCCCTTCCCTGGTGGCTCATACGGTAAAGAATCTGCCTGCACTTGCTTACAGGAGACACTGGCTTGATCCCTG
This sequence comes from Redunca redunca, assembly GCA_006410935.1. NCBI lineage: Eukaryota > Metazoa > Chordata > Mammalia > Artiodactyla > Bovidae > Redunca > Redunca redunca. Next base: position 299,577 of record SJYQ01095370.1, read on the forward strand.
GGTTGTGAAGATCCTATGGAGAAGGGAATAGCAACCCTCTCCAGTATTTTTGCCTGGAGAATTCCATGGACAGAGGAGCCTGGCAGGCTACAGTTCACGGGGTCACAGAGTCACACATGACTGAGGGATTAACACAACAGATTACCTCTGCACCCTGTTACCCTGGGTGTCCCACCTCACCCAGAGGTGGTTGGTGGTCTTTCACAGTGGGAGAGACACAGTTGAAGGCGGGGTGCTGAAGTGAACTCCAGGAAATCAGGGGAAAATGTGTTCTCCCTGCCAGCCCCCAGTCCTCTCCTGCCAGTGGGGATGGGAGGGTGTTACCTGATCAGTGTGACCAGCCCAGGAAGAAAGTCTCACTGGCAAAACGGCCCAGGAAGATCACTCTAAAGGGAACTCAAAGTTAGCAAGCCCACTGGGGTTCTATCTGGTTCCCCCCAAACCCTATCAGCCCACCAGTGTCCTGTGAAGAGATAGGAAGATCCTGCTTTCATGGAACTAGAACAAAACACTATGAGAGAAGAAGAGAAAGGAAGGGAGGACAGAAAGACTCAGAAAACAAATGTGATGTGAGTATGGTACGTGTGTTTGTGGTGTGTGTGTGAATGTAGTGTGTGTACGTGTGTGTGGTGTTGTCTGTGTGTGGCATATGTCTGTGTGTAGTATGTGGTGTTTGCATGTGATTTGTTTGTGTGTGGTGTGTAGTGTGTGTCTGTGGTGTATATGTGGTGTGCTTTTTGTGTGTGTGGTGTTTGTGTGCTGTTTATGGTGAGTGTGTGGTGTGTCTGTGTGATGTGTAGTATGTACATGTGGTGTAGTATAGTATGTGTGATATTGTGCATAACTGGTGCACATGTGATGTGCAGTGTGTATGTGTGTGTAGTGTGTGATGTTTGTGTGTGGTATGTATCCATGTATGGTATATGTATAGTGTGTGATGTGTATGTGGTGTATATGTGGTGTGGTGTTTGTATGTTGTGTGTGTGTCCACATGTTCTCCCAGAGGCTGCCCCACACAAGCACACAATAAGCAACATCTTTCTCAAGTGAAATTGCTGCAGAGACCTCCTGGGATTTGCACATGATTCTGCACAAAACTGAGTGGCTGGACCTCCCCAGCCTGCAGCTAATACTTCCTGCTTATTGGGCAGCCCAGGTGTGAGAAAAGATGCCACAATTACAGACTCAGTGTAAATGATTTTAAAAAATTTAGTAGACAGACACTTGGTAGAGCAGTGCTTCTGTAATATCAGCATACACAGAGAGACCCAGGAATTTTGATGGAATGCAGGGCTAGGGTAAGGCCACTACTGTGGTCTGAATATTCGTGTGCCCCTAAAATTCACATGTGGAAACCCTAACCCCCAGTGTGCTACTTTGGTGCAGCTGTAGGGTGGACTCTGCCGGGACCTCTCCCTCCCTCCAGGTGCTGAATGCTTACCACACACACAACCCCACGCAGCTCCCAAGCTGAAAGCAATGTGATGCTCCAGCCTCAGGGGTAAGCATGGTGCTTGGGCTCTGTCATGGCAACTAATGAGCATGTTTACCAGGAGGAACTTATCTACACTTTTTAAGAAGTCTGGTTGTGGTTAACACACACACACAAAAACATGCATGCATATGTGTGTATCCACCCACCAGGATGTTACACCTACAAGAAATGTCCACACACCCCCAAAAATGTGTGATTTGAATTACTATAATCCGATCTTAAATTACTTCATCACAAAAAAGCAGTGGTAACCATTGTTGTTGCTGTTTAGTTGTTCAGTCATGCCCGAATCTTTGCGACCAGATGGACTGCGGCACGCCAGGTTTCCCTGTCCTTCACCATCTCCCAGAGTTTGCTCAAACTCATGTTCACTGAGTAAGTGATGCCATCCAACCATCTCATCCTCTGTTGCCCCCGTCTCCTCTTGCCTTCAATCTTTCCCAGCATCACGGTCTTTTCCAATGAGTCTGCTCTTTGCATCAGATGGCCAAAGTACTGGAGCTTCAGCTTCAGCATCAGTCCTTCCAATGAATATTCAGGGATGACTTCCTTTAAGATTGACTGGTTTGATCTCTTTGCTGTCCAAGGGACTCGCAAGAGTCTTCTCCAGCATCACGGTTCAAAAGCATTAATTCTTCAGTGCTCAGCCTTCTTTATGGTCCAACTCTCACATCCATACATGACTACTGGAAAAATCATAGCTTAGACTAGATGGAACTTCGTCAGCAAAGTGATGTCTCTGCTTCTGATCCTTTTGGATAAGATCAAGTGGTAACCATGTGATATGATAAAGAAACTAGCTACACTATGGTACTAGTGTACACTGGTACACTATAGGAAAATACCAAAATTAAGTGAAATATTCCATCTTCTGTTTTGAGACAAAAACTGCACTTTTATGCTCTATTTCTGGGGCAAATAATGACCAGGTTAGCTTCATCAAATACATCTTTAGTCAATCCATGGGGAACTTGACTGATGGTGGGGAGAGCAATCAAAGTGACTGTGCTGTGGAGTTCCCTGGCCCTGATATAATTAAGCCAATGACACAGCCTCACCCTCTTGGATTCAACTCTCACATTCTGGGTTACCTGAGCAGCCCAGCAGCCTTCTTCACTTTGCCCAGCATTGCTCTACAGAGGGCCTCCTTAGGGGATATGGGGGTTCCTGGGTCCTACAAGGGACAGCTTTGCTCCAGATCCCCAGTGAGGGACCCAGTGAGCCAAGTGGGTTGGCAGATGGGAACTGGGCTAGAGGTGGGTGCCTGGTATTTCCTGACTCCAGTCATGTGGATCAGATCATGGCTGGCCACCTCCAGCAGGCAGGCACTGCACACATCCCTCCTGTTATCAGCAAGGATACACACAACTGTATATAAAATAGATAACCAACAAGGACCTACTGAAGAGCACAGGGAATTCTACTCAATATAATAACCTTATAATAATGATATAATAATCTTATAATATAATAATCTTATAAAAATATAATAATCTTATAATAAGGGGAAAGAATGTTAAAAAAGAATATATGTATATATATACATGAAGAAGTGGAGTCGCTCAGTCATGTCTGACTCTTTGCGACCCCATGGACTATAGCCTACCAGGCTCCTCTGTGCATGGAATTTTCCAGGCACAAATACTGGAGTGGATTGCCATTTCCTTCTCCAGGGGATCTTCCCAACCCAGGGATCGAACCCAGGTCTCTATGTATATACACATATGTATGTATAAATGAATCATTTTGTTGTACACCGGAAACTAACACAACATTGTAAATCAACTACATTTCAATAGAAATTTTAAAAACTGAAAGATTGTGTGTGAACTTTTGTCTACCTGGATTAATCAGCATCTTTTAGAAGAGGGGGAGATTTGATCTTGAAGATATGAGTATGCAGCCTTGAAATTTTCTTTTCTAAGATAAGATGCTACTAAAAGTGTAAGAAAACAAAGAGAAGAAAAGTTCCCAAGAAGACTTGTAATTAAAAACTATCCCTTTTGAAAAACAAAACAAAATGTTTGAGAATGGTATTTCTCAAGTGCTTCACTTTCCTCATAAGGGCACTTGGTTTTCTGGGAGAAAGAAGGAAATCGGAGGGTTCCAGGTGCAGACAGGCGTGTTTATTAAAGCGAACAGACTGCGCAAACTTTAGTAATAAATATAGTCATGAGAGCATATCATTAAAATAAAGACATCGCTTTTGAACCTCCCCTCCTCTTCCCCTCCCCATTTCACCCCTCTAGGTTGATACAGAGCCCCCGTTTGAGTTTCCTGAGCCATATAGCAAATTCCCATTGGCTATCTATTTTACATATGGTAATACAAGTTTCCAGGGGAGGGAGGTTCAAAAGGGAAGGGATATATGTATACCTATGGCTGATTCATGTTGAGGTTTGACAGAAAACAAGAAAATTCTGTAAAGCAATTATCCTTCAATAAAAAAAATTAAAAGGAAAATAAAATAAAGATATCTCCAGAAAAATTGTATCAATAAATATGCCATTTTACCTGAAGAGCTTGTATAATAACTACATGTTTTGCATAGATTTCCAATAGCTCATTGTGAACACACTTAAGCACATGTGGAGAAAGCTATGCTAAGAATAATAAAAGTAACTACCAACAAAGCTAGAGGGAGGGCATTCCCTGAGCAATATTTTCTTTCCATCACAGATGAGTGCTTCTGCTCTGAAAGAAACCACCAACACAGAGAAACAGAGTGCTTTTCTTCTCTGCCAGGCTGAGGCGGCAGCAGCAGGAGTGACTGCACACCTGTCCAGGCCCCCCGGAGACCCGCCCCCGGCTCAACCAGAGAAATTCCGGAAGATGTCGGCTGCCTCCACCCAGTTCTGGAAGCAGGCCAGCCCCCGCTCCCGGATCTGCTTCCGCCCTTTGTCGGTGATGACCTCCCCGCTGGGCTTCAGGATCACAAGCCTGGGGATGGCCGTGATGTGGTACCTGGTCCTCAGCTCGCTGTGGGAGAGAAGAGGGCGGCCGAGGGTCAGCGTGGGACAGGCCAGGCTGCTGCACCCAGAGCCAGCTGAGCCCGCAAAGCCTTAGCACCCAGCCCGCCCGGTGAGCCCTCCCACTGGGCTGAGGATTCCTGTGGGCTCGTCTTGCTGCTGGCTGGTTCTCAGCCAATGCTGCCCCAGAGAAGCATCCGGTGATGGAACGGGGCTGCATCTGTGCTGCCCAGCGTCATAGCCATGGTCACCCGTGATGACTGAGCACTTGAAATCTGGCTGGTGAGCCTGAGAAACTGAATTTGGGGTTTCAGTTCATTTTATTTGTTTATGTATTTTTTGGCTGTGCCAAGCGGCTTGCAGGATCTTAGTTTCCCAACCAGGGATTGAACCCAGCCATGGAAGTAAGAGCACCAAGTATAACCATAACCACTAGAAAGTGAAAAACTAGAAAGTGAACTCGATGAGTCGTGTCTGACTCTTTGAGACCCAATGGACTGTAGCCTACCAGGCTCCTCTGTCCGTGGGATTTTCCAGGCAAGAATACTGGCGTGGGTTGCCATTTCCTTCTTCAGGGGATCTTCCCGACTCAGGGATCGAACCCAGGTCTCCCAGACTGGAGGCAGATGCTTTACCCTCTAAGACACCAGGGAAGTCGACCACTAGACCACCAGGAAATTCCCTATTTCAGTCTATTTTAAATTTTAGTACTTACATGTGGCTAGTGGCTGCCGAATGACTGCAATTTTAAACCCACAAGTAACCCAATAAATTTGGATCCTTCCTACATCTCCCGGAGAAGGCGATGGCACCCTACTCCAGTACTCTTGCCTACATCTCAAGAGGTTTAAAGGTACCTATAATAGTGAAAGTTAAAATTCCATAAGTTTTAGACAAATGCAAGGCTTACGAGACTTTCTACCCTATAAATTCAAGGACATGCTGATTAACATCATGGGTGAAACATTTTACCTTCACACGTAATAACCCCTTGTGTGACCATTTTACAAAATTATTTGTATTCATTTAGGGAAAGGAGTGTCTGCCTTCTCAGTTTTGCAGATCTCCCCATAACCTTCACAGGGATTATTGCCCTCAGGACAGGACAGCTGGGTGCAAATCCCGTCCTGTTACCAGCTTGCCAGGGCCTCAGGTTAGCAGTAATCTGATTTGCCTTATCTGTCGCCCTCAGGGTTGTGAACCTGAAAGGAAGAAGAAATGCATTTGAGACCATCCTGTTACCAAACCTCCCTGTGACATCTCCGTCAGGTCCTTCCTGCTGCTTTCTGGTATCCTGCTCCAAGACAAATCTTAATTCAAACTAGAAAAAAAAAAAAAAAACCAGTATCTACACCCAACAGAGAGAATATGCCTTGCTTTCACGCATCTATGAAATGATGACAAAACCAGCCATGCTGTTGGTCATAAAGGGATCTTAATAAGTTTCAAGTAATCAGTGCAGATTACTTAATCAGACCATAACATAATGGAACTGGAAAGCAACAAGCAATAATTTTTGGAATGAGTTAAATAACCATATGTTATCTATGAAATTGTAAAGCAGACTTACAAAATAATTAGAACAGGGCACTATGAATATACCATAGTTCCCAAGCTATAGGTACAGTTAGACACAGAGAGTTATCTTATATATCCTTGTCCAAAACTAAAAAGCCTCTATATAGATGAGTTCTGCGTTTAATTCAAGAAACTAGAAAAACAATGATGAAGCAATTATAGAGAAAGTAGAAAGAAGGCAAAAGAAGATAGAGGACAAAAATCACTGGACTAGGAAATGAATCCACATGGGGTGAGCAACAAAACGAAACCTGGTTCTTAGACTAAGAGAAAACCTCCATCGAGGTTGAGAAAGAAAAACGGACAACACAGGGACATCGGGAATCAGGCAGGCCTTCGAGGAGTGAGGAGGAGGTCTAAAGACATTTCATTGCTCCAGCTTCTCTTCAAAGAATCACCCAGTGTGGACCCTACATCCCCACCCTGGCAGCCTCTGCCCGGTGACAGGTGTTACCCTGGAACCATGAAGTCATCTCTGTCTCCTCTGGGAGCTGTGTCCAGAGAGAGTAGACCAAGCCTCAGAAAGGAAAGAGCCTTGTTGCTGGGCAGAATGAAGTGATAACTCAGCATTTTAACCATTTCAGGGAAATGTGAGAGTCCATTCCCTCCTCACCCTGCATGCAGTTGCAGCACTGGCTCCCTCCCTTCATCTAAAGCAGCGCATCCTTATCCCTGGCACAACTGCTTCTGGGTTGTCATGGCAACTTCTGGCTCCAGTCTCTTTCCATCTCAGCCACTGGTAGCCAGGCTGTTACCAAGCAAATCTCTCTACTTGCTTCAAGTATCCATCAAACAAGTGCCCTGCAGGTGCCAAGCCCTGAACAATGTCTAGTTCAACCTCTGGGACTACAGAGACCACCGCCCCCACCAGACACACAGTCCGACAACAGGAGTGGCGCTGGCTCAAGCTATGGAAGGCATAGGCCTCAGGGGCCAGACACGCGCCCGGTGTCCCGAGCTACTAGGAAGAGAAGTGGGAGGCTCCAGGGTTGGAGGATGCCACATGTGTAAGACCTTTGGAGGTGGGAAAGTGTGTGGAGTATTCTGGCATATTGGTTGTCAAGTCTGACCAGGACACAGATGTAAATGAGACAACAAAAAATAAAATGAGTGAGGGTCAAATACTGGAGAGGGATGTTTGAGACACAGACTGGGTGGGTCTCGCATGCCTAGCAGCATGCAACAGAAATTCCTGCTGGCAAAGTCAGGGATTTTTCTTTATTCCTTACTTGGCTCTTTGGCTCATAAAAAAAGGGAGGGAAGGCAGGACAGAATCTGTCTTCAATGTTGCTCTCACCCAGCTGCACACACAGGCATCAAGGCAGGACCTGAGAGCCCACCCTGGGCCCCCACTGACCTTGGCTATAGGCACGTTACTAGATATTTGCCTCTCTAGGCAGAAGGGTGGCCCTCGGGGTTGGGTCTTGTGTGCACTCTTCACTGGACAGCCAAGATCTGAGTGAGCTTGAGGTGAGTGGTTCTAGAAAGTTTCTTCTTGCAGTTGCATCTGCAGCATCACCACCTCCAGCCATGCCCAGGGTAACCTTAGCAGGGTGGAGTGCCTCCTGGAGCCAGAAGTTGCCATGACAACCCAGAAGCAGTTGTGCCAGGGATAAGGATGCGCTGCTTTAGATGAAGGGAGGGAGCCAGTGCTGCTGGTGATCTACCACCTCCTGAGCCTAAGGCGAACCTTCCCAAGTTGTGCTAGTGGTAAAGAACTGATCTGCAAATGTAGGAGATGTAAAAGATGTGGTTTCAATCCCTGGATTGGGAAGATCCCCTGGAGAAGGGAATGGCTACCCACTCCGGTATTCTTGCCTGGGAGAATCCCCTGGACAGAGGAGTCTGGCAGGGTATAGGGTTGCAAAGAGTCACACACGAACTGAAGTGACTTAGTATGCATGGACACATGAGCCTCAGGCAGGTCATCAGAAAACCAGAGGACAGCAGATGACGTGTGTGGACCACTGACAAGACAGCCCAGGTCCCTCACCTTCTCACAGCACCGAGAAGAGTGCCATGCTCTGCACATATCGAGAACTTCTCAAAAGGCCTCCTGGAGGCTTCCCACATTCTTTAGTTCTCCTTGGTGGCTGTCACTTCCATTTTTACTCACAATCTGATTTCAAAATGCAGGCTGGGATAAGCAAACTTTAGGGCTTAGCTCCAAGAATTTCCCACAGAATACCACATTCCCTAATTTGTAAATTGCAATGACAGGTTTAATAAAGTTTAATCTGGGAAGGGTAGGCCCCAGGAACTAACTTCTCCCCAAACTGCTGCCTCCCACCTTCCCACACCCCCCCTCGCCCCCTCCCCTACTCCACCACCGATCAGATTCCTCCTAGGTGAGGCTGGCAGCCGGAGATGGCCAGGGCCTAGTGCAGCCCCATGCTGGGCCCTAAACAGCTCAGCACCTGCAGTGGACCAAATGGGCCTTGACCAGTTAATCCAGGAAGCAGAGAGTGCACTGCAAGCCCCCCCAACCCTTATCCCCACCCCCAGTAAGGCTGTGCTGAGGCTCACTGTCCCCTGGGAGAGGAAGCTGGAGCAGAAAAGACTGGCTCCAGAGCCAGGGGCTCCCATCTCTGCACTTCAATAGTACATCTATGAAATGGGCAACACGGAAAGTGCTGCTGTACAACCAGCCAGCATAGCTCTGAATTCGTGCATCAGTGCAGTTCTCATCCATCACGTGCCCTGTCATTATACTCAGAACTGAATACCTTGCCCACAGTCACCCCACAAATAGATCCCACAACTGGACTCTGCCGAGGGCCTGAGCTCTTTGCTTGATTACTAACACTGTCACTTTCAGAAAGTGACAGTGTATTCTTTCGAAAGCGGTGTGTAACTTGAATGCTAAGCAAATCAAAACTCCTTTTACAACCACCACTAGATTTGTGAAGCTATAGGAAGTTTCAACCAAGTAAATCATGGTCATTTGGATGTATCATGGATGATTTTTCCTAGTTGCGCCTTGAGTGAGGCCTTGGGAAGCAGGTAACCTCCCTCGAAGGGCCTGGGCCTCACCTCTTGCTTGGCATCAGCAAAAGCATGTGCTGGGGAAAAATTACTCCTCCAGGGAACTTTCCAAAGTTAGCTTTCATTTTTAAGTGTCCAGAAGGAAAACCGTTTCAGAATAATTAATTTGGGGGAACAGCACAATTGAATACTAATTCCGAGAAAAATGTACCACGTGGTGTTATAAAAAAAAATAATAATCCAGAAATTCACCTCCATATCTGTTAAGGGGATGGTGGGGTAATGCACTTGGTGAAGAACAATTAACCTCAGTCTGGACTCTTACACCACAGGTGACCCCAACATGCCAGACCCCATCAATGCCTGTGCCCCACTTCCCTCTTCCAATCCTCCACCAAGTCCTTCCATGTCCTCTCTCTTCCCTAACACACCACTCCCCACCTTCTCCCTCCTCCCATCCACAGATCCCATGCCCACAGCCAACAGAACACCAGGGTTGGGACTTCCCTAGTGGTACAGTGGTTAAGATTCTGAGCTTCTAGTGCAGGGGCTGTGGGCTCAATCCACGGTTAGGAAACTAAGATTCCACATGGTACACAGAATGGCAAAAAAAAATTAAATTTAAATTTTAAAAAAATAGAGCGTTAGGGTCAATTTCTAGTTTGTTCACAAATTCCAAAATCCATGTCACATATTTTTCTAAAAGCAAGGGTGGGGCAAGATCCCTTCAGAGGGCATGGATTTTTGTCACCTCTGACATCTGTCTCAAAAGTACAGGAAGCTGCTGCTTCTTACAGGCATAGGAGCAGGAGACACCTTTATGAAATTTCGGTCACTGCCAATAAAACTGAAATTGCAACCTGGGTGCAGTAGGTTCCTCCAGGACTTGAGTCCTGACCCTTCTCCCCAGCACCTGGTACCCAGGCCCAGGCTACTGGGACAGGGTAGTCCACCCATAGTCTCCAGTTCTGACCTGAGCATCCATTCTGGATCTCCCTCTCCTACTCTCCAGATAAGGGTCGGTGTCTTCCCTGTGCATTGCGGGTGTGCTCAATGCTGTGTCAGAATCTTTGAGGACCCTACGGCCTGTAGCCCACCGGACTCCTCCGTCCATGGGATTCTCCAGGCAAGAATACTGGAGTGGGTGGCCATTTCCTCCTCCGGGGGATCTTCCCAACCCAGAGATGGAACCTGCGGCCATTGTCTCCTGCATTGGCAGGCAGATTCTTTACTGGAAAGCCCTCCCTGCACAGTAGGGTGCTGCACCTCAGAGCTGTGATTTCTCGAATGGGCTCCCTGCCGCAGAAAAATCACCACCAGAACTTATACATTCAGATTCCCAAAGCCTCAGTTTCACTGAGCCAAAGACGAGGGTGGACCAAGGTCCGCGCCCACCGAGTTCCCCGTCAGCCAACGCTAGAGCCTCCCTGGGAAGCCAAAGCAAAGAGGCTCAAACACGAATGGGTGGGGATGGAGGCTATCAAAGAGGCCCTGAGAGTTGGGAGAAGCCCGGGGATGAGGGATTGGGGTGGGGGTTGGTGTGGGAGCTCCCAGCACCTCCCACACACATAGTCTCCACTCACTGCCGGTAGGGGTCGTGGAAGGGCAGCGCCAGCCAGGCACCGTGCAGTTCCTGCATGAATTCCAGCATTTCCTGCGCGCTGCCGTCGGCGGACACGAAGACCACCTCGAAGGGCGCGGGAGGCCGCGCCTCGTCCACAAGCTCCTCGTAGAAGTCGCAGAGCAGCGGCGTGAAGTCGCGGCTGGGCGCGCACCGGCCCGCGGCGAAGTATAGCGCCACCACCTTGTTCTGCAGCGCCGCCTCGGCCTCCACCCACGCGCCGTCGCAGGTCACCAGGCGCCGCCCGCCCAGCACGTCCACCATGGCTGGGCGCGGGAACACCTGCGGGGAGGGGGGCGGGCACCTGCGGCAGAAGGACACCTGAGGGGAGAGGCGGGGCGGTGAGCGCGGGGCACGGATACTAGCAGAGGAGCGGACCTGGGTGAATGATCTCAGGTGGCTGATCCCTGCGGGGGAACGGTCACCTGCGGGCGGGCAGCGATGTCTGGCTCCCTTCGCACCCCGGGCGCCCGGACCTCGGCACCAGCCTGAGCCTCGGCCTCCGGCGGGAGCAGGGACGTCCGCGCTGGGGTGAGGGGGAACACTCACAAACACCCGCGACCCGAGGTGTAGCGACCGTAGCACCAACAACCGCAGCACTGGCCTCCAGGGAACCGAGCCGCTCCGCCCCTGCCCCGCCCCCTNTTCAGTGGTCAATTTAAATAGTATTCTGATGTTAATGCAAAAAAAGTTTGTGATGAGCAAAGCATCAAACAGGTAAGGACAGGATCCCACCGCTCTGCCGTTGGACGCCGACCGAGCTCCTCTCGCCCCGGGTCCCGACTCGCGCCCTGCCTCGCGGCGCTTTTGTTCCCGCGGGGACAAGAGAAGAGAAAAAAAAAAACAAGGTGAATGAGGAAAACACAGTGCCCTTGCGATGGTGCGAGAAGGGAAAGGAAGCGCGGATGGTGAAGGCGCAGATGAACTTCCTCCAGCCACCCGCTGTCCCCTCGGCTTCCCAGGGACATGGGACGAAAATGCGCGGACAGTTTTCACTACTAGCCCCACCTCCTCGGTTGGTTGTGTACGTGCGCTTGGCAGAGCCAGGGCTGAGGGAAGTTCTGTACCAGGGTTGATGCTGTTCCATGAAGCGTGCTGCCAAAGCCCTGACTGACTGTCCTCTTGGAAGAAGGGGATTTGTAGGCAAAACGGAAAGGAGGAAAAGATTGAGAGGAACTACAAGCACTATAAATCTTGCATGTACGGGTCCCTGACATTTCTTAAAACTCAGAACTAAGATGAATGTAGCGAAACTAAATATCGTGAAGATTGTATTTTTCATCTGTTTGGCTTTTCTTCGTTTATCATCATAGTGGGGAAGGTAGGGAACATTCCTTTTAGTGATGATGCCACCTGCCCACCGACACATTCCCAATTTTTGGTAGAAGTATTATGTGCCCTCCGAGTGCTGGGGAAGGGGTAGATGTTCCTTCCTGGGAGCATAGCCCACTCAGTTACCATGGTGAAAGGGGCACAGCCCTCCAGGGAAGAGAAATCCTGGGGAGAAGAGCAAGCTAGCACCTCTCCGCACCTAGGGACCCTCCTCCTGTGACTGCTCGGAGTGAGTGAGTGTGTGTGTAAACAAGCCGGGGACCCCGCCCTCAAGAACCCCCTCAAGAGGAACACAGGCACAGCTCAGCTCTCCTCCAGCTCTGCATCTACTGGGTGTTCTCAACCAGTCTGTGAAGGGACTTTCCCAAGGCCCTTCCTGAGCCATGATCCTCTGTCACTTGCTTCTGACCCATCGCACTGGCGGATCCTTAAGGTGGGAGAGGGCTGCAGATGCTATGAGAGGAAGCCCAGGACCCTTTCCTTGCCTCCAAGTCTCCTACCCTTTTTCCTCCACTGAGTACAAGAACAGCCATAAATGGAGTCCTGGAAACAGGATAGGGTGACTAACCCCAGCTGAGACATGCAGCATCCCTTCATACCTGACTTCCTTCCAGGGCATCAAAGGGTGGCTGGATTGCTGGCCTCTGCTAACCAGCTTTATGTGCCCTGGATAATCTCAGCGGAACTGAGCAACATTCTTACTTCTGATGCTTGAGAGCAGCTCCATGAGGGCCTCCTCACACCTGCCTCCCTCCCCTGCCCGCTCTCCCAGACCCCTGCCATTACTCTAAAAATAGTTTACTCTTCACATACTCTACCTTATTACCCATTTCCCACCTGAATTAAAGGGCAACGTTTTCTGCATTGTCTCTGTCCAATAACTTTGATTCTGTTAAAGGCTTTCCTCGATCAAACTTTAGACAGGCTCCTCTGAACCCTCTTCTCCACTAGGCCTTGTCCTCATGATAAGTCTAGAGTAAGTTAGTTAAATAGCTAGTTTAAAAACCCCACTAGGAAATTATAAATAGACGGGGGCTTTAGGGGGCTTTGAGAGACCATTGTAAGTTAATGATCATCAAGAAGGCAATCAGAAAATTGAGAAACAAAGCAGGCTTGCTTAATAACAAAACTGTATGTCAAGTCAGTGACACCTGCATCCTGCTGGTTGAGGTCAGTAAGTTAATGACCCCTAGGACATGTTCCTCTGTGTATGATCTAAAAACAAAAATGGGGCTTCCCTTGTGGTCCAGTGGTTAAGAATCTGCCTGCCAATGCAGAGGACACAGGTTCAATCCCAGGGTTGGGAAGATCCCACACGCCTCAAGGCAGCTGTGCCTGTGTACCACAACTACTGAGCCCATGCTCTAACACCCAAGAGCCACAACTGTTGAGCCCATGCACCACAACTACAGAAATTCAAGTTCCCTAGAGCCTGTGCTCTGCAACAAGAGAGAGTAACCCCTGCTCTCCTCAACTAGAGAAAGCCCTCTTGCAACAGTGAAGACCCAGAACAGCCAATAATTAAATAAATAAAAATTGTATACAATTATATAATAAATTAATTAATATATAATTATATATAATTTTTATTTAATTATTGGCACATATAGGAAAGGTGACGTTCCAAAATAGAAGACCCTCATTATACAGAAGCCTAAGATGATTAACCATATTTTAGCATATGTTACCACCCTTCTGCTGATTTGAATAGCACCTTGACAATCCCAGTATGACTAGGTAGCGATCAAAAAACTGTACCACCCAGGGTGGAGGAGAAGCTGATGATGGAAGCTTGATGTCTATTCAAGAATGAGGAAGTGAGGACTTCCCGGGTGGTCCAGTGATTAAGAATCTGCCTTGCAATGCCGGGGGCACAGGTTCAATCCTTGGTTGGGGAACTGAAATGCCACATGCCACGGGGCAACTAAGCCCATGCACCACTACTGGAGAGAGCCCATGTGCCTCAACAAAAGATCCTTCATGATGCAACAAAGATCCCAAATACTGCAATCAAGATCTGTGGCAGCCAAATAAATAGATAAATACTTTTTAGAAAGAATGAGAGAGCTTTCCTTGTGGCTCAGTGGTAAAGAATCCACCTGCCAGTGCAGGAGACATGGGTTCAATCCCTGGTCTAGGAAGATCCCACCTGGAGCAACTAAACCCTGCCTCACAACTACTAAGCCAGTGTTCTAGAGCCTGGGAGCCATCCTGGTGAGCCCATGTGCCACAAATGCTGAACCCCGCACACCCTAGAGCCCGTGTTCTGCAACAAGAGAAGCCACTGTGATGAGAAGACCACGCAGCGGCCCTGCTTGCCACAACTAGAGAAAAGGCCACACAGCAGCAAAGACCCACCAGAGTCAAAAATTAATTAACTGATTGATTTTTAAAAAGAATGAAGAAGAGATGGTCTTCTCCCCCATCCCACTTTTCCTTTGATTGTAAAAATGTAGCCTAAGTTCTTAGAGCAGAGCCCTTTTACCTGCCCATGTGCATCCTTCACAAGCATCTTATACAAATAAATCACTTCTTTTTTAAAAAATTTATTTATTATATTTTTAATTGGAGGGTAATTGCTTTATAGAATTTTGTTTTCTGTCAAACCTCACCATGAGTCAGCTATAGGTGTACATATATCCCCTCAAATAAATCACTTCTTATCTAACACTTTGCCTCTCCCTGAATTCTTTCCACGCTGAAACATAAAGAACATGAGAGCACTGAGCTCTGAGATGTGTTCTGTGGTTTCATTCAGGGCCCATCATCAGCCTGCCTCAGCCAGTCCCTCACCCCTGAACTGACCACTCTGGCCTGCCTTCAGCAAGAATCCTAGGTAGATTTAGCGAGAGTAGCTCACCCTTGATGTCTCTTCTCAGTGGTTTTCCATTTGATAACTCTTGGTGATGGACAGGAAGGCCTGGTGTGCTGCGGTTCATGGAGTTGCAAAGAGTCGGACACGACAGAGCAACTGAACTGACTGACTGACTCCCCTTTCTTAGCCGTAAATCCCCACTTGTCCCTGCCTTAGGAATTGAGCTCAACTCTTTCCCCTTATTGCTGTAGTATGAATGAAATCTTATTTGCCTTTAACTAGGATCTGGCTCTATTTCTTTTGAAAAGTCTTCAAAGACTGTGACACCTCAGTTTGCTTATAACCATGACATAGACTGACAGGCAGAATGTTTCCAGAGCTGACTACTGGCTGGCTGGGTATGTGGGGTCTTCAAAGGCTCTCCAAGGAGAAATGCTCCAGTAAAATCATGGCTTTGCATTTCTGTGTTCAGCATGCACACTCTCTCCACTTCTGAATGAGGCTGTTCCTCACTAGAGAAATTCCTTTTCTAAGCAGGAATGTTTGAGAAGTTCCCATCAGTGCACTTCTGCTCTGTCCTTTCCTTTATTGACACACTGAATTGCTTCTGCATGACAAAAGAGGAATGTGTGAAGAACATGGTACCCTCAGCTGCTTGACATAAAATTGACTTTTTCTTTTCATTGCCAAAATGTACAAATGATGGTTCATTTCTTTGTACTACTACTTATGAATATATAAATAGAACTATGAAAACTTTTTTCTGCTCTGATCAGCATAGCAAACAAATTAGATATCCTAGTGTGCAAATATTACATTCTGAATTTCCCGGCTTTAAATATTCATGCTTACTTATTTTCCTGTATTTAAATATTTGTTCCTAAGGATTGGTATCATGAGGTTTCCATGACTCATTTTTCAAAACAGTGGTTGGCCCATTGCAGGGAAAGGACATTGAAGTGATAAACAGAAGCCTGGGTTTATCAATGATGAGCTGTGGGGCCAAGGGCAAGTCATCCTCAGTGGATACCAGCTTCTTAGAGATGATAACGTTTAGCACTTCACACAGACCTTGTGATGGACGAGGAAGTGGTCCTTGGTCCCATTAGTTATTCCCAGTGATGCTTTTAGATAATTCTCGAAGCAATTGGATTGCTCCACCAGATGGCTTAGAACAGAAAAGTGCAGGTGCAGAAGATGGCAGTGTGTCTCACTTAGCTTGGGCTACCATAACAAAGGACCAGCGCTGGGCAGATCAAACAACAGAAAGATACTTTCTTACAGTTTTGGAGTTGGATGTCCAAGTTCAAGGTTCTGGTGAGAGCTCCCTTCCTGGCTTTTCAGCCATCTTTTCACTATGTCCACACATGGCAGAGAGAGAGAGGTGAGTGAGGAGAGAGGAGGAAGAGATAGCTTCCTTCCCTTATAAAGCCATAGTCTATTGGATTAAGGCTCCTTAATCCAGTGACTTCTTGTGATATTGTTATTAATAACCAAAAAAAATCTATATTTGGTCTTTGTCCCCCAATCCTGGTGCAGAGCTCCTAAAACCCTTGGGATTTCCTAAGTGATAAGAGGAATAAAGCTATCTTTTTTATGTTAATGAGGTACTTTTTTGAAATGCTCCAGAGGACAGGGCCTGGTTACCAAAGGAATTAACCAGGTGCTTAGAAGGTTTGAGCTTTCAATCTCAACCATCCTGTCCCTTAGGGAAGAAAAAGGGAAAGGAGGTTGGATCAATCACCAACAGCCAAAAGTTTAATCATTCTCTCAGCAAGTTGGGAGTGTGACCAACTATATGGTATTACTCTCAGTTCCCACTGTTGTTGCCACCAGGGCGAAGAATCAGATATTAGATGTTTCAGCTAATTGAATCATCAGGACAGAGGATCACTGTAGTCACTGTCACCAACAGTTGCATCAGCATCATGTACATTGGATGTCAATTAAGTTCGTTAGGCTGTCCAATCCTGACAGATGTCATTTGAAGTGTGAGTGGCTACCAAAAGGTATTAAAAACCCTTGAGAGAATACAACAAACTAGACAGGTTAATATGATGAGGATGAGGAGAAAAATAGCCAAGGACTGAAAAATTCTCCTGAGCAGAGATTCCCAGAAGCCAAGATTTGTTTTTAAGCCAAAATTTCACCAAGAAAATAAATTAGGTTATAATCAAATACAGGTTTTACTTGTCTAAGTCAATGTATATTATCTTTATTTATTTATATAGATAGAGCATGATGTATTAGCAAACACACATCATTATTATTTAGGAAAGGATGAACATGGGAATGTTTTCTTTCAAGAGGTGATGTTAGGTGAGCATCCACCTAAATTTGGCCTCTGTGTTATGTGGGCAAATAGGTATGCAAACAGAAGAAAAACAAAGGTTAAGAGTTCAAGCAAATTATAAATTCAGTTCCCAAGCTTGGAGAACAGCTAGTTGAGAAAATTTTTAGATTTGCGTTTGAAGCATCTTTAGATGATGGAATGAGGGTGGCAGTTTCAATCTGATGGATTTTCCTGGTTTGCAGTTTGACAGTCTTTAATCATGTCCTCACGCGTACCATACAGCAACGGAAACAGAGGTTGTCCACATTTGATCTGTTGTAGTGAGTGCTCTGAGGTCTGTAAGTGGTGATGAAATAAAATTCATATTCTATGGCAAGATGAGAAAAAAATTAAACATAAAATTTTTCTTTCCTCTTTTGGGCTCCTCCCTCCCTTTTAATGTGCCCTGTGTATTCACATTAACCAGACCTCGTTAGGAGATAACCTCCCTCAACTTTTTAAGGGACCACGATGACCCATTATACATGGATGTGGTTGCATGAACTGTCGATCATACTTCATTTAATGTATAGCCCTGAATCTTAAGCTTTCCTAGTGACTCAGTGGTAAAAGCTAATGCAGAAGGAGACAGGGGGTTCGATCCCTGGGTTGGGAAGATCCACTGGAGAAGGAAATAGCAACCCACTCCAGTATTTTTGCATGGAAATATTCCATGGACAGAGGAGACTGGAGGGCTACAGTCCATGGGGTTGCAAAGATTTGGACACAACTTAGCAACTCAACAAGAACAACAACCTCTGTCTCAAAAGCTTAAATAACTTCAGTCTGACCTCTAACAGGTAGAACAGTTCTTGGAGCTTTCTGGATGGCTGTTCCCATGTTATAACTCTCAATATGACTCAACATTTTTCTTAGATCAACTGATCAATTTTTCATGATATGTATGGTGTTGTCAGCAGAATATCAGAGATATCCAACAGAGGATGAGTTCTCCTGATATTGCATCCCATTGTTTGAGTGATGGTCCTGAAAATTTTATTCCAGCCGTTTTCCTTAAGACTTGAAGTTGTAATGGGCACCAGTGCATTTCCTAGGCAGGGACCTAAAGGCATCTTGGCAAGACATCCAGGGAAACATGGATGGCTGGGGTTTTGTTAAGTTTGTTTTAAACTAGTTGATATATGGTCTGAGTAAAACTTCTGTTGATGAAATGAAAGAGTGAATTATCAGCTCCAAAGAACAAGAGAGACTGACCTCTACCACCATCAAGTAAATACTGCTCACGGTGAGGTAAGGAGGTTCAAGGGCTGAGGCAGAGGCTGATAACCTGGCACTTGGAGCACCGATGGCAGTTTCAGACTGTCACAAGGAGAAACTGAGAAATATTAGAGTTGAATTGATCCAAGGGTAACCCCTTGGGGATCTAGACTCAGAAGCAGCCACACTGGATCTACCACACTGTCCTCAGGAAGTTGTTCAGATCATATCTCGTGTCTGAATTAGCCTACCAAATTAATAATGGGAAATTGTACTAAAAAGCCAAACAGCTCCCAGGCAGACAGTCACCTATGGGAATACCAGCTGGGTTTAAGTATGCTTACAAGTACTTGATTAGAAATTAAAGGAAATCAGACCCTGAAATGGAAAAATTTGGGTTCTTCTGGCTCTCCAGAAATTTATCACATAAAATTCTTGTTTAGTTCTTGTTTAGTTGCTAAGTTGTGTCTGACTCTTTGCCACCCCATGGACTGTAGCCCTCCAGGCTCCTCTGTCCATGGAACATCTCCAGGCAAAAATAATGGAGTGGGTTGCAGTCTTCTGGATCTCTGTCTGCAGGGTCTACTGGAAATAACAGCAGTAAGTTTTTCTCTTTTCTAAAATTAGACTAGCAGAGGAAAATAATTGTAGGCAAGAGCTAGCTCCTTGGATCCTCTGAATTCAAAAGTCTTCAAATTGTTAACATTTTAGAGAGCTCTTGTTTCAAACCACTGTATCTATTTTAATTGGTATACAGAAGCCCCAAAAGGCTTCAGAATTCCAAAATAGCCTAATGGAAAGATTTGCAGGTGGTTAACTAAAGGTTAATGATAAAAGGGACAAAAACTTTAACTCCTACTCCTTTTAATACTCCTTTATTTGAGTACTTATCCTAATAATCCTCTCTCTCAATTGCCTTTCCACTCTAAAGACACTATTAAATGGTTGCTTTTAGAAATGGGACTGAAACCCTGTAACTCAGATTGCAACTTGAACCAACAAACCAGTTAGAGTACTTGTCATGTTGTCAGGGTGCTTTCATGAATCTCTTTGAAGATGAAGCATTTTCATCTGTAGTTTATTGTAAGTGCATTCAGAGAAGAATAGAGAATGAAAAATACCTGTCTGTGAGTGACAAAAGGCTTAAAAATAGCCATGGTTAAAATTGACCAAAATAATAATAATCATAATGCAATTGAGAAGCAAATGTTTATTTTGTGATGTTGGGCTTCCCTGGTAGCTCAGCTGGTAAAGAATCTGCCTGCAATGCAGGAGACCCCGGTTTGATTCCTGGGTCAGGAAGATCCCCTGGAGAAGGGATAGGCTACCCACTTCAGTACTCTTGGGCTTCCTTGGTGGATCAGCTGGTAAAGAATCTGCCTGCAGTGCAGGAGACCTGGGTTTGATTCCTGAGTTTGATCCCTGGGTTGGTAAGATTCCCCTAGAGAAGGGAACAGCTACCCACTCCGGTATTCTGACCTGGAGAATTCCATGGACTGTGTAGTCCATAACTGAGTGACTTTTACTTTCAATACTATAAAATAATAACTGAAATTATGACAGATAACATTACAGCAGGACATATTGGATTTTTAGGAATTTCACATAATTTCTGAATTACTTATGTTAATATATAACCATGTAAATAAAATCTAAGAAAGTTAAACAGTTTTTATTTTGATTATGTTTCCCATGTAACTTAACATGTCAAATAAGCCTAATAACCTAATAAATTGAGCCTAATAAATTATAAGGAGGGAGAGCAACTCTCTTGAGATCTTCTAGGGACCCACTGGAAAAAATCCCAAAGTTACTTTGAGGTCAAAAAGACTTTCATAATTGATTTTGGGAACTGTGTCAAAAATGTCAAAATGTTTAAGACACTTGATCAAATAAGATCACAGTTCACTGTAAAACAACACTTCATTATTCATTCAACCAAACTGACAATGAAAAGATTTCAAAGGCAAATACAGAAAGTTATATACAGCTGACCCTTGAACAACGTGAAGGCAGGAGGACAACCCTCTGTGCAGTCAAAAATCCACATGTAGCTCTGCAGTTGGCCCTCCAGATCTGAGATTCTGTATCCTTGGATCCAACCAACCTTGGAATCGTAGTATCATAATACCTATCTATTTTAAAAATATGAGTAAAGTGAACCTGTGCAGTTCAAACCCATGTTGTTCAAAGGTCAGCTGTAGTTGTAAAAAACCCTAGCTCTTTTAATAGTGAAGACTCAGTTTTCTTAAGTAATCAGACTCAATAAAGACAACATGAAGTATAGGAAATTATTTCATAAACAACAGAATCTTTGTTTTCTAGGCAGACTACTTAAAAAGTAAAGAAAAACCTATCACAATCAGCAAGAGGAGACTAAGAGTCTAACAAAACTTTGACCTTTTAGCAAATGAAAGAACACTGTTTTAGCTTTATATAAGTACCCTATTTATAGATAGCATATTAAAAAGCAGAGACATTACTTTGCCAACAAAGGTCCATCTAGTCAAGGCTAGGGTTTTTCCAGTGGTCATGTATGGATATGAGAGTTGGAGTGTGAAGAAAGCTGAATGCTGAAGAATTGATGCTTTTGAATTGTGGTTTTGGAGAAGACTCTTGAGAGTCCCTTGGACTACAAGGAAATCCAGCCAGTCCATTCTGAAGGAGATCAGTCCTGGATGTTCATTGAAAGGACTGATGCTAAAGCTTAAACTCCAATACTTTGGCCACCTCATGCGAAGAGTTGACTCATTGGAAAAGACCCTGATGCTGGGAGGGATTGGGGACAGGAGGAGAAGGGGACAACCGAGGATGAGATGGCTGGATGGCATCACTGACTCAGTGGACATGAGTTTGGGTGAACTCCAGGAGATGGTGACAGACAGGGAGGCCTGGCGTGCTGTGATTCATGGGGTCGCAAAGAGTCAGACACGACTGAGCAACTGAACTGACTGACCCTATTTATTAAAGCTCATTTTTTAAAAACCCCTATATCTATTCAATTTTGGCCAGTTGTGACCTCACAACATAAAATTTATTTTCCATAAACCTCCTGCAGTTTTCTATATCCATTTAGGTTTTGTCTTTTTTTTTCTCTTCCTATTCTGGAACAACCAGTCATTTTATTTTAGACAACATCCCTCTCTTTTAACAAAAACACATCCTATATTACTTGCATTCTCTTCATATAAAAATATATCCCATTTTCTTCCCATATGTTATATACAAAGTTGTTTTCCTTTGTTCTTATTGTTACGAGTAGTTCTATTTTTACATATTGATGATAAGTTTTAATGATTACAATCTTTACTTCCCAGTAAAAACTAGGAAGTAGGCACTTGTGAACTATCACCTATTAACATCGTGTAGTAAATTAGCAAATGTATAAATACAGTGACTCCTCTGTACCCTCTAGGGATTGACTCCAGTACCCAGTGAATACTAAAATTGGCAGATGCTCAAGTCCTTTACAAAAAATTATGTATATCATTGCTGTTGTTTTATAGTTGCTAAGTTGTGTCCAACTCCAAGACCCCATGGACTATAGCCCACCAGGCTGCTCCATCCACATGATTTTTCCAGGCAAGTATACTGGAGTGGGTTGCCATTTCCCTCTCCAAAATGATGTATATTTGCAAAATCTACACACATTCTCCTGTACACTTTAAATCATCTCTAAACTACCTACGATACTTAATGCAGTGTAAATGCTATGTATATAGTTGCCAACATGTGGCATACTCTCTGAAATTTTTTTCTGAATATTTTCGATCCACAGTTAGTTGAATCCATGCTTGCAGAACCTAAGGATGCACAGGGCCAACTGTACATAATTATAAAAATCTATACTTTGTAGAGACATATTTTTCATAGTATCTTTTTTTTAATGTGTCAAATGATATATTGATTACAGACCCAGATATCCACTGTCTCTCCATAAAAATTAAAAAGCTAAAAGTAGACAAACTTCTGTTTCGTGATCAAAATCTCAGTATACTACCTTATTTCAATATGACCTAAATATTCAAAATATATCCCTTATATAGTTAAACTTAGTGTAAATTTTATCTCATTTAAATTATTCTTAACAATTATGCCTAGATCAGACATCAAACAGCTAACCCTTATCTTATTTTTCTTGTTGACAATTTTGTAATGTAGAGATAGCATGACCTAATTTGAATAGTAAACCCAGGTAGGAAAAATTGTATGTTTGTGTTACATTTAATGCTGACAATTCTGAAGACATTCCTGTTTTATTAAGCCAGCACACTTAAACTAGATTTTATTTACCCAAGATTATCCCAGATCATGTGAACTTAAAAAATATTTGTGTTAGATTCTATATTTCTGTATTTTACAAATACTTTTTATAAGCATTTATTCTTCTTTTAGCCAATTAAATAGAACACTTTAAAAAAAGAATGCATACATAATATAAATACTTAATAGATACACATAAAAATATAGACTGACACAAACAGAGACCTTATAGCTTTCATTTAAAAATTTTAGCCATGTCTCAAGCACAATAATACAAAACCCAAAAGAATAGCTGGATACTGTGTTTCTGGCTG
The DNA here is from genome assembly GCA_006410935.1 of Redunca redunca. Lineage (NCBI taxonomy): Eukaryota > Metazoa > Chordata > Mammalia > Artiodactyla > Bovidae > Redunca > Redunca redunca. The sequence continues at coordinate 322,499 of SJYQ01095370.1, forward strand.
CTGGACTAAGTTAAGTTTACCTACTCAGGTGACCAGTTTCTTGCTAAAGTTTTTTTTTTTTTTTTTGTATGTTGTAAGGATTCTTTTAGAAAAGATATTTTTGGAACCATTTTCTCTTTGTTTCTGCATACCAATCAAAGACTGCTGTCCACTGTCTCTGAAAGATGTGAGGTTCTTTTCAAGGGTGCCCCTTCAGGTTGACTTGTCTAAATTGAAGTTTCCCCAAAGTGGCCGTTAACAGTTCCAAATTATCCAAAAGTTCACCCATTTCCCAAAAAGGCACAAGTTCCTGGTCCATAATGGGTATACATATGGGAAACAGGATTGTTTTTTCTTTTGGCCATACCACACAGCCTGTAGGATCTTGGTTCTCCAACCAGGGATCAAAGCCAAATGCCCTGCATTGAAAGCACAGAGTCTTAACCACTGGACTGCCAGGGAAGTCTCCAGAAAGAGGTATTCTTGAGGACAGTGAAGAGTTTTATACCAGGTAGAACCTATCTTTACCTTTGAATTCCCTAAAACAATCTCTGGGGAGAGTAATCCTGTTGCTGTTAAGTCACTGAGTCATGTCTGACTCTTTTGCAACCCCATGGACTGTAGCACGCCAGGCCCCTCTGTCCATGGGATTCTCCAGGCAAGAATACTGGAGTAGATTGCCATGCCCTCCTCCAGGGAGGGGATCTTCCTGACCCAGGGATTGAATCCTCCTGCATTGGCAGGTGGAGTCTTTACCACTGAGCAACCAGGGAAGCCCCAATAATCCTACTGCTGCCTAAAACACAGGGAACCACAGATTTCTGCCCTTCAGAGAGAAGGGGGACTTACCAAGAAGCTTCAACAAACAAAATACAGGTATGTAAAATAAAGTCAGAGAGTTCAAAATGCAAAGAGAGTAAAGCTGGGATCCAAGAGGAACCCTTGCCCTCTGAAGCCAGTGGTGGAACCCTTGCTCGCCTCTTTCTGGCTTGCAGTAGTTTGCAGCAGTCGTTGGTGTCCCTTGGCTTGCAGATTCATCTCTCCAGCCCTCCACCTTCACAGGGCCCTTTTGTGACACCAGTCACACTGGATCATGGGCCCAGTCTCCCGCAGTAGAGCATCATTTTAACTTTAATCACATCTGCAATGCCCCTATTTCCAAATAAGGTCACATTCTGAAGTTTTGGGGATCAAGACATCAACATATATTCCTTGGGGGACATGATTCAGCCCATTACCTGAGTCTAGAGGAAGGACAGTTATTTCAAGGAGGAGGATTGGGAGACTGTGTATAGAGAGGAGCCCAAGAAAGAGGTGGTGGGAGTTGAACTCAAGCAGATTGGGGAGAGGAAATGGCAAGCATCTCGACTTGGCTCGGGTGGACATTTGTCAGGAGGGTGGATGGAGAGGATGGTGGAAGGCTGATCGTGCCAGCTCAGGCAGGGCCCTGGATGCCTGGTATATGTGATGATGATGGCATTTAATTCATGATATATGCCGGGCACTGTGTTATGTGCATTCCCTATTTCGCGTTATCTTATTCACTCCTCCAAAAAGTCTCATAAGGTATCACAGAAACAAAGCAATATATGTAGCTCCTCTCTTTAAAAAAAGAAACTGTAAAATCAGAAATGTGGACTTTTGTTTTATTAAAATGAGAAATGGTGAAGCCCAGAAATACTTTCCTTGTTCAGGCACTGAGGCTTCCCCTCACTAACCCCATCCTCCATTCTTTCTGCTGCCACTCCCCCACCCCCAGGAAGTATGAAAACCGAAATGCTTCCTTTCTGAGCCTCCTGCAGGCATGATCAGTGGGAAGTAAGGCTTTTCCTGGAATCTTCCTCTCAGTGATACAAAAAGAATAAGCAGAACCCCCTGTCTGGTGCTTACCTCTCTCCAGAAGGCTGGCAAGACAGCTTATAAGAAAAATAAAACACTAATTAATATTGTTGTATGTTATATATGATGGGACTTCCCTGGTGGCTCAGACCAAAAAGAATCTGCCTGCAAGGCAAGAAACATGGGTTCAGTCCCTGAATTGGGGAGATCCCCTGGAAAAGAGAATGGCTACCCACTCCAGTATTCTTGCCTGGAGAATTCCACAGACAGAGACTGGCAGGCTACAGTCCATGGGGTTACAAAGAGTCAGACACAACTGAGCAATTAACATGTTATATGTGAAAGTCATTAAGAGAGTAAATTCTAAGAGTTCTCATAACAATGAAAATTTTTTATTTCTTTAATTTTGTATCTATGAGATGAAGCATGCTCACTAAACTTATTGTGATGATCATTTCATGATGTATGTAAGTCCAATCATTACACTGTACACTTTAAATCTATACAGTGCTGTAACATATCTCAACAAAACTGGAAGAAGAAATAAAAATCAAAAAGAGAAAAAGTAAAATGAAAGAAAGAAAAAAGAAAAAACCTATCTCAGGAGTTTTCAAAGTATGTTTTGCAGAATACTGTGTGACCCAAGAGCCTTTCAGATGGCTTACAGGGTAGAAACTTTTTTCATAATAACACTAAAATGGTATTCACGTTCATTGTATTGACATTTGCCCAAATGGTACAAAAGAAACAATGGGTAAAACTGCTGGCACAACCTCAGTCAAGCCAGCAGGACCAGACTGTACCATAGATCATACTCCTCCCTCACACGCATTCACACACTTAAAAAAGGCCAGTTTCACTCATGATGATGCTATAAGAGTTATTAATTTATTAATTCTCAATCTCTGAGTACAAGTCTCTTGTATTCTGTATGACAAAATGGGAAGTTCACAAAAAGGACTTTTGTTGCATCCCAAAACACTATGGTTTGCTTGAGGAAAAACACTTGTGCAATTGTTTGAATAGCAAGCCAAACTAGCCACTTTTTCATGGAACATCACTTCTTCCTGAAAGAACAATTGGCAGACAAACTGAATATTTAGACTTGGGTATTTGGCAGATGTTTTCTCAGCAATGAATAAATGGAGCCTGTCGACTCAAGAAAAACGACTGACATTTCTTGTTGCCTGTGATACCATTCAATCTTTCAAGCAAAAATTAAAATTTTGAAAAGCTTATACCAAGAACCATGAGCTCAAGAGCCTTTCAATCATTAAAATACTTGAGAGGTGGGTGGTGATGTTAACAATTGTGATTTGTTTCAATTAGATCAACATTTGGAAGTTCCATGTACCTCAGTGAACCAATATTTTCCAAATGGCCAATGCATTTTGGTACAAAACCATGCACAGATTGAAAAATCTGTTCAAAGTGCCAGATACTGTAACTAATTTTATTTTAATGGAGGACAAAAAAAGTCCATTGATATGATTTCAGATTGCATATTGCAGCTAACCTTTAAGAAGCTACCACTAGTCAAGTGTTGATGTCATATCAAAGAAGGATATTCACAACTATCTGAAAGGCTGTTAAAATTCTCTTCTCTTTTAAAACTACAGATCTAAGTGAGGTTGGAGTTTCTTCATATACTTCAATCAAAACAACCTCTCAGGCTTCCCTGGTGGCTCAATGGTAAAGAATCTGCCTGCCAATGCAGGAGACCTGGGTTTGATCCCTAATCTGGGAAGATCCCATATGCCAGAGTATGCTGCAAAGCAACCAAGTCCATGGGCCACAACTACTGAGCCTGCGCCTTAGAACCCTCAGGCACCAACTGCTGAACCACATGCCGCAATTACTGAAGCCCGCACGCCTAGAGCCCATGCTCCGCAACAAGAGAAACTGCAGCCATGAGAAGCCTGCACAGAGCAACTGGAGAAAGCCTGCATGCAGCAACGAAGGCTCAATGCAGCCAAAAATAAATAAAATGAAAAATAAAATCTATCACAGAAGATTGGATGCAGAAGTAGATATTATAATCCAGCTATCTTTTATTAAGCCATTAAAGAGATTTGCAAAAAGGCACACAATGACACTCTTCTCCAAACAAAATAATTACTGTTAAAACATCATTTTTTAAAAAATATGTGAATTAACATGTAATGGGTTTATTAGTGTTATTTTAGATAGCACTAGTTCTAAAGAACCCACCTGCCAATGCAGGAGACTCAGGTTCGATCCCTGGGTCAGGAATCTCCCCTGGAGGAGGGCATGGCAACCCACTCCTATATTCTTGTCTGGAGATTTCAAAAGACAGAAGAGCCTGGCGGGCTACAGTCCATAGGGTCACAAAGAGTCAGACATGACTGAAGCAACTTAGTGTGCAGCACGCACATAAAAATTTTATTATTTTTAAGTTCTAATACAGTAAATAGTAATATATTTACCACACATGAATAAAAGGTCTTTGGCTCCTCAATCATTTATGAGACTACAAAGGATCCTGAGAACAGAAGTCTGAGAAGTCTGGGGTCTTCAACGTCAATGCTAGTGTCTGTTTCATGCTACAGAGGAATTCATTTTTGTAAGTAATGCTGGAAATCCCCTCTCTTGTGCTGATCAGAGGAGCTAAAAAATAGAGACTATTGATGATCCAGGGCTAATCATGATGAAGCAAGCCAATTCCACTAATCAAACCAAAAAAACAGAAACAAGAGTGAGTTTAACTGCACTCTCTTTTCCAAAGACACATTTTGCTGCTGTGATGCCTCTCCTTTCACTGCAAAGAGATCCACCCGTCTCTGCTGCTCTCACCTGTACATAAACCTTTAATGTCTGTGTGATTGTCTAGGAAAAGTGAACCGTGTTTTACAGAATTATGTGAAGTTACAAAATACACCTAGTGTAGATGACATTGATTGCTTTAAAACCACTTCTTCATCACTTCACATTAAATTTACAGTGGAGCTGGACTTTCTGGGCTTCCGACCCCATCCCCAGGCCCCCTGAGCCTGACCTCAGCATCCACCTGCCAGCAGCACCTCCAGCTCTCCTCTGCTCCTGGGTGGGCCTTCACATCCAGTCCAGGCCATGCTGCCCATTGAGCGCACTTTCCTCACTTCCAGTGTGTTTGGTGATTGTTGGTCTTTTTATTTCAAGATAACTAATCTAAATAGGATTTGGAGATAGTTCAACGCAAAGGGAAAAACAGAAAGAAAAGCTGCAACTCCCCGGGAGCACGGGTGCCTCAGTGGCCAAGCAGAACTCAGGGGCCCTACACTGATTCACAGCACAGATGGGGATCCAGCCTTGGGGAACCCCAAAAGTCAGGGCCCTTTCCCTGGGGACTCAGGCTCAGATCAGCCAATGTGCCCAGCCAGGCTTCCCCACCCTCATTTTCTCTTTCCAGTTTCATGTTGTCTTTTTTTAACTTGTCTATTTCTATTGGTTGATTTAAGTCCCTCCCGGAGCAAGGAGGAAGGAAGATGAGTGGGCTTTGAGACTGTTGCTGACTTAACACATTACTGACCTGAGACATGACAATATGTTTTGACAGAATGATACAGTTAACATCACTGTGTGAAGCTGTTGGAGCTTAACATTGATTATTATACAACTTATGATTGTCATTATCATTCACGTTTTGCTCTGTTGGGTTTTTGTTCCAACTTTGTGTATATTATAAACATAGTTACCATAAAATTTTCAAACATGAAAATTTTGAGTGAAGAAGACTGTTTCAGTGAATTTTATGCAGATACTTTCTCTGATTGTCTGAGAGACATATATACCAGGGTCTCAGAAGATGATAGTTGTTGAGAACATAGTTCTGATTCAGATGATGTGAATATTAGACCGACAAAAAACTTCAGTGATTGATTCTTATATGGAAAGTGAAAATGAACTCATGGTGCAGATGAAGACTTTCAATAGTATCAGGTGTAACTATTGAATGCAAGAACCCACAAAGTGTTAGTGAAGTAACAGAATTAATTTTCGGCCAGCCAAAATAAAAATTACTGGCCACAGGCATTACTTTCTGCAAAAATCTCCCAGTTAATAATGAGTTAATAGCTGTCCAGTTTGGGCAGAGATGGAAGGATGTATTTCCAGCTCTCACTTTTAGCATTCTAAGAATCCCTATCTCTCCAATCTCTCACGTCTGTCCTGAGGGTTCTTTCAGACACGTTGGGAGAGCATTTGGCCTGACTTTGGCAGGAAGTTTGATAAGCTGGCTGGGAGTGAGAACAGGAAGCATGAACACAGCTATAATATTTGATCTTACTTCATCCTCACATCCATCTATAGAGGAGGCTCCTCATCAGACCAAATTTGGTGGCCTCAAGGAGCTAGCATTTGGATAATGAGAAAACCATACAACTCCCAGGCCTGCTCACATTTTTATCAACACCAAGCACAAAGCAATCATATCCAGAAGCCAATGGTATCCCCACCAAGGAAAACTGTCTTCAATTCTTAACTAAAAGGTCAAAGACAAAGGCAAGTATTCTTTATGTAGAATTTTTCCATCCCAACTTCTGACATGTAGAGGCAACAGCATCTGGCATCTCTCCATAGATGCTTAGTGTCTGGTGTTCTTTTTGGCCCCTCCATGGATTTTTCTTATCTCATCTGTGTGCTTCTTTAAGCTTTTACTGTAAAGAAAAAAAGGGATTTGGAAAATCACATAAAACAAAGATGCAGCTTAAGATAAACATCCCCTTGTAGGCCATGACACAGCCTTCCTGCAGACCAGGAATGTCCTGCAAGGCCTCTCTCCCTTCCCAGGAAGGGGACAGAAGTGTCCTGGGGTGCTGCTGGCTCAGGGTCTGCTTGCAAGGGCAGACTTTCTTCCTATCTTTCCAGGCCTCCTAGGGGCCCAATGTGCTCATTCTTCTCCCTCTAGATCTCACGGAGATGAGAGGATGCCACCCACTGTTAGAACAACTGTGATCTGGGGGCTCAGTGCACTCAGTAGCCCCATTCTGACACATGCAGAGGGCAGTTCTTGGTGTCCGCTTAGGAAAAGGAGTCTGACGGCTCTTGGAGGCAGCCTCAGACCAGCCATAGAATACTGGACATGGGTAGGGCAATGGATACAAAACTAAAATTACATAGTTTCCAACTTGCTGCCTTTAACTTGTGCAGAGATGAGAATTACTAACCTAGTGCAGTAACCAGACTCTGACAATGGTTGAGTGTGGGCAGAAAAGCCTGGCTTGCTACAGTCCATGGGGTTGCAGATTAGGACACAACCGAAGCAACTAAGCATGCATACACACACGCAGCAGTGTAAACTACTCTCCTTAAAAAAAAAAAAAAACAATGACATGCATCTGCCTTTCAGTTTGCTGGCATGGTAAGCCTTGCAGTTGCTACAAGTGTTGGCCTAAGGCAGTGCCCTGGTAAGACAGTGAACTCTACAAATGTGACTGCCCCCTGCAGGGAGTACTGGCCTCTCTGGGGATATTTCTCCAGCTGAGCCACCTTTACAAACTACTAGTCATGTCTGACTCTTTAGGACCCCATGGACTGCAGCACACCAGGCTTCCCTGCCCTTCACTATCTCCCAGAGTTTGCTCAAAGTCATGTCCATTGAGTCAGTGATGCCATCCAACCATCTCATCCTCTGTCAACCCTTTCTCTTCCTGCCCTCAATCTTTCTCAGCATCAGTCTTTTCCAATAAGTCAGCTCTTCACATCAGGTGGCCAAAGTATTGGAGCTTCAGCATCAGTCCATTCAATGAATATTCAGGGTTAATTTCCTTTAGGATTGACTGGTTTGATCTCCTTGCAGTCCAAAGGACTCTCAAGAGTCTTCTCTAACATCATAATTGAGGTAAAGTTGCTCAGTCGTGTCTGACTCTTTGCGACCCCATAGATTGTAGCCTACCAGGCTCCTCCGTCCATGGGATTTTCCAGGCAAGAGTACTGGAGTGGGTTGCCATTTCCTTCTCCAGGGGATCTTCCCAACTCAGGGATCGAACCCAGGTCTCCCACATTGTAGGCAGACGCTTTACCGTCTGAGCCACCAGGGAAGCCTAGAAAGCATCAATTCTTCGGTGCTCAGCCTTCTTTATAGTCCAACTTTCACATCTACACATGACTACTGGAAAAACAATAGCTTTGACTAGATGGACCTTTGTCAGCAAAGTGATGTCTCTGCTTTTTAATACACTGCCTAGGTTTGTCATAGTTTTCCTTCCAAGAAGCAAACATCTTTTATTAATAATTTAATGGCTGCAGTTTCTGTCTGCAGTGATTTTGGAGCCCAAGAAAATAAAGTCTGTCATTGTTTCCATTTTTCCTGTTCTATTTGCCATGAAGTGATGGGACCAGATGCCATGATCTTACTTTTCTTAATGTTGAGTTTCAGGTCAGCTTTTTTACTCTTCTCTTTCACCTTCATCAAGAGGATCTTTAGTTCCTTTTGCTGTCTGCCATTAGAGTGGTATCATCTGCATATCTGGACTTGTTGATATTTTCCCCAGCAATCTTGATTCCAGCTTGTGATTCATCCAGCCTGGCATTTCGCATGATGTTCTGTGTAGAAGTTAAATAAGCAGGGTGACAGTATATAACCTTGATGTATACCTTCCCCAATTTTGAACCAGTCTTTTGTTTCATGTAAGGTTCTAACTGTTGCTTCTTGACCTGCATACAGGTTTCTCAGGAGACAGATATACTTCCTGATGTACAGAGAACTTTCAGATGTACAAAGTGGATTTAGAAAAGGCAGAGGAACCAGAGATAAAATTTGCCAACATTCGTTGGATCATAGAAAAAGCAAGGGAATTCTGGAAAAACATCTATTTCTGCTTCACTGACTATGCTAAAGCCTTTGACTGTGTGGATCACAACAAACTTTGGAAAATTCTTTAAGAGATGGGAATACCAGACCACCTTACCTGCCGCCTGAGAAATCTGTATGCAGGACAATAAACAACAGTTAGAACTGGACATGGAGAAAAGGACTGGCTCAAATTTGGGAAAAGGAGTACAACAAGGCTGTATATTGTCACGGTGCTTATTTAACTCCTATGCAGAATACATCATGTGAAATGCCGGGATGGATAAATCACAAGCTGGAATCAAGGTTGTGGGGAGAAATATCAACAACCTTAGATATGCAGATGATAGCATTCTAGTGGCAGAAAGCAAGAGGAACTAAAGAGCCTCTTGATGAAGGTGAAAGAGGAGAGTGAAAATGCTGGCCTAAAACTCAACATTCAAACAACTAAAATCATGGCATCTGGTCCCATCACTTCATGGCAAATAGAAGAGGAAAAAATGGAAACAGTGACAGACTTTATTTTCTTAGACTCCAAAAATCACTGTGGACAGTGACTGAAGCCATAAAGTTAAAAAACACTTGCTCCTTGGAAGAAAAGCTATGACAAACCTAGATAGTGTATTAAGAAGCAGAGACATACTTTGCTGACAAAGTTCCAGATAGCCAAAGGTGTGATTTTTTCCAGTGTAACAGCTGGACCATAAAGAAGGCTGAGTGCCAAAGAATTGATGCTTTTGAACTGTGATACTGGAGAAGACTTTTGAGAGTCCCTTGGACAGCAAGATCAAACCAGTCCATCCTAAAGGAAATCAACCCTGAATATTCATTGAATGAACTGATGCTGAAGTTTCAATACTTTGGCCACCTGATGTGAAGAGCCAAATCATTGGAAAAGACCCTGATGCTGTGAAGGATTGAGGGCAGGAAGAGAAGGGGACAGAGGATGAGATGGTTGCATGGCATCACTGACTCAATGGACATGAGTTGGAGCATATTCAGGAAGATGGTGAAGGACAGGGAAGTCTGGCATGCTGCCATTCATGGGGTCGCAAAGAGTCAGACATGACTGAGTGACTGAAGAACTGGTGGCTCAGTAGTAAAGAATTCATCTCCCAGTGCAGAAGACTTGGGTTTGATCCTTGGGTTGGGAAGATCTCCTGAAGAAGGATATGGCAACCCACTCTAGTATTCTTGCTTGGGAAATCCCAAGGATAGTGGAGCCTGGTGGGCTACAGTCCATGGGGTTACAAAAGAGTTCAACACAACTTAGTGACTAAACAACTGACTTTTTAAAGTGATCTTCAATAGTTTCCTATATTTGCCTTTCCTATTGTGATTTTCCCTTTTCTATGGATTCTTGCTCCTTTTCTATTTAGAAAACACCTTTCAATATTCCGTTTAGAATAGCTTTAGTACTGTTGTGTTCTTCTAGCTTTTGCTTTTCTGAGAAATTCTTTCTCTCTATGCTAAATGATAATCTTCCTGGGTAGAGTATCCTTGGTTATGGGTTTTCCTCTTTCAGGACTTTGAATATATCATGGCCACTCCATTCTGGCCTGCAAAATTTCTGCAGAGAAATCAGCTGATAGCCTTATGAAGATTCTCTTGTGACTGACCCATTGTTTTTTGTTTGCTACCTTTGTTCAGTCATTAAGTTGTGTCCAGCTCTTTGCAATCTCATGAACTGTAGCACATCAGGTTTCCTTGCCCCTCACTATCTCTTGGAGTCTGCTCAAACTTCTGTTCACTGAGTTGGTGATGCCATCCAACCATCTCATCCTCTTTCCCTGCTTCTGCTGCCTTTAGAATCCTCTCTTTAAGTTTAATTATATCAACTCTATTTTAATTATAATATTTATGTCTTAGTATGGGTCTGTTTGGGTTCATCTTATTTGGGACCCTCGGTACTTCCTGCACCTGAATAGCTATTTCCTTCTTGAAGTTTGGGAATTTTTCAGTCATCATTTCTTCAAATACATTTTTGATCCCCTTCTCTCTCTTTTCTCCTTCTGGTACCTTTATTTTTCATGCTTTATATTATCCCACAAATCTCATATGTTGTTTCATTTGCTTTCATTTGCCTTTCTGTGTGCTGTTCTGATTGGGTGATTTCCATTATTCTATTTTCCAGATCACTTACTTGTTCTTCTGTGTAACTTAGTTTGGTATTAACTGCTTCTGGATTGGTTTTTATCTCACCAATTGAGTTGTCTGATTTTGATTGGTTCCTTTTTATAGTTTCTTGTTAGAGAAACTAGTTTCTAGTTTCTTGTTAGAGTGATCAGCATTTCTATTTAAAAGCTTTATTTCCTTCAGCATTTTTATTACCTCTTTTTTGAGCTCAGTGTCTTGTAGACTGGTGAGGTCTGTTTCATTATTTGTTCTTTCATGGGATTTTTCTTGTTCTTTTAATTGAGAGTGATTCCTCTGATTTTTCACTTTACTTCACTTTCTCTGCCTGTATAACTTTAAGAGAAAATTATCTATTATGGTCCTTGAAGGGGTGTTTTTCTGTGGGAGCACCTCTGTGTAGACTGTGTGAGTCCAATATTTTTGATACGGCTGTCTTTTGTGTGTGCTGGCTGTTTCCCACACGCTGTGCTCAGTTGCTCAGTCATGTTCGACTTTTTGCAACCTCAAAGAGCCCACCAGGCTCCTGTCCATGGGGTTTTTCAGGCAAGTGTACTGGAGAGGGTTGCCACTTCCTCCTCCAGGGGATCTTGCCAACTCAAGGATCAAATCTGTGTCTCCTGCATCACCTGCACTGCACATGGATTATTTACCTCTAAGCCATGTGGGAAGCCCTATCCACTCGACAGTGGGTGTAATTAATGCTGTGATATCCAGAGCCAGCACTGGTTATTGGGCAGAGGCTCCTCTCTGTTCCATAGCCATCACAGCCCTGTCAGGGGCAGGGTCTGCTCCCCAGTTGTTGGAGTAGAAGCCCTGATGGATGGATTGAATAACATTCTGTTGCCTTTGACTGCATGCTCTGTCCCAAAGGAGGTGAGTGCCGAAGCAACTGAGGTCCCTGTGGCCACAGTGAACCCATTCACTACCTATGCTGTATGTAGTCCATGGTCACGTGGAAGCAGCCCCAGGTCACATCCTTTTCTCCACTGTGTCTATCTTACACCTCGTCCTGGGCTGGTGTTAGGGGCCAGGGTGCTGTGGCTACAGGGACCAAGGTAGTTGTGCTGCCGCAGGGGACCTGGCCGCCTCTCTAGCAGGTCTCTCCCAGGACCTGATCATCCCAGATCCAGTTGCAAACTGTGGTAAGGAGTAGGCAGAACCAGAGCACTCCTGCCAGGAAAGGAACTGCTGCATATTCCTCCCCAGGGGCTGTCCATGTAAGACGTGTGTTTCTGAGGCACCACCCAGATGTCCAAGCCAGCAACCCCTGCTTCTGCTGGACCTATGCCCCACTGTTAATGCACTGACAATGGGCTCCAGTGGAGGACCACACTTGTCATTCCCACGCTAACGATGGGCTCCAAGGTTCAAACCATATCACACCCTAGCCCCCAGGCCAGCTAGACTGTCTTCTCCCAGGGCCCATCCATCCCAGATTCAGTGCCTAGTTGCTGCTGGTACTGGAAGCCACATCTGGTATGCATTTCGGGCTGGGAAGTGCAGCAAGGTAGCAGTCCATCTCTCTCTGCCCTGATTGTTGGTAAGCTGGCATGCATCCTGCGAGCAGGGTCCTGACCACTCCAACCCCTCTGTCTGTCCTCCCAGCAGGCAAGGGGGGATCCCCCGGAAAGTACCCATCTGTGTGGACTTTCTCACCTATGTCCCAATCCTCTTGCCCAGGGTCCTACTGTCCCTTAACAGACTTAGGTCCTCGGGACTGGACGAGGAGCGGACATGATACCTGGGACAGCAGCAGCCATCTAGCTGTCAGGCTATGGGTAAAACTGATCATGGAGAAGACAGAGGCGACCCTGATGTACTACGCCTCATCACACGTCCCCTTCTGAGAGCCTTCAGTTATGGGAGATGATCCATTCCTGTCTGAGCCAATGTATTCTATCACTGTTGTGGAAAATACCCTAGGTGGTACTTTCTCTAAAATTTCTATCTTGTACAAGGTATCATGCCAGATACTTTTCCTACTGAATGTGATGGAATCTCAGGGAGACGAGGCAGTTCATAATCATGATTTGACAGGTGCATCTTGTCAGACCTGCAGTGCCTTTGCCCCTTCCTGGGGTCACTCTGGTGGAGGTCACACTCACCCCCTGTGACAGCCCCTTAAAGAAGGCCTAAAGTGGGTAATGAGCCCATTTTAAAGGTGGAGATCTGAAGCCTGACCACCACATCCTGCATGACAGGGCATGAAGGCAGAGATGAGTCGCCTGTTAGGACATGAAGAGCTGAAATGATTTCTTGCTAAGAAATGGTTAGTTTCCAATGAGAGATTCCTCATGTACAATAATGGAAACCATTAGCTCAAGGTACCTGTGTCAAATGTCTCCAGACTCCCTATGTACAACGTCTTTCAAGCCTCTAAAAGCACATGGTGAATGGCTGGCATTCTGACTGTCCTTTCCATGTAACCCCTGCCATTGCCCACTTGCACACGTGCACTCTCTCTCTCTCACACACACACACATATACACAGGACCTCAAACTACTGTCCTGGCACCCAAATTTGTTTTGCCAGAACAGAATATATATTATGTTTTTGCTTTGCTTACAGAGGATCCCCTAAAACACAGGGCTCTGTGTACTACCCTCTCGCCTTTTCTGCTGCAGAGATGTGGTCCACAGGTAATGACTCTGTCAAACAGGACTATTGTTTTCAGAAGCCAACGGGCAGCCCCTTAGACCTCAATTGTAACTACAAATGAAAATCCCTGTAACACCCTTGAATGAACTAACAAAATGCATGGAGGGCTCTCTGATAGATCACAAATATGTGGCATGAGGAAGTTCATGCTCATGGTCAGTTGCTTAGCCTGTCTGACTCTTTGTTACCCTATGAACCCTAGACTGGCAGCTCCTCTGTCCATGAACTTCTCCAGGCAAGAACAATGGAGTGGGTTGCCATTTCCTTCTCCTGAGGATCTTCCCAATCCAGGGATCAAACCTGAGTCTCTTGTATCTCCTGCATTGGTAGGCAGATTCTTTACCACTGAGCCACCAGGTAAGCCCCATGAGAAAGTTAGAAAGTCTTTATTGATAAGAGCTGATCTTACAAAGAAGTCTGTGAGAGAATTAAAACAGAGAAATACAAAGTGTGAGTGCATGTTGGAGGATACAGGACACAAGCAGGTGTAGCTCTCACTGTCCCCTCTGGCCTGAGTACACTAACACTGACAATTAAAATACTGCCTGAGATGGTTGTTGAGATCAAATTTCATCCTGCCCATCTCTCCTTCTTTGCCACCCTCACTGCCCACCCTCCAGATTCTCTAACATAACAAGCTTCCTCACCCCAGGGCCTTTGCACATGCTGTTTCTTCTGCCTCTCTTCAGTTCACTAGTCCTCCTCCCTCTTCAGGACTCTGCTTAAATGCCCTGTCCCAGCAAGTCCACCTTCAACCTCGGACCATGTCAGTTCAATTTAGTCACTCAGTCATGTCCAACTCTACGACCCCATGAACCACAGGATGCCAGGTATCCCTGTCCATCACCAACTCCCAGAGTTTATTCAAACACATCCATCAAGTCGGTGATGCCATCCAGCCATCTCATCCTCTGTCAGCCCCTTCTCCTCCTGCCCCCAATCACTCCCAGCATCAGTCTTTTCCAATGAGTCAACTCTTCGCATGAGGTGGCCAAAGTATTGGAGTTTCAGCTTCAGCATCAGTCCTTCCAATGAACACCCAGGGCTGATCTCCTATAGGATGGACTGGTTGGATCTCCTTGCAGTCCAAGGGACTCTCAAGAGTCTTCTCCAACACCACAGTTCAAAAGCATCAATTCTTCAGCGCTCAGCTTTCTTCACAGTCCAACTTTCATATCCATACATGACTACTGGAAAAACCATAGCCTTGACTAGATGGACCTTTGTTGGCAAGGTAATGTCTCTGCTTTTTAATATGCTATCTAGTAGGTCATAACTTTTCTGCCAAGGAGTAAGCATCTTTTAATTTCATGGCTGCAATCACCATCTGCAGTGATTTTGGAGCCCCCCAAAATAAAGTCTGACACTGTTTCCACTGTTTCCCCATCTATTTGCCATGAAGTGATG
>SJYQ01095370.1:338066-350648 GCA_006410935.1 Redunca redunca
GCTGAAGAAGGCTTTCTTATCTCTTCTTGCTATTCTCTGGAACTCTGCATTCAGATGCTTATATCTTTCCTTTTCTCCTTTGCTTTTCACCTCTCTTCTTTTCACAGCTATTTGTAAGGCCCCCCCAGATAGCCATTTTGCTTTTTTGCATTTCTTTTCCATGGGGATGGTCTTGATCCCCGTCTCCTGTACAATGTCACAAACCTCTGTCCATAGTTCATCAGGCACTCTGTCTATCAGATCTAGACCCTTAAATCTATTTCTCACTTCCACTGTATAATCATAAGGGATTTGATTTAGGTCATACCTGAATGGTCTAGGGGTTTTCCCTATTTTCTTCAATTTAAGTCTCAATTTGGCAATAAGGAGTTCATGATCTGAGCCATAGTCAGCTCCCAGTCTTGTTTTTGCTGACTGTATAGAGCTTCTCCATCTTTCACTGCAAAGAATATAATCAATCTGATTTCGATGTTGACCAACTGATGATGTCCATGCGTAGAGTCTTCTCTTGTGTTGTTGGAAGAGGGTGTTTGCTATGACCAGCACATTCTCTTGGCAAAACTCTATTAGACTTTGCCCCGCTGCATTCCGTACTCCAAGGCCAAATTTGCCTGTTAATCCAGGTGTTTTCTCGGAGAAGGCAATGGCAACCCACTCCAGTACCCTTGCCTGGGAAATCCTATGGACAGAGGAGCCTGGTGGGCTGCAGTCCATGGGCGTCCTGAAGAGTCGGACATGACTGAGCAACTTCACTTTCATTTTTCACTTTCATTCACTGGAGAAGGAAATGGCAACCCAGTCCAGTGTTCTTGCCTGGAGAATCCCAGGGACGGGGGAGCCTGGTGGGCTGCCGTCTATGGGGTCGCACAGAGTCGGACATGACTGCCATGACTTAGCAGCTAGGTGTTTCTTGACTTCCTACTTTTTCATTCCAGTCCCCTATAATGAAAAGGACATCTTTTTTGGGTGTTAGTTCTAAAAGGTCTTGTAGGTCTTCATAGAACTGTTCAACTGCAGCTTCTTCAGCATTACTGGTTGAGGCCTAGGCTTGGATTACCATGATACTGAATATTTTGCCTTGGAAACGAACAGAGATCATTCTGTCATTTTTGAGATTGCATCCAAGTACTGCATTTCAGACTCTTTTGTTGACCATGATGGCTACTCCGTTTCTTCTAAGGGATTCCGGCCCACAGTAGTAGATATATTGGTCATCTGAGTTAAATCCACCCATTCCAGTCCGTTTTAATTTGCTGATTCCTAGAATGTCGACGTACACTCTTGCCATCTCCTGTTTGACCACTTCCAATTTGCCTTGATTCATGGACCTAACATTCCAGGTTCCTATGCAATATTCCTCTTTACAGCATCAGACCTTGCTTCCATCACCAGTCACATCCACAACTGGGTATTGTTTTTGCTTTGGCTCCATCCCTTCATTCTTTCTGGAGTTATTCTCCACTGATCTCCAGTAGCATATTGGGCACTTACCGACCCAGAGAGTTCCTCTTTCAGTATCCTATCATTTTGCCTTTTCATACTGTTCATGGGGTTTTCCAGGCAAGAGTACTGAAGTGGTTTGCTGCTCCTTAACTTGGACAGGGGGTATCTACTCATAGCCACCCCTCCTGACCTTGAACATGGAGTAGCTCCTCTCGGCCCTCTTGCGCCTGTGCAGCCGCCGCTCCTTGGATGTGGGGTTGCTCCTCTTGGCCCAGAATGCACCCTATCTACTGACAAATACATGGCATCAAGACTTACCTGTACAGTTTACAGAACAGCAATGAGACAGACAACCACCCGGGTTAGGTTATGCTAAGGCCTTGTCCACACTATCTGCCACAGAAGCTACAGGCCACATGTAGCTATTTATATTACAATGAAATAAAATTAAAAATTCAGTTCCTCAGCCACAAGGACCATTCTGGGTACTTAGAAACCACATGCAGCTAGCGCATTGGGCAGCACAGACAGAATATGTCCCTCATCCCCCAAGGTTCTACTGGACAGCCTTGTCTAAGCTGCTCAGTGCAAACTTAGCTTTTTATAGCACAGGTATGAGTCTTACTACTCAGATCCTCAAGTTGCCGCATCTGTAAAATGATGATAGTGCCTAAGCCTTGAAGAAGTTACTGTAAGATTTTTATGTCTCATATATGAAACATACACACAGAGCAACCAGTTCCCAGCACGTACACACGTGGTGTTTTGCTGCCTGATAAATCTGAGTAACTACTGGGTCTTGGTCCACTTGGGCTGCCAAATACTGGGTGGCTTATAGACAAGAACTGCTCACAGTTCTGGAGGCTTTAAGTCCAAGATCCGGGCACCAGCCAGAGGACCTGCTTCCTGGTTCATAGACGGATGACTTACTGCTGTCCGCCATCACATACAGGAAGGGGCAAGGGAGATCTCTAGGGTCTGTTTTGAAAGGTCACCAAGCCCATCAGGGGCTCTAACCTCATGCCCTAGTCACCTCCCAAAGGTCCCACCTCATACCATCACATGGAGCATCAGGATTTAACAGTAATTTTGGGGAGACACAGCCTACACCATGAGCTCAAGTTTCTGTGGTAAGTGTCTTCATGGAGACACACATGCTTCTCCTTGGAGTCCTTATTTGTTTCTGATATGAGATACAGAAACCTGTATACCAGTCAAGAAGCAACAGTTAGAACTGGACATGGAACAACGGACTGGTTCCAAATTTGGAAAGAAGTACGTCAAGGCTGCATACTGTCACCCTGCTGATTTAATTAATATGCAGAGAACATCATGCAAAATGCCAGGCTAGATGAAGCACAAGCTGGAATCAAGATTACTGGGAGAAATATCAATAACCTCAGATATGCAGATGACACCACCCTTGTTTCAGAAAGTGAAGAGGAACTAAAGAGCCTCTTGATGAAAAAGGAGAGTAAAAAAGCTGACTTAAAACCAAACATTCAGAAAATTAAGATCATGACATTGGTCCCATCACTTCATGGCAAATAGATGGAGAAACAATGGAAACAGTGACAGACTTAAATTTTCTTGGGTTCCAAAATCACTGCGGGAGAGCCATGAAATCAAAAGATGCTTGCTCTTTGGAAGAAAAGCTATGACAAACCTAGACGGTGTATTAAGAAGCAGAGACATTACTTTCTTGACAAAGGTCCATATAGTCAAAGCTACGGTTTTTCCAGTAGTCATGTACAGATGTGAGAGTTGGACCAAAGAAGGCTGAGCACTGAAGAACTGATGCTTCTGAACTGTGGTGTTAGAGAAGACTTTTGAGAGTCCCTTGGACAGCAAGGAGATCAAACCAGTAAATCCTAAAGGAAATCAACTCTGAATATTCATTTGAAGGACTGATGCTGAAGCTAACTCCAATACTTTGGCAACCTGATGCGGAGAGCTGACTCATAGGAAAACACCCTGATGTTGGGAAAGATTGAAGGTGGGAGAAGCGGATGACAGAGAACGAGATGGTTGGATGGCATTACTGACTCGATGTACATGACTGAGCAACCTCTGGGAGATAATGAAGGGCAGAGAAGCCTGGTGTGCTTAAGTCCCTAGGGTCGCAGAGTATGACACGTCTGAGTGACTGAACAGCAGTATCTCTGATCCCTTATGAGGAAATCTGACTCTGAAATGCTTGCAACATTTCTGTCCTACCCAGGATTTCTCTCCATCTTGGATTCTTCCAAGATGTTCTTCTGAAATGCAAGGTCATTTCAGACTTTACCCTGATTTCAGCTGCTTTACCCTGGTTAGGTCTGAGTTGCTTGTTACTCCCTTAGAAAGTGTTTATTGCTCACCGTTGTGTTGGTAGCCATCAGCGGATGAGGGGTAAGTGATAACTAAAGGTCCATAACGTCTCTCCACCAGAATCCTCCGCAAGCCACAGGTTGCACGCTTCTCTTTCTAGGTCCTTCATCCACAAATCCAAACCACCTTGTAGGGAATTCCCCAGCAGTCCAGCAGTTAAGACTCTGCATTTAAACCACAGAGGGCACAGGTTAACTAAGACCCCGCATGCTGTGTGGTGTGCCACTTGGAAAAAAACACCTTTTATTCTTGAGAGACTTTCATCTCTCATTCAAAGATGCACCAGTAAATCCCATTTCTTAGTAGCAACCACCAGGAAACTGTATTTCTAAGGACTTCCTTAGAAACGATTAAATGTGGATTTGTGGATTTTATTTATTTATTTATTTAGCATCCAAAATCTTTTTAATAACAAGGTAGACTCTTGGGTTAGTTTTTGTAGCCACGGCTGGCTTGTCAGCCTCTGGCGCGCTCGAACTTCCAGCCCTTGGGGCGGACGTAGGGTTTGGTGTGGCTATGCAGGGTTCCTGGGGCCTTGCCAAAATGCCTGTACACCTCTCGGCCCTTGCGAGGACCAGAGAGGAGGACAGTGCCACAGCCCTTGGGGGAGTCCAGGGCCAGCTGGTCAAAGGTGAGGATCTTGCCCCCAGCTTTGAGGATGCGACTCCGGGCGCGGCTGCTCACTCGCAGAGCACACACCTTCAGTTTGGGCACCTCCTGGACACGAACATCGTCAGTTACAGTCCCCACGACCACTGCCGTTTTGCCCTCCCGGCCAGGAAGCTTCATCTTCCGGATCATCCAGGAAAGGGAGAGCAGTGGCCGGTTGGTGCGGCTCATGAGCAATCTCTTGAGGACAACCTGATTGAAGGTGGAGTTGGTTCGTCTGGCCAGGAACCTGTACAGCTTGACCAACAGCCTCAGGTAAATGTCCTGGCTCTTGGGCTCCTCGCGTCGAAACTTTCGGTCCTTGTTGTGGCGGATGTCAACTCCCATGATGGTGCCTCCTCCTTAGCCAGGTCCGGAAAGGATTTGTGGATTTTAAAAGACAATTTCAACTTATTGCGAAGTCATGACACACCCCTGGAGGAGGCCTTCCAATCCACAACTGCTGTGGGTCCCAGACAGTGAGAAGGATAGAGAAGGATGAGTGTGAGTTACTCATTAACCATTAATTCATTGTTGTGTGACCAACTTCTCCAAAATACATTATTTTTTTTTTAAAGGCATTATAACCTAGGACTGATATTAGGTTTTACTCTTTTGTACATAATTTAGACAAAAGTATCACTGATATTCAGAGAGATGAATACATTTACACAGACATGAAATAAAGCAGTTTTGAAATGACTAGCATCAGAGACTTCTGAGACATGAGCCATAAAACAAAGCACCAAGGCTGCCATAAGAACAGAGGTGGGTATCACCTGGCTGCCTTTTCCCTTGGACTCAAAACCCTATGTTCTTATGCTGTGAAAGACGGCAACCAGTTCCTAAGCATGAATATTTGTCATTATACTGTGGGCATTCTTTTTAGGGCTTGTTTTCATGAAACACTACACATTTTGGGACACATGGTGCACACTAGGGGAAACAAAGTTCTCATGGCAAACTGCAGTCAGCAGAACCTAGAGGTGATCTCCCATAAATGTGGCATGCTGCAGTTCATGGGGTCACAAGTCAGACATGACTCCGGGACTGAGTAACAGTAACAACAAAGAATGGAGAATAAGTCCCACTCGAACGTGGAAGGTGGCTCTCTTCCCTTTGCATCTAGATGCAGCTGTCTTTCTTGTCTGGATCTTGAAGGAGGAAGCACGCCCAAACCTGAGAAGAAATGAGAAACTGGCGGTCACTGCCCTTGAGGTCAAGGCTGTGGGTGGCATTAGCCGACCACTAATTTATTGAGTAAAACATCCAGGCCATGGAAACACCAGGACGGCAGGGGCAGACTGCAAAGGACGTGCAAAATGCCCAAGAGGAATAGCAAGGTGTTCCCATATGACGGTGGAGGAATCCCCTTGCAATAAAGCAACTGGAAACTGATATGGAGAAACCTCATAAAGTAGTACATGAAGAAACTGTTCAGTTGCTGTCATGTCTGACTCTTTGCAACCCCATGAATTGCACCACAGCAGCCTCCCCTGTACTTCACTATCTCCCAGAGCCTGCTCAAACTCATGTCCACTGAGTCAGTGATGCCATCCAACCATCTCATCGTCTGTTGCCACCTTCTCCTCTTGCCCTCAATCTTTCCCAGTATTAGGATCTTTTCCAATGACTCAGTTCTTCACATCTGGTGACCAAAGTATAGGAGATTCAGCTTCAGCATCAGTCCTTCCAATGATGAATGATTGGAATGATTCAGGATTGATTTCCATTAGCAATGACTGGTTTGATCTCCTTGCTTTTGAAGGGACTCTCAAGAATCTTCTCCAGCACCACAATTCGAAAGCATCAATTCTTTAGCGCTCAGCCGAAGAAATCGTTGTTCAGTTGCTAACATGTCCGACTCTGAAACACCTTCACCAACTCTTGGATTTTGGATTATGGTCCAACTCTCACATCCATACATGACTACTGGAAAAACCATGCCTTTGATTAGATGGACCTTTGTCAGCAAAGTTTTGTCTCTGCTTTTTAAAACACTTACTAGGTTTGTCAAAGCTTTCCTTCCAAGGAGCGAGTGTCTTCATTTCATGGCTGCAATTACCATCCACAGTGACTTTGGACCCCAAGAAAATAAGTATGCCACTGTTTCCACTTTTTTCCCTTTTATTTGCCATGAAGTAATGTGACTGGATGCCATGATCTTAGTTTTTTGAATGTTGGGTATTAAGCCAGCCTTTTCACTCTCCTCTTTCACCTTCATTAAGAGGATCTTTAGTTCCTCTTCGCTTTCTGCCATAAGGGGTGGTGTCATTTGCATATCTGAGGTTGTTGATATTTCTCCCAGTTATCTTGATTCCAGCTTGTGCTTCATCCAGCCTGGCATTTTGCAAGATGTACTCAACAGAAATTAAACAGGGTGACAATATACAGCCTTGTTGTACTTTCTCAATTTGGAACCAGTCTGTTGTTCCATGTCCAGTTCTAACTGTTGCTTCTTGACCTGCTATATACAGGTTTCTCAGGAGACAGGTAAGGTGATCTGCTATTCCCATCTCTTGAAGAATTTTCCACAGTTTGTCGTGATCCACACAGTCAAAGGCTTTAGCATAGTCAATGAAGCAGAAATAGGTTTTTCTGGAATTCCTTTGCTTTCTCTGTTATCTAACAGATGTTGTCAATTTGATGTCTGGTTCCTCTGCCTTTTCTAAATCTAGCTTATACATCTAGAAGTTCTCAGTTCTTGTACTGTTGAAACCTAGCTTGAACGATTTTGATCATTACCTTGCTAACATGTGAAATGAGCGCAACTGTGTGGTTTTAACATTCTTTGGCATTGCCCTTCTTTAGGATGAAAACTGCCCTTTTCCTGCCCTGCGGCCACTGCTGAGTTTTCCAAATTTGCTAGCATATTGAGTGCAGCACTTTAACAGTATCATCTTTTAGGATTTGAAAGAGCTCAGCTGAAATTCCATCACTTCCACTAGTTTCGTTCCTAGTAATGCTTCCCTAAGGCCCACTTGACTTCGCATTCCAAGATGTCTGAGAGCTCTTAGGTGAGTGACACCATCGTGGTCATCTGGTTCGTTAAGACTTTTTTTATACAGTTTCTCTGTATATTCTTGCCACCTCTTCTTAGTATCTTCTGCTTCTGTTAGGTCCAGATCAATTCTGTCCTTTATTGTGCCCATTTTTGCCTGTAATGTTCCCTCAGTATCTCTAATTTAAGAGATCTCTAGTCTGTCCCATTCTATTATTTTCCTCTATTTCTTTCCATTGATTAATGAGGAAGGCTTTCTCTCTCCTTGCTATTCTTTGGAACTCTGCATTCAGACGGGTGTATCTTTTTCTCCTTTGCCTTTCACTTCTGTTCTTTTCTCAGCTATTTGTAAGGCCTCCTCAGACAACCATTTGGCCTTTTGCATTTCTTTTGCTTGGGGATGGTTTTGGTCAACACTTCCTATACAATGTCACAAACCTCCATCCATAGTTCCTCAGGCACTCTGTCAGATTTAATCCCTTGAATCTATTCGTCACCTCCACTGTGTAATCATAAGGGATTTGATTAAGGTCACACTTGAATTGCCTAGTGGTTGTCTCTACTAGAAGTCTGAATTTTGCAATAAGGAGCTCATGATCTGAACCACAGTCAGCTCCCATCTTGTTTTTGCCTATTGTATAGAGCTTCTCCATCTTCAGCTACAAAGAATATAATCAATCTGATTTTGGTATGAACCATCTGGTGATTTCCATGTGTAGAGTCATCCCTTCTATCGTTGGAAGAGTGTTTCCTATGACCAGTGCATTCTCTTGGTAAACTATTAGCCTTTGCCCAGTTTCATTTTGTACTCCAAGGCCAAATTTGCCTATTATTCCAGGTCTCTTGACTTTCTACTTTTGCAGTGAAGTCCCCTATGATAAAAAGGACATCTTTTTGTGTGTTAATTCTGGAAGGTCTTGTAGGTCTTTACAGAACTGTTCACCTTTTTCAGCGTTGGTGGTTTGGGCATAGACTTGGGTAACTGTCATGTTGGTTTTCCTTGGAAACAACTGAAATCTTTTTGTCACTCTTGAGACTGCATGGAAGTACTGCACTTCATACTCTTTTGCAGACTGAGGGTTAGTCCATTCCTTCCAAGGGATTCTTGCTCACAGCTGTATATATAATGGTCATTTGAATTAAACTCACCCATCCCCATCCTTGTTAGTACACTGATTTCTAAAATGTTGATGCTCACTCTTCCCATCTCCTGTTTGACCATTTCCAATTTACCTTGATTCGTGGACCTAACATTCCAGGTTTCCATGCAATATTATTCTTTACAGCATCAGACTTTACCTCCATCACCAGACGCATCCACAACTGCATCGTTTCTGCTTTGGCTCAGCCTCTCGTTTCTTCTGAAGCTATTTCTTCACTCTTTCCCAGTAGCATAGTGGACACCTACCTAGCTGGGGGGGTTCATCTCTGTGTCATGTCTTTTCACCTCTTCATACTGTCACAGGCTTCTCAAGGCAAGCATGTTGAAGTAGTTTGTCATTCCGTTCTCCATCTCTGCAGCATGACCCATCTATCTATCTTCACTGGCTCTATACAGAATGGCTCATAGTTTCATTGAGTTTTACAAGGCTGTGATCCGTGTGATCATTTTGGTTAGTTTCTGTCATTGTGGTTTTCACTCTAGGGCTAGGGAAATAAAAGTACTAAGAGACTCGGGACTAATTTGTGTGAGAGAAAATGGTTGCATCAGCCAACATTTCATCACAGTAAATGTACCTGCTTAGCCATCAGCTCCAACAGGCAACCTGGGGCTGGGTAGCTACTCTTTTCTCTGCAATCCTAGTCACCAATGTGTGGTACTAAGGTGAAAGGGAGCTGTTAGATCCTCACTGGCCTTCACAGGCACCACTCAGAGAAAGAATTCCCACGTTGAAAAATGAGAAGTGTGCCTAGCTGCCACAGCAAACCCACCATCAAACACATTCTCCATTAACAGTCAGGGAGGACCATCTCTCAAAGCTGTAAATCCACTATGGTCACTTGGGATTTGCACTTGACACTTTTTGTCTATGACCATTTTCTTCTGGGGCCTCCTGACCATTCACAATAGGAGTGCAACTGAAACAGTGGTTACACAACTGATCTTTGTGCAAAGAGAGCAATTATCTCACTACTCCTCCTTCCAGGAAGAAGTTGGGGGTAGGTGGATATTGTAACCTGAGATGTGAGTACCATCTCAATATCCAGCAGACAGGACACAATCTCTTTACCAGGGACTACACTCAGCACCAGCCCTTGAGGCCTGGGCTGCTCCCTCGACTTTACGGATGCCGTGAGGGATGACAGATGACAGCACCAACTCTTAGAGACACCAGTCACAGTGTTATGGACATGCCCTGCAGACAGTGAGAGGCCCTAATGGAGGCCCTCCTGACTCCACTGTGGGCGTCTGCCCAAGCACTCAGCTTCACACACATTTGTCAGGCACTAGGGAGCTGGCAGACAGCTCCCAAGGTGGAGAGCCATTTAAAGATGGGACTCTCAGGTGAACCTGAGATGGATCTGCTCAGAGTGTTTCTTCTAACACATAAAAGTAACCTAGGCACTATATTAGCTTACTCCTTTTTTCAGTAACATACTTTCATATACTTCCCTTTTGGGGGGATTTTCTACTCAAACTAACTCACACCAGAACTCTTTCAAAAGGTGTGAGTAGTACTCTGGTAGTACTTCCCAGGGGACTAGATAGGACTTTACTATCTGAAAAAATCTGTGACACAGGAATCTTAAAATCTTGCCTTTAAAGATCATAAAAAGTAAATAAATTAAGCACAAAATTATATTAACATGACCCTGAAAAAAAAAAAAAGGTATGTCTAATTTATGGAAGTTACGGTTTCTACAAAGTGCAAAGGAATCTTGTTAATATGAAGTGAAGTCCCTCAGTCGTATCTGACTCTTTGTGACCCCATGGACTGTAGCCTACCAGGCTCCATCCATGAGATTTTTCCAGGCAAGAATACTGGAGTGGGTTGCCATTTCCTTCCTCAGAGGATCCTCCCAACCCACGGATCAAACCCGGGTCTCCCACATTACAGGCAGACGCTTTACTGTCTGAGCCACCAGGGAAGCCCCATTTGTTAATATGGTTAGCTACAAAACAAACTTAATTTTCTTAGAAAAATTAACAATCAGCCTCAGAGTAAAAGCTTCAAATAAATTTTGAAAAATTTCTAATTCAGTTCATTGCTGAAGGAGCATAAAAACTACTACGCCAAACCTAGGATGCTTTCCACAGTATAATGAAAATATTTTTAAAAAGTGGTACACAAAGGTCCCATTTTAATAGTTTCTCTCCTCAAAATATTTAAAATGTTTTGAAATCCAGTAAATTCTGCCACATCAGAAAGATAAAGCAGGTAAAGTTGGTCTTTTCTCCAAAGGAGAGAGATAAGAAAACGCTATTGTAGTAAGATGGCGTCTAGACAAAAATCATGCCTTTTTCCCCTATTCCATGTGAAATCAGAACGGTTTTAAACACTTTGGAAACAAATGACAATTTTTGAATACTTTAAAGACAGAAACTGAGGGAAAGATTTTGGATTTTTCTGATAGTAATGGTAAGTAACTTGAAATCTATCTTTGCACCTCATGATAAAACTATAAAGGGTGCGTAAAACCTGAGGAGCACAGGTATGACAACCCAACCAGGCAGGTCCCGACCACAGCCAAACAAATCCTGCTAGAGCAAGGAACACGAGTTTGTCCTGCTGCCTCGCAGAAAGCCCTTGGCTGGAGGAGGCTGGGCAGTAACAGCCCTAGCAGACTCCAATGTATTAGCAGTCTGTTGGCCAATGGTGGTTGGCTGGGAGACTTTTGACTGAGAACATGCTGCAATTTACATTTTACTTTGTTTTCTCATTCTAAAAGTTACAACACACGCTTCTTTAGTGTCATAAGAGAACTAAAATGCTTATATGGCAGTTTGAAGCTACTCCATGGGGCACAGCCTAAGAGGGATGACATTGGTTAGGAACAAACACCTTCATAAACTTCATGTTCATCAGCCAAAGTAACTGTTGACATAAGGCAACTTGTTGAACCAGGTGAGCAGTGGGAAGCCTGATATGTAGTAATACTTAGAAAAGATACAAGCTAATTGCTATCCAAATTACTCTACTTGTTTAAATGTCGTAGTTTGAATAAGGTCACTTATTCTGAGGTATTTTTGCAAAAAAAAAAATAAAAGTTACCCTTTCCTAACGAACAGGAAATCATAACTTATTCTGGATAAACAAATGGGAAGTTCAGTTCAGTTCAGTTCAGTTGCTCAGTCGTGTCCGACTCTCTGCGACCCCATGAACTGCAGCACGCCAGGTCTACCTGTCCATCACCAACTCCCAGAGTTCACCCAAACTCACGTCCATAGAGTTGGTGATGCCATCCAACCATCTCATCCTCTGTCGTCCCCTTCTCCTCCTGCCCCCAATCCCTCCCAGCATCAGAGTCTTTTCCAATGAGTCAACTCTTCACATGAGGTGGCCAAAGTATTGGAGTTTCAGCTTTAGCATCATTTCTTCCAAAGACCACCCAGGATTGATCTCCTTTAGAATGGACTGGTTGGATCTCCTTGCAGTCCAAGGGACTCTCAAGATCTTCTCCAACACCACAGTTCAAAAGCATCAGTTCTTCAGCGCTCAGCTTTCTTCACACTCCAACTCACATCCATACATGACCACTGGAAAAACCCTAGCCTTGACTAGACAGACCTTTGTTGGCAAAGTAATATCTCTGCTTTTGAATATGCTGTCTAGGTTGGTCATAACTCTCCTTCCAAGGAGTAAGCGTCTTTTAATTTCATGGCTGCAATCACCATCTGCAGTGATTTTGGAGCCCCAAAAAATAAAGTCTGACACTGTTTCTACTGTTTCCCCATCTACTTCCCATGAAGTGATGGGACTGGATGCCATGATCTTCGTTTTCTGAATGTTGAGCTTTAAGCCAACTTTTTCACTCTCTTTCACTTTCATCAAGAAGCTTTTTAGTTCCTCTTCACTTTCTGCCATAAGGGTGGTGTCATCTGCATATCTGAGGTTACTGATACTTCTCCCAGCAATCTTGATTCCAGCTTGTGCTTCTTCCAGTCCAGCGTTTCTCAC
>SJYQ01095370.1:350653-394108 GCA_006410935.1 Redunca redunca
CATGTCCAATTCTAACTGTTGCTTCCTGACCTGCATATAGGTTTCTCAAGAGGCAGGTCAGGTGGTCTGGTATTCCCATCTCTTTCAGAATTTTCCAGTTTATTGTGATCCACACAGTCAAAAGCTTTGGCATAGTCAATAAAACAGAAAGAGATGTTTTTCCATAGCTCTCTTCCTTTTTCCATGATCCAGCAGATGTTGGCAATTTGATCTCTGGTTCCTCTGCCTTTTCTAAACCCAGCTTGAACATCTGGAAGTTCATGGTTCACATATTGCTGAAGCCTGGCTTGGAGAATTTTGAGCATTACTTTACTAGCGTGTGAGATGAGTTCAATTGTGCGGTAGTTTGAGCATTCTTTGGCATTGCCTTTCTCAGAGATGTTTAAAAAAACAAATCATGCAAAGAAAGAAACTGAGCACAGAGATATTTTCAAACAGAGAGCAGAGAGCAGAGTGCAGATATCTGCCCAATGCTAATTCTGTTCAGTTCAGTTGCTCAGTCATGTCCGACTCTTTGCGACCCCATGAATCACAGCACGCCAGGCCTCCCTGTCCATCACCAACTCCCTGAGTTCACTCAGACTCATGTCCATCGAGTCAGTGATGCCATCCAGCCATCTCATTCTCGGTCGTCCCCTTCTCCTCTTGCAACCAATCCCTCCCAGCATCAAAGTCTTTTCCAATGAGTCAACTCTGCATGAGGCGGCCAAAGTACTGGAATTTCAGCTTTAGCATCATTCCTTCCAAAGAAATCCCAGGGCTGATCTCCTTCAGAATGGACTGGTCCTATCACTCCATGGAAAATAGATGGAGAAACAGTGGAAACAGTGTCAGACTTTATTTTGGGGGGCTCCAAAATCACTGCAGATGTTGACTGCAGCCATGAAATTAAGACGCTAATTCTGTTAGGCCTTGCGAATTTACCCTGTAAAGTCCAGCTGCTGAACCACAGTGTCCCCCAAAGTCCCAACTTATAACCACCATAAAGCTCATGCACTGGTGAATTTAACCACATAACAGTGACCACAAGTTTTAGGAGTCATCTCAGTGCAGTGTCGCTCTGAGGTGGCAGTACACCTCAATTTATATCATCTGAAAAGAGAGAAGAGAACCCAGAGGGATAGGGTGGGAAAGGAGGTAGGTTCAGGAGGGGGGGAACATGTATACCTGTGGCCGATGCATGCTGATGTATGGCAAAAATCATCACAATATTGTAAAGTAATTACCCTCCAATAAAAATAAATTAATTAAAAATATATTTTTTTAAGAAAAGATCAATTTTCCACAGGAGACTTAAAAATTCACTGAAGGGTAGAGAATTTTCAAGGCCAAAGTAACAATGTATACCTGTTTTGTTCTATACAGTGTTTTAGGTATCTTATGAAATTATTTGTGTATTATCCACATTTTCAAAATACACTACAGGCAAATGTCTATTTCTACTACTATCTGAAGAGCATTAAAGCTGAATTAGTTTAGAATTGACTTATGTACATACAGGTTATATTAAACACTTAAAACATAGCAACATTTGAAATTTCACTCTGTATAAACCCTCACCTCCAGTTATAACTTCTAGACCAAAGGTCTAGAATGTTCCCTAAACGTTAACCCTTTAGAGGAAGGCAGCCTGCTGTCTTCACTTTCTCAGAAGGACAAAACACACCCTCAACCACTTCCCAGGCCCCCCACGGAAGAACACAGGCAATGGCACAGTTATGTACCAGCTGCCAGCTACCATTCTCTCACCATCTTGAGGGTTATTTCTTTTAGCACCCCTGAAAAGAAATGAAATTTTGTTGCAGTTTAAATAAAGCTGTTAGCATTACTTAGAGTGTAGGACCCAATGTTAAAAATTCATACCAGAAATTAATGATGGGATGTCAAATACTAAGGTGAATTTTAATTCCCATAAATCTCCACACCACCCCCGCGACCATGCAGAAACATAAATTAACTTTTAAAACCTCTCCAAAGAGGGACCGATTTCAGACCATATTACAGAAAAAGCAATGGTGGTGATTAAAGACACAGTGAACCAAGGCCTCGCCTGGGGTGGGAGGGAGGAGAGTGGTCATTACTCTTGCACATAACAGTTACATTTCATGAGGCGCAACTGTCCTGGTTTAAAGCCACATCTCCCCTCATAGGCGGCAAATTATTCTGAAAGTGGACGCTGTTAAATCACTCTGAATCAGGCTCCGGGCTGACACCACAAACCTCTGGCACCACGTTTAACGGAAGCACTGAGGATGCAGTTCAATGTTCATGAACCCTATGACAATGTGAGTACATAAGCAAAGCTTTATCTATCGAGATTGCCTTTACAGTCTACTTCTCAGTCACAATAAAATGGAAAATACGGAACAGCCACTAACCCTTCAGCAGTGCTTTTTATAACAATTTTTACATATGCTGGGAGATGCTAGTGTTCTGATAAAACATAAAAACGGAAATCTTCCCAACTGACATTACATAAGTGAAACTAAACTTAGGATCTCAAAGATTATAAAATCAAAGCAAAACATGGCAATGCCTGAAATGACAGAGCCACTGCCTGTGTAAGGCTCTGCCACTCAATGAAATCCCAACACCAAAAGGGACTCTTCCTTCCTGCATCAGGCTCAGGTTTGCATCACTGGAAACTCACAGGCATCTTCAGTGCGTGGGGCAGGATTCTCCCTAACTAGATGAGGAAAAGAAGGTACAAAGGCTAAGCAATCTGCCTAAGTTCACACCAGTAGAAAGTGAGCAACTAGAACTCAGATTTGGTTCTTCTTTTAATGCTTTTTAGTACACTAAATTTATCCATCTCTATTATATAAACCCAGAATTAGTATTAATTTTTAAATAAGTAGACTGTAGAAAATAATGCCCTCCCAGTAAGATTTCTTTTCCATTGTAAGCTTAACAATAAGAAAATCCAACATGGTGCTACGGACTGAATTGCATTCCCTCAAAATTTACCCGGCACCTCAAAGTGTGACTGTATTTGGAGACAAGGCCTTTAAATAGGCCATGGAATTTTCCAGGCAAGAATACTGGAGTGGGTTGCCACTGTCCTCTCGGGAATTTTCCAACCCAGGGATCAAACCTGGGTCTCCTGCATTACAGGCAGATTCTTTACAGTCTGAGCCACCACGGAAACCCTTTAAATAAGCAGTTAAGGTTAAATGAAGTGGTTAACAGTGGACCCTAATCCAATGTGACTGATGTTTTTACAAGAAGAAATCGGGACATGGACATAGGGAACACCATGTAAAGATGGAGGGAGAGAACACGTCTGCAAGCCAAAAATTAAGGCCTCGGGAGAAACCAGCCTGCTGACATCTCAACCATGGACTTTCAGCTTCCAGAACTGAGAGAACAAATGTCTGCTGTTTATTAAGCCCCTGGGTCTGTGGTGTTTGTTACAGCAGCCTGACCTGATACATATAATATGCAGAGCAGTAGCAGAAAAAAATCCTCCACTGGTCTACCTCATGTAATTTGAGCAGAGCATGGCCCTTTTTAAAAAACTGCAATTATCAAATTTTTAAAAAGGGCCAGTGACAACAGCTTTTTTTTAACAAATGCTTGTGAATTAAAGAGATACCCAATAATGGGTGTTAAGATTCCTGTGCTCTGTGTGATCTCCCCCTTACAAACTGATCAGAAGCAGTGATTGTGGTTGTAGGACAATACAGACCGTGGACTCCACCCCTTGAGACGTTTTTCACTGCTCTCCGCTGCTGGACTGGTCTGAAAACGACCACTCTTGTCCTTCTAGTGTAACAGATCAGATTTGGAATAAAGACAAATTCAGTGGTTAAAACTACTTAGACATGGTACTACAGGACGTGAAGCAGTACTTTGCTCAAAATAGGTCCCCCATAAATCAGACACACAGAGAGTCCACCCCAAAGTCTAACTCTTGTGAGAAAAGCCAGGGTCCCCAGGGACTACTCTTCTTGTTTTTCTAGTGGGAAAGTGCACAGTGCACAAGTAGTCACGGCCAGATTTCTTATAGATCCTTTAGGAGACAAGTTCAAGGCAAAAGCTTTAAAGCTACTTTCACAATCAATATTTGAAGACAATTTAGAATGCTGAATTTCAATCTTCAGTTGTTAACTCTTGATGTTAATGTCAAGGGTTTTAAACGGTCTTCCTTCTCTACTTTTCATATCATGATCCACCTACTCTGGTTCCAACATGAAGACACAGAATTCAAAAGCTCTATGTAATATGCCAATCCTGTAAAAGATTTCCAGGTAGTTCACATGGTACTTCAAGCTCTTATGTTTTCCCAGAGGATGAATTGTCAAGGCGTAAGCTGCAAGTAATGGAGGAGGATGGAGATAAAAACAGAAGCAGGAACGTGCCTAACAGTACACACGGCAGCCCACTCACCTACTGTTAACAGCCAACATAAGAAAGAAATGCATGCAAAGGGCCCAAACTTCCGGGTCGCTATCACTAGAGCTGACTGGTGTCAACGCACCACCTGGTCCAGTGCCCTTCACATAAAAATTAAGCAGAAAGAATGCAATGTCATTTTAAGCAAAATAATGTGCCAAGGCAGTACCACAAAACCATCTGCCACTGAGTTACCAAAACCTGAGTTTTATGGACAATGTAAGGACAGAGACTGAGAGACAGTTTACACACTCACTTAATCTTCTGAAATTCAGCAGCCTAAGAACCTGAGAACTACATATAAATCCAGCAACCTAAGAACTATATATATATATATATATATGTCTATGAATGACAAACTAATTACTCTATAGGAGTCCAGGTTTAATAGGACTATTAATTTAATGTTTGAAGTATCTTGAAAATATAAAATAGTACCTACATTCTTGTGTTGGAAATCGTTAAAATATTTCCCGTATAATCTCTCTAAGTAATAGATATTTTTGTATCTTTTATTAGCTGTCATTTTGGGTTATAATTCTCACTATAAAGAGGCATAGCTTTCTAAAGAGGCATAGCTTTCTAAAGAGACATAGCTTTCTAGTGACTTAATCACTCCACTGAAGTAATTTAATTCTGATGCAAGAATGAAGCAGCTTGCAGCCTTGACAGAGTATTGGGGGTCTGAGTTTCGTTTGCCTCTGTAATCCTGGACAAGGGGCCCCACCCTCATCTCTTTTAAATAAGCACAACATAAAAAACCATCATGCCTTCTTCACAGGATTAAGAATGAAATGAAGGGCATTCCCTGGCAGTTGAGCAATTCAGCTTCAGTGCTTCCACTTCAGGGGGCATAGGTTCAATCTCTGGCTGGGGAACTAAGATCCCACATGCTGTGTGGCATGGCAAACACACACACACACACAAAAGCCAACAGCAAATCAAAACACACAACCAAAACAAAAAGCATTAAATGAAATGGGTGGAAAGTGCTTGGTAAGGTGCTTATTAAGCACTTTTGCTAGTGCTTTATTAGTGTCAAATGCTTTTATTATCACAGAGCTGACAGTACCAAATGAAGAAACAATGGAAAGGAAGCCCACCCCTGCAATTCTTCCACAGTGGTGACTGCTTTAGACTCAGTTCTTCAGTTTACAAGTAGCAGTCAGCAACCGCCCACCTTCAGACTAAGCCTGCCTTGTTATTTTGGGGGAAAAATATTTCCGGAGCTCTACCTTCAGTTACTGCAATGAGTGATTTACCTTCAGGAAGAAGATTCTAAGATCTCACTCAGGGTGAACACCTATGCTTCCAGGTCCATCTCCTTTCTCTTTCTGTCTGTGGCTCCTCCCACCAGAGCCTGAGAGGTGACCCTGCATCCCCCTGGCCATGGCCTTGGCAGTGGCCATTGTGGCTGCCACGCCAGCCACTCTGCCAGCAGGAAAGGTGACCTGTCCCGTCCCAGCTTTAACCACAGATCCTTGGGCCAAACAGGGTAACATTAAAAAAAAAAATCTAATTAAGTGTAGGAATACCATAAGTTCTACTTTTTCCTCTGATAAAATTATCCAGGAAGGTAAAACAGAGTACATACAGTTTCAGTACTTATATGCCTTGGTGCTTAAAATGAAGCATTTTCACTACAGAATCTAATTGGTACTTAAGTATTAATAAAAACAATATGCAATTACAGCAAGAAAAGATATGAAACTATAAAACACATTATTTAATCCTATTTAAAACAATTCTTTTTAAGTAAAATTTTATGATAAATTGAAATTTCTTATTAACTGCTAATCATAAAGCTTAATACTTTGGACTATATAATATATTGGGGCTACTGATTATTGCCCCTTTTCTTCTTAGGTAGTATTATCATTCAAATAAAAATTCTACTTCTTTTTGTTCCTATATGTATACCTGACATTTACATTGGTGAAAAGAGGGAAAAAGGTTACTTAAAGTCTTCAAGTACAACTTCAAAAAAATCTTATCACAGAAGCAGGTTTAACACATCACAGTCTGCTCATAAGCACAAAATCTGCAGTCAAAAGTTGCACATAAAGGGTTTATTTTAAATGTTTTAAGGATAGGATAGAGTTACATCATAATTATAAAAATTACTTACAGAATTAACAGCTTTATATTGTTTATACTTCTAAATGCAGAGAACAGGGAACTGTCTACACATTGTATAAAATAAAATTAAAATTAAAAATGAATTCAAGCTTGAAAGATGAGGTCATTTACCTAATTTTAAAATGCGAACACGAAGACCTCTGAACTATACACATTCGTTCAACTGCACTAATGATGGAAAATACAAAAAGCGCAGCATTTCCAAGGAACCACAGACATTTCAACCATAATTGTTTTCTGTTATAATAATTATTCCTGTTTTGTCTTTGGAGAACTTTCTTTTTTTAAGACAATCAGCTTAATAATGTTTTCAGGCACTACAATTTGTGACAATCAAAACAGTCTTCTAATGGGTCCACAGCGTTCAGAGATTCAAGCCCAATGCACTTCGGGGTTTGGCACGTAAAACAATAATAGAAATGAAATCTGGTTTAGAAGCAACTGTGATTGTTTTAAGAATGCACAGTCCCTTCAAATGCTGCAAGACATACACAACAGGAAAATCACCTTCTGTTGGCACTACATTTGCTTCACCAGTGCATTTATATCCTACAACCACTAAAACAGCACAGTTAAGCAAATATACAGAAACTGAAAACAAATAAAAACAAAGATAGAAAACAAAAAACCTAAATATATTTAACATGCAGATTTAGTTAGTTACATTGAACATTCTACTTAGAATAGAGCATGCAAAAAAGGATGGTCTGCTTTTAAGGTCTTCCTTTGAAGCTTTACGTGGCAGCCAGACATCACACACGCACACACACGACACAATAATACTATAGCAGGTCAATGAGAAAGGCCAATACATTTTATACAGAGATTCATGTCTTGTGTTGTCACAAGTCCCATGATAATTTTGGAAATTAATGTTGTATTCCTAGAACAAGGAACCAACATTCCGATACCAGGAAAATGCAAGCAATGCATGCAGATCTGAAACATGAGCCTAAACGAAGCCTGAAATACTCAGCTGGGAAGCAGAGTTAGTCACGGCATCAGGAAGTGTGGTTTAAGCCACCAAAAGAAAAAGAATGAAAAAAAAAAAAGGGAAAATAACAACATAAAACCCCTTCCCCTTCCTTCAACCCTAAAGGCAATAAATGGAACAATGATTAAAATAATAATAACAAATCACATGTCACATTTATCTAGAGAGTGGCAGATCATGTGGTATATTAAAAGTTCCTAAAGGTACTTGCAGAAAAACCACAATGCAAGTCATTAAGTAATGCAAGAATTGTTTCAACTGATCCAACCCTCAAGATACCACCAAGGGACTTTGTTTTTCAGCCTACAGTTACTGTGTCCTGTTCATGCAGTGCACACTGGACAACTCACTCTCTTGGCCATTCGTGTCCTCTTGGACTCAGGGAGCTGGGCTCAGCCTTGAGACTCACATGCAGGAACTCTTACAAGAGCCACCAGCAGAACAGACGATAGATCTGTAGTGTGACACTTGTTTCAACCACTGAAGGAACACCTAAGACCTAGGTACTCACTGCATGGAGAAGCTCACTCTTGACCACCCTGGGTGAGGGCATGCTGCAGAGAACCAGGGTGCTGGATTTACATGGCGCACGAGGTTACCATACACCAGCACAACATGGCAAAGCCTTCCTGAGCGAAAACGGGCATCATACAAACCACGTACAGCATGGCCTTGAAACTAACATCAAGAACAGCTATGAGAGGGGTCACACAGACCTGGTGTTTGATTGCCAGCCTATGTATTTAAGCTTTTTGTGCAAATCTTAGGGGAGATTTTCAACCTCTACAAGACTGGTTTCAGGAACCATCTTTCTCCCAGCCAGCTTTCAAACTGCCAGGGATCATCCAAAACAAAGTGGTAGGCTGATGTTTTGCTGCTAAATGAACCACTTTTGCAGTTATATTTTAGTTCAAACAGTCTTGCAGGGAAGGTTTCAATGGCTAAGGGCTGCTATCAGTCATACCCACAAACCAGTGCAGGTGACCGACCCTGATGTGGCAGGACCCACCAACTGGAATGAAACCACATTACTAGCACACCATGAGCAAGAACACACAGCACCAAAAAAGGTGTCAGGAATTTAAGCTGTTAATTGTCTAGGTATTCTTTGAGGGGGAAAAGCCTTCTGACCATAATCATACACCAGTAATAACAGTAATAATAACAAAGGGATCCGAGAGAACTTGGTAAAAGACAACAATGCCATTCTTACATTTCTAATATAAAAGTACTATGTTCTTCCAGGAACCTACCAAATACACATAAACCACTGATATACTGTTGTCTTTTAAATCCATGTACTAAAACCCAGACTAGTACTAATTTGTACAAATAGTGGACCAAATGCAT
Organism: Redunca redunca; assembly: GCA_006410935.1. Taxonomy (NCBI): domain Eukaryota; kingdom Metazoa; phylum Chordata; class Mammalia; order Artiodactyla; family Bovidae; genus Redunca; species Redunca redunca. The sequence goes on from SJYQ01095370.1 coordinate 359,532, forward strand.
CATCCAAAATACACTGTATTACACAATGTGGACCAAGTACCTGGGCTTTGCTTTAAAAAAGTATTTAAGATTAAAAAAAAATGTAAACAAAAAATGTACAAAGCTTAGAATTAAAGGCAGCCTTTTACATAGATTCCTAATTGTTTTGTAAATTCTAATGTGGGTCATTAAACACCCACAAGTGATTCATGTTTGAATTTACAGTTTAAAGCTCTGGACTGAAATGGCGCTCTGAACTTCTGACTTTCAACACAAGCTGAATGTCCCCATGTTCTTCCTGTGCCCAGATTTAATTTTTAAATAAACAGCAGTGATATAAAGTCAAGCACTCCTGTTAAACTGGAGAAAATTATTTAACTCCTACCTCAATCCACAAAGAACTGCCAATGAAGTGTGTGTGTGTGTGTGTGTGTGTGTGTGTGTGTGTGTACACAGATCTGTGTGTGTGTGTATATATATATTATATATGTATACACACAGATATAGATAGGTAGAGATATACATACATATATATCTTAAAAAAAAAAAAAGGCAGTAACAAAAATGCAACCAAACTATGCTTGCATTGTGGCAGCAGAATACGTGTTAAGAGTGAAGGGGAAAGTGGATAAGATCTATTACAGTTTTAAATGACTATGGTACTAGCTTAATTTTTACCAGACTTGCCTGTAACTCCCTTCCAAACAGACAGACTTCTTTTAAGAGGAAGGAGTTCCTTACACAAAATGCTTTGTGTTCACATAAATCTGTACGATTCAGAACAAAACCAGTTCTGCTGGCAGAGATTGTGGGTTCGCAGGGACATTTAAGCTTTCATTAAACTGGAAAGCAATCAAGTCTTTATGTCTACAAATTATACATTTAATAGTTCCACAAATTTGGTAAAGTTTGTGATGACATCTAGGATGTTTTCACCAAATCGTAGACATAAATATGGAAATCATCATCAAACTTGATGAAATAGACAGACGGTTTGGCTTCTACTTGATGAATGACCATGCCAGTCCTTTTAGAGCCATCTTCTTTGGCATATTCCACTTGTTTGCCCACCAGGCTGTCCACAACTTCTCCCGGTTCCCTTTCTGCTGGAGGTGAATCATCTATATTTAAAGGGGGGAGGAAAAAAAAAGAATTTAGAGTCAGGTTTTAAATACACACCAACTCACATATTTTAATAATTTTAAAAAATGTTTTTAATATCCTGCATTCATCTTGATTTTCTAGACCAAGAGTCAGCAAACTTTTTCTTCATTGGCCAAATAATAAATATTTCAGGCTTGAAGCCATATGGTCTCTGTATCAACTACTCAGCTGTATCTCTTTGTGATGACACATCTGTGATGACACAGATAACACATAAATGAATGGTGTGACTGTGTGCCAATAAAACTTTATTTACAAAAATCTAGATATGTAAACAATTTCAAAAATCATAACCAGAAATTCCTTTGGCTCATATTTATTTATAGCTATAATTACCTAATGAAGTAATAAGGACTAAAAGAAGGAAAAGGTCAAGAAAAAACTAAATACAGTTCACCCTTGAACAACAGGAGTTTGAACTGTATGAGTCCACTTATACCAGGATTTCTTCCCAACAGTAAACAGATCTGCAGTTGGTTGAATTCATGGATACAGAGGAACCACAAAACTGAAGGGCTGCCCATAAGTTATATGCAAATTTTCAACTGCTCAGAGGGATCAGTTCCCCACCTCAACCCCCAAGTTGTTCAGTTGTCAAATATAATAATATCTTTCTTTTCAAAAAAAAAAATTTTATTGACATGTAATTGAGTGAGTGAAGTCGCTCAGTCGTGTCCAACTCTTTGCGACCCTATGAACTGTAGCCCACCAGACTCTTCAGTCCATGGGATTCTCCAGGCAAGAATACTGGAGTGGGTTGCCATTTCCTTTTCCAGGGGATCTTCCTGACCCAGGGATCGAACCCAGGTCTCCCGCATTGCAGGCAGACACTATAACCTCTGAGCCACGAGGCTGATTTACAATTGTTATGCTTTATAACTTCTTAAAAATAAGTCTGCATTGGTGATTTCCCTGGTGGTCCAGTGGTTGAGAATCCACCTTCCAATGCAGGGGATGTGGGTCTGATCTCTGGTCGGGTAACAAAGATCCCACAAGTCACAGGCCAACTAAAGCCCATGTGTGCTGCAACTAGAGGCCACAGGCTCTGGAGCTTGCACACCACAACCAGAGAGAAGCCTGCACATTTCACAAGGAAGACCTCACATGCCACAACTAAGACCGGATGCAGCCAAAAATACATAATAAGTCTAATTCCTTTTAGTGAAAGAAAGTCTTTACTTTGAAATGATTTTAAAGCAGACAATGCCTACTGGGATTGCTGAGAATGTGCTACACACTTAAAATGCCCAAGAATTCCTGCCTTATCTTGGGACTCCTTAAAGCTTTTTTCCCTCAACTTCATTTCATTACACATGGTCCTCCTAACCCAGTTTCAAAATAAAAGAGCTTTCTCATACTATAAAAATAGGCGCTAGGTGAACACAACTGAATCTCGGAGGATGGATGGGGCACCTGAACTTTTTTTAAAGTCCCTAAGAAAACCTTGAGTGTTGGAAAACATTGCTCACCCTATGACCTAACAAGAACTCTGTAAATTCTAGGAAACACATAAAAAGGAGAGCAAATTATCACTATCAACAACAAAGAAACAAGGTACAATGGGGAGAGGGGGTTGGCAAGGGGATGGCGCTAGGCAGTTACATTTTTATTTTAAGAAACCCCTTACTGGTCCTGAGTAACTCGAACCCTTTACTATGGAGCAACAGAGAGCCTTCAAGTAGGACGACCAGGTATCCTGGTTGTCCATGCTTATGCCAGTCATCCTGACACACTAGTTAGCAGTGCACCCTTTAATTTCCACATGTATCTTGGTCTGGACCCTATCTTGCATTTACATTAACAGCAGTCTGCTCTTTGATTATAATAAATTCTCTCACTGAATGATATAATCCATAACCTGCGATTCTGATCTCACATGATACAAAGAATCCACATGAGCATGTTGTCAGTTCTGGAAGAGTAAAGAGGAAGTCTAAGCTGAACTCTTCAATAGCGCTCTTCCTTCAAGTAGCAGCATCATATCACACCACACCTTCATGGCACCTCATGTGGATGAAGAAATCCCATACACATGACTGCCACACGTTTTACAGTAACCATGAATGAAGCAAGAGACTCAAACAAAGGCCGCCAAGGAGCTCTTTGTACCAGAACATCATCAGAGATTCTAACAGCAAATAAACTTGCATACCACTTAAAAGAAAGGAGTGAGAGGATAAAGACATGGTGGGTACAGGCAATGGGTAATGTGCAAATGACCCCATACTTTCTATTATCAAGTCAACAGCACTTGCTTTAGAGATTTCTTTACAAAAACGTTAAAAATTTCATATAGGTTGGAGAAAAGCTTTTAAGGAATGCTCTCATCACGAATTCTTGCCTATATAAACACTTTCCATTATACATTTATAACAAATACACACAAACTAAAAAAACAAAAAAAAAACTCTAAGAAGGCAGAAGTCAGGGCCAGATGACCATGAGTGGGTTCAATAAGCAGCATGTTCACAGGGAGAACTTAAAAAAAAAAAAAAGACACAAAAACGAGGAGAGGATATTACACTGCTAATATATCCACTGTCTATCAGCCACATTTGTCTAAGGCCAAGACTTCATGGAAGTCTTTGAGGAAAAGCTATTAAGTAGTTAAAAAAAAAAAAAAGGCTCACCTAAAAGTGAAATTAAGAAAATAATTGTAGTCACAACAGCATTAAAAAGAATGAAATACTTAGGAATACATTTAAAAAGTGCAAAGCTTAGAAAACTACAAAACATTATTCACAGAAAAAGAATCTCAATGAATGAAAAAACATCCCACGCTCATGGGTCAATAGCTTAACATTGTTAAGATGGCAATACTCTCATGCCAAACTGACCGAGAGATTCAACATAATATCTAACACAATCTCAGCTGACTTCTTTGCAGAAACTGACAAGCTGATTCTAAAATTTATATGAAATTGCAAAGAACAGCCAAAACAATTCTGAAAGAAAAAGAGGAAGATTCACACTTGATTTTAAAACTTAAAGAATTAAGTTGGACCTGACATCACATCATAAACAAAAAATTAACTCAAAATGTATCAAAGATCCAAGTAAGAGTTAAAGCCCAACATATTCAAGGCTTCTAGAAGACATGAGGTAAATCTTTATAACCTTGGACTTGGCAAGGGATTATTAGATATGATTCCAAAAGCAAGGGCAACAGAAGGAAAAGTAGACAACTTGGATGTCATAAAATTAAAAACTTTTGTACTTCAAAGAAGGCTATCAAGAAAGTAAAGAGACAACTCTGAGAATAAGAGAAAGCATCTGCAAGTCATGTATCTGACAAGAACTTGTACCTAGACTACTGACTCTAACTCAGTAACAAAAACACAACATAACTGAAACTACAGGCAAAGGCCATGAATAGATTTCTCCAAACAAGACACACCAAAGGCCAGTAACTCAAGAAAAGATACTTGACAACTTTAGTCATCAAAAATATGAAAACCAAAATCACAATGAAGTATCATTTTACTACCACCAGGATGGCTAGATTCAAAAAGGCAAGTTCAGAGATGAACGAATAAACAAAATACAGTATATCTATTCAATGGAGTTGCATTCGGGCGTTAAAAGAAATGAAGTATGGACACACATTACAACATGGATGAGCCTTGAAAACACTAAGCTGAGTGAAAGAAGCCAGTTAAAGGACCCCAAATTATATATTCTATTCATATAAAAACCCAAAGTTCAGAACAGGGAAAAAATATTCTTGACAAGAGCGTGAATAATTTTACAACCTAAAATAATCACTTATCCCTGATAATTAAATATTTTAAATGTATCCCCATAAGAATTAATCAAATACCTTGTTTTGAAATTCAAATTCCTTTTGAAGTATCAAAAGTAAAAGCTGTCGATTTATACTTACTAGAATCGGGCATAATGCGAAGGTCGCCTTCTTTATAATCATCTAAGAGCTGGTACATGTATAAGACAGGATCTTTCTCATAGGTGATGTAAAACCATGTGTTCATGATAGGGGCGCGTGCTAAGACCATTCCCCTCCACTCGTCTTTAGAGCCATCCTCTGTCTCAAACATGTGCTCCACTGCTTTGCCAATCATTGTGTCGGCTAGGTGCGCATCACTGATTCGAGATGTTGCTAGGGACGAAAAAAGCAAACGATGATTTACAAAATATGCACTGTGAAGACTGAACTTATTCAAAGAAATGATTCTGAAATACACTATAAGGCTTCAGAATCACGTGGAGGGCTGTACAAAGGACAACCACCAAATTCACATTATGACCCAGCCCAGGATGGATTCCATGGAATTACTATGCCCCAAAGTCATGTTACTGAGAGAATCTGTTTTTCCTTCTCTGAATTCATCTGCTCTTGGTACTGTATTTAATTAAAAATTTTAGCTGTTTATTCAAGGTATAAAGTATTTTGGTTACAATTTAATAATTATTTTTAAATTATTAATGGTTATAGACTTAAAGAAAAGTTCCGAAATTAGTATTGTCCCTACATAACTTTAACCCACCTTCCCCTTACATTTTACATTTACAAAATGGTCATTTATTAAAATAAAGATATTAACCTTCAAGGCATAGGTTTTTACTCTTGCCCCTACAATCTATTTTTTACAGTAATCAGAGTGGTATTTGTGGCAGTTACAACAGATTATGTCGATCATTTGCTTAAAATACTCCAGCATTTTCCTTTCATAATCTGAATAACAAACTGTTTCTCCTGAGCTAAAGCCCCTCAGCCATCACTCCCTGCTGGTCCTCTGCCCTCCTGTTCTGTCACCTTCCTCCTACTGCCTACACCTCAGCAGCATGGGCATCTTTTTCTGGGAGGCCCTTGGGCTGACCATGGCCCCCACACCCTCAGGGGCTGGCTCTTCCTGAGCAGGTGTCCTCCCTGAGGCTCTCCAGGACCATGTTATGAAAAGCACTCCACTGCTTGGTCACTTGAGTTTTATTTCTTAAGGATATTCACCACTATCTATAATTATCTTGTTTTACATGTTTGTTTACTTGTTTTTAGACTGCACAGTGATGACAGCAGAGGCCTTTCCCATCTTATTTTCAATACTGTGATCATAGGGGTTCAACACCGCTGTGTGAATTAATTATTTCAGAGGAAAAGCAGGTTGTTCTAGATTGTCGTTAGGAACACAGGTGAAAAATGCTTCTTTTCTAATACTGGGATAATTATGGAGGAACCTATTGATGTTAAGATTTTTCTATTCTTCATATTTCAGATAATTCTTTAAGGAAAAAAAGGCACTTCTATCTCATTCATGAGAGCTTCTATTTTTGTTTAAAGATACTGCTATTCAATTTTATCAGAAAGACGCTCTAAATACAAATGGTAGTTTTGTTTACATGTGCAATAATTCTCAAAAATAACAGATTCTCTGCTGCACAACACTAAAGCAAAATCCCACCAGTTTCTCCAAACCAGAAGGTATCAAACTTTCTGATCTCAGGATTCCTAAAATTTTTGAGTATTTCTTTATATGGATGATAAATATCAGTATCAACTACTTTAAAAATTATAAATGATGTATCTAAAGATATTTTAAGATACCCAGAGAAATACATTTTTAAGGAAAAATAACTATTTTCTAACAAAATTTTTATATATATCTAGCTTTAGAAACAGGCAGCTAGACTCATATGTTTCAATATTCAATCTTTTTTGCATGTACTTTTAGTTGACGTTTAAAATCACAAAGATATGCTGTTGAAAAAGAGTATTTTATTCGCCTTTTCAAATAATTCTAGATATTCTCTGATATCACATCAAAACTCAGCAAGTCTTGGCTTTCCTTAAAGGTTAATTGCACTGTAGAATCTGAAATCATTATCAATAACCTTCTGTCAAACTATTAAATTAAAATTCGTCTGCAGAATACATAAAGAATTCCTATAACTCTGCAACAAACAAAACAAATTGAAATAATCCAATCAAAAATGTGGGCAAAGGAATAGGCATTTCTGCAAAGATGACATATGAATGGTCAAAAAGTACATAAAAAGATGCTTAGCATCACTAATCATCAAAAAATATTCAAATCAAAACCAATAGAAAATAACAAATACTGGGGAAGATGAGAAATTGAAATCCTTAGGCACTGTTGGTGGGACTGTTAAATGTTAATGAACACTATGGAAAAACAGTATGTATACAGGCACCTCAAAACAAAATTGCTGTATGATTCCACTTCAAGGTAAATGCCCAAAAGAACTGAAAGCAGTGCTTGAAGACATATTTGTACACCCATGTCATAGCAGCACTATCGGCAACAGCCCTGGAAGAAGGAACCCACCAAGAGTCCAACTGAGGATGAATGGGGAAAAAATGTGGTATACACATAGACAGTGGTATATTACTCAGCCTTTGCCTGGAGAATCCCAGGGATGGTGGAGCCTGGTGGGCTGCCGTCTATGGGGTCGCACAGAGTCGGACACGACTGAAGCGACTTAGCAGCAGCAGCAGAAAGGAAGAAAATCCTGTCACATGCTACAACATGAATGAACCTTGAGGACGCTATGCTAAGGGCAAGAATCTAGGCACAGAAAAGCAATACAACATGATTCTACTTATTATGTACCTAAAGGTATCAAATTCACAGAAACAGGATGGTGGGTACAGGGGCTGGTGGGAGGGGGAAAATGAGTTGTTTAATGAGCAAAGAATTGCAAAATTAAAAAATGTGGAAATCTATTCCATAACAATGTGAATATACTTAACATCTCTGAACTGTACACTTGAAAACAGTTATGGTAGTAAATTTAATGTTTTGTATTTTTTTACCACAACAACAAAAAAAACCCTGTTGGTCTTTGAATGGATCTTTCACCAATACATGATTTGGTAACATCATGCACTGTTCGTATCAAAAATATATTCACTGAGCTATGCGGATCTTTGGAAACCTCAGTATATAACTGTGAAAGGATGAGAGTGATAAAGGCAAATTATACCTTAAGATTATTATGAATTTTGATCCCATAAGGCACATGAATATGCTTCAGGGAACCTCACAGTCCTAGACCACACTTTGGGAATCAGTACTCTGTGATGTCACTTTCTCTCACCTTTAGCTTAAGGTTATGGAAAACAAAACTAACTTAAATGTACTGCCTAAAGCAAATTAGGAAAAACCATTTTCTTTCTACATGGAATATAAATGAAGTCCAAATAACTTTTCAGAATAAAGTATCACAGGGAATACTATAATTAACTGATAATTATATTAGGCATATAACATACTGCTGCTTTGCAAATAGGCCTTTGGATTTCCTTTTGAAAATTGTTTTTTTTCTTACAAAAGTAATCCGTGTCTATTGATGCAAACTGAAATGGCCCAGAACTAGAAAGAAAAACATTAAGAAACCCTTAAATCTCATCACCAGAGACAATCATATATTTCTGGATATCTTGGTTGGTAAAATCACTGTTTTTTTATAAATCAAGCCAAGTTTTTTTGCTCTATGATGACAAAAGAACTAACACAGGTCATGTGGAAGAATGCAGTAAAATCTCAAATAAGCTAGCAGTCTTGCCCTTGAAGGGGTCAGAAAAAGAATTATGATAATTAATGAGCACAAATAATTGGCATAAAGGTGAGGATGCTTTTTAAGTCCTGAAGGGAAGATTCTTCCCTGTTAGTTTCTGATGTGGGAAATGGACTGCTCTCAAGATCAAGAGGAAAGAGGACATGCCTCACAAGGAACAATTTGTTCAGTCACACTTAAAAGAGATAAAGTTTAAAATGCCAAAGATTTACTATTACACAATTAGTTGCCTGTAGTTAAAAACACAAATTTAAAGAAAGACTTCTGTGAAAACAGAACTATATTTATATAGGATGAGTAAAGACAACATCTGCTACCTAAAGCGAAGATTAAAAAGTAACTTGCTGCTCTGCTAAACTTAACCTGATGGGGAAGCATTGTCCCAGGAACACAGGGGTAAAAACAAAGGGACAGGGGACTGGGTAAGCTTCTTCCCTTGACAATCTGATTCCAAAATTCTATCCTCCAAGTACAGAACTGCTGAAGCTATATTTGTAAAAATACAGGCTTTTAAAGGACAATTACAAAAACATAAACCAGATTCAGGCAATGGCAGCATCACTGTAAAAATGCAAATACTCTGAAGAAAGGAACATTCATTTGGGAGTATTCTATTGATCTTAAAAATAAAACCTATTTTACTTTATTCTTAAAAATAAAACCAGTCATTATGCCTAAGGTATGCAAGGCAAAACTGATTCATATGACATTTAAAGTCATTCATAGCTCCTATGACCATTTGTGTATATAAAAAACAAACTGAGGCTGTCATTAAAAAAAAAAAGAAAAAAAGCCATTCATTTCCCACAAACCCTGCAAAACAAACCCTTAAAAATATAATAAAATTCACATGCACTGGTTGTTTAAATTTTGGCTGAAAGTGCAATGATCACTTTTGTAATAATACACAACAAAAGATACACTTCACCTAAAACATTCTAAAATAAACACATGAATTTTTTCTTAGCTATTGTATGATGAAATAAGTATACTGAATATTTGAGCTAATGAGAAATACTCTTACCCATCAGAGTCCAGATAAACTGTGAGCAAAATGTGGGAAATAATCATATTAGAAATTATTAGATTGTCAACTTCTTAGGGAACAATTTTATACATCTTTATACCCCTCACAGTTCCTTTGAACTGTGGTTTCAGGACATCTGTTCAGCAGTTTTCATGGTCTTAGGTGACTGATTTAAATATGTATTGAAGTGCTTATTCTCCAATAAAAAGACAAAATACCAGTAATGCAAATAATCAAAAAGCATCCATTTCAGAAATCCTTTTTAAAGCATATAACGCACAAATAGTAAAGAGAACTTACCAACTCTATCAGGGAGGACTTCAAGCGCAGAAACTCTTTCATCTTTATTAAGTTCTAGTCCATAAACACAGTCAAATCCATCGTATTTTATAAGATACAAAGAAGGGTTTACAGGCACCTGGTCCAGAACGGTTCCTTTCCACTGGGTGACAGGGCCATTCCCTTCCTTCCACCCATGCTGAATCCTGCAGCCTACGATGTTCCGCCGAGGCTGGGAAACAGGTTTGCTTGGTCCCACACTGCTCCGATGTTTTCTGTATTCACACATATACACACGTAAGGTATCTTCTCAAAGTATGCACTCCTACCAACATAACTACTGCTAGCTAGCATGCTCTCATCAGAAATGATCCCAGTTCTGTGCAGGCTAACGCTGCCACACCCAGCGTTCAGGTGGCTCCAGCCAGCCATCTTGCAGTCCCACAGCCGTGCAGCGGTGGCTCACAGGGGGCCCATTTCAAGCAATAGGAGCTCCCTGTGCACCTTAAGTGTGGAGGCAGAAAAACACAGGCCTAGCCCATAGCAACTAAGCCCTAAAATTAAGCATCAGTTTTTCAGCTTTCTGAGTTTCTTTTAATTCAATCAACTTACAGTTATCCAAATTAATCAAACAAAGACAAGGGCCGACTACATGAAATAACTGCATGTGCATATGGCTTTATGAAACAGAAATCCATTTCTTGTCAAAACGAAATGTGTAACTATTCAATTTCAACCATTCTTATGCCCACCTAACTTTATTCCCATTGGCTTAAACAATAAGCATAAACTACACATTTAACTTTTTCTTAAACTAAGTCCAGGCTGGCTTACATTCATGCATTTATACCATCATTACTTCTCTAGAAAGCACATAACCTTCAACCCTTAAATCTGTAGCAAATAATGTAATATTGAAAATTATTCAAGTGACATACATCAGTTACAAACAACTGAAAAACCTACATACAATGTTTACAAATAATACACCTGGCTCTTGATGTGAGGGGGAAAAAAACCTTCATTTCATGGAGCAATCAAAAGACAAGGGACAAGACTTAGCTTGAATGAAAGCTGAAGGCCAAAGCCATGATGGCACATGGATATACGCCAAGAATGAAAAAATTTAGAGAGCAGAAAAGAAGTGCTTTTATGCTACACTTTTATAGGCATAAAGCTCTCATCTGGTAAACCATAAAAGGGGTGAATAAATGGCATAAATACAAATGTACCTTAAAAAAAACAAGCAATTTATTATAAGATGTAATATTTAAAATTACAATTGTATATACTTGAAGTAGACCAGCTTGGTAAACTTAGTGGGTTTGTGAAACAGAGAAAACAGGTTATACAGCAAACCATTAAAGCTGCCTTAATAAGGCCTATAAGTTGACACAATCCTTTACCTAAGAGAGGGAACACCATTTGGGGAACATCTCAGAAGGAAACTTCTCCAGTCGGACTGTAAAAGGATTCACAGATTACATACAGGATTGTGAGACCATGAGACCATAAGATGCTGTGTCTGCCCAGCCCTTGAGGCTTTGCACACACCCAGCCAAAAGGCCTTCCAGGAAAGGCAGAACCGTGCACTGAGGCCATGAGCTGAGACTAACATCCTGAACAGGATGAGGCCTGGGGATAAAGGAAAGATGAGGTTCAGGTGCTAGGCAGACCTCAACAGGTAACACAGAGGAGACCACACAGAAGTGTATTAAGTGTGCCATGGGAATACTGAAGAGCTCTGCAGCACAGACGGCTCTCCTGGTAGAGAGTCACCCCTTCCCATGCACAAGTCTCAGGAGAGGCCCATGGTGGCAACAGCGGGCAACAGAAGCAAATCCAAGAACATGTCCACAAGGTAGATGGAAACTATCACCTAATATGCACACACAAAGGCCATCAAAGAGGAACTTACATCAGAAACAGAAGAGCCCAGATGAGAGGCAGCCACACGAGAGAAGATGCAAGAAAAATCAGACACAGTCAAGAAACAAGCAGCAATTTGAAATCTTTTCAGAAATGAAGACTAGACTAGAGGAACATGGAAGAAACTGACACCAAGGAGCATTTAAGGAAAATTGTTTTTCAGTCATTAAGTCGTGTCCAGCTCCACAATCCCACAGACTGCAGCACATTAGACTCCTCTGTCCTCCAGTATCTCCCGAGTTTTCTCAAATTCATGTCCATTTAAGGAAAATAGATAATAAAAAAGAGACAGATGGGAACAGATATGAAATTCCAACTTCTATATAACAGAATCACCCAACAGCTAAAATCAGAAGAACAGAAAGAATACTAAAATAATTCAAGAAAAATATCCTGAAAGACTGAAATGTACAAACACATCCCTGGTAAAACTGACACAGAACTACTTACGCTAAGACATCCAGTAAAACAAACAAACTTTAAGGAAAACAACATCTCCTGGGCATCCAAGCAGAAGAACTGCATCACTTGTAAGGAAAAACAAATCACAACGCGACAGCGACCCTGTGTGCCACCAGACAGACAGGGTGATGAACTTCCAAGTTCCCAGGGAAGTAAACGCTAGGTGGTGATTTCACAGTCAGCCAAGAATGCTATACTATCCTCCAGGTAAAAGTACACAGATAACACTGTGAACAAATAAGGACTTGAGGAATATTGTTCTTACAGATGCTTCCTGAAGAAGTTAACAGTTGGCCATTCATATCCATGGGTTCCACATCCTGATTCAACCAAACGTGGACAGAAAAACAAAGTTCCAAAAAGCAAAGCTTGAATTCGCCACATGCAGGCAACAATTTACATATCATCTACATTGTATTTACAACCATTTACACAGTATTTACTCTGTATTAGGTATTATGAATAATCTAGAGATGATTTGAAGTATACAGGAGGATGTGTGTGGGTTATGTGCAAATACTAGGCCATTTTATACAATGGACTTGAGCATCTGTGGATTTTGGTATGGTGTCAAGGGTCCTAGAATCAATCCACCCAGACACCAAGGGACCACTGTATAGGACAGTTTCAGATAATCAAGAATGCTTAGAAAGCTTTCAGCACAGAGCTGATAGTAAGCGTCTTTTAAGCTGATAGTCAGTAAAAGTGAGCATCTTTTACTGCAGAACAAACATACGGAAAAGAGCAATATGTAACTTTTATCTGCTCTGACAACAGAGTTAACACCACTCTGAAAAGGGGAAGGAAAGAAGAATACCTGTAAAGTACAAGAAGTTCGCTAAACAAAAGACTATGACTTGGAACAGAGTACCTTATATTAAATGGAGATAAAGCAGAGAAGCAGGAGCTAAATTCAATACTGTTCATAGTAAGGAACCAATCTATATAGCCTAAAATAAATAAAGATTGGTTAATTTTAAAAGACTGCAGTATAAAACCTAGTGGAGAGAAAAACCTTAATAACATACTACCAGTCAGTAACTTGTAACTACTACTAATACTCAAACCTAAAAGTGAACTCTAGACCTCTTCATACTCCCTGAAAATGGGCCACTACATCCAGCTGGCCCTCTGTGGGGATATATAGCTGTGAAGGTGATTACATTTCTTCTTTAGAATACAGGTATCTTCTCGAGCATTACATTTTTCTTCAAATAAGACAATTACCTATCTTCTTTTGATCTTTAGGAAAAAGTCCTTGTGATTCATCCTGTGTATAGAATCAGGTTTTCTTCAAAGCAAAGGCAGAGGTTGGTCCCCAAAACTCACTGAAGAAAGAATCCAGTCATATGCACCATTTTATAATTCACAGACATTCTATTATTACTACCAAAATTATAAGCAAATACAGCATCTTTACCGGTGTGATGATTAATGTTAATGTGTCAAGTTGGCTGGGCCACAGTACTAAGATACCTAGTCAAACATTACTCTAAATGTTTTCTGTGAAGATATTTTTCTACATAAAACTAACATGTAAATCAGCAGATAGATTGCCTTCCATTATATAGGTGAGTCTCATCCGATCAGTTGAAGGTATTAGTATCAGCTCTTCCCTGGATCTCCAATCTCTGTGCACAAAACATCAGTGCTGTTTCTTGGAAAATACTGACTACAAACAGAAAAGATTCTATCCTAGATTCAGAGGCATGAAATTTTCTACTACCATGATTCTCAACAAAACCAAAATACACTTAGCAACTGAGCAGAAAAGGGCAACTGGAAGACTCAGAGCAGTTCAGTCATTCCTCCTTCCTACACTCACTAGTGGCATTCTTCTGTAATGTGCAGTTGCTTCTGAAGAGACAGATGCATGATGCTCTCTTTAATCACATTTCAGAACAAGCATTTTCATCCTGGTCACCTCCAGTGGAAGCACACGAGACTCTCCACCCTGTTCCAAACAACACGAGGGACTCAAATCTAGCTAGCAAGCAGCCCTATTCACAGTGGTTCGTATATCCTTTAATTCTGAAGAAACATGACCCTTCCCTTTTTGCATGGATTTTCTCACTTTCTTTAAGGGAATTTTAATCATCAACTTTTGTTACATAAATGTGGTAATAATATGCCTGGATTACTCCCTGGTTCGGGGAACTTCCTGCAAGCCATATGGCGCAGTCAAAAGAACTACAAATAAATAAATAACCTACTTATTCAGCTTACAATTTTCTACTAGAGTACACAATTAAAACCAAAGCAAGATGAAAACTAACCAAAAAAAAATTAAATAACAACAAAAAATTCTTAGTAAAGGAAGGAAAAAACTTTTAAACATCTTGACACCTTAGTAACCCTTTCCTGGCCACTTTCACCACACTATCAGAAATTTAGTCTTTTGTTCCAAATTGTTATTAATCTTGCTCAGTTCAGTTCAATCGCTCAGTCATATCCAACTCTGTGACCCCAAGAACCACAGCACGCCAGGACTCCCTTTCCATCACCAACTCCCAGAGTTTACCCAAACTCATGTCCATTGAGTCAGTGATGCCATCCAACCATCTCATCTTCTGTTGTCCCCTTCTCCTCCTGCCCTCAGTCTTTCCCAGCATCAGCTTCTTTTCAAATGAGTCAGCTCTTTGCGTCAGGTGGCCAAAGTATTGGAGTTTCAGCTTCAACATCAGTCCTTCCAATGAACACCCAGGACTGATCTCCTTTAGGATGGACTGGTTGGATCTCCTTGCAGTCCAAGGGACTCTCAAGAGTCTTCTCCAACACCACAGTTCAAAAGCATCAATTCTTCAGCGCTCAGCTTTCTTCACAGTCCAACTCTCACATCCATACATGACTACTGGAAAAACCATAGCCTTGACTAGATGGACCTTTGCTGGCAAAGTAATGTCTCTGCTTTTTAATATGCTGTCTAGGTTGGTCATAACTTTCCTTCCAAGGAGTAAGTATCTTTTAATTTCATGGTTGCAATCACCATATGCAGTGATTCTGGAGCCCCCCAAAAAAACAAAGTCAGCCACTGTTTCCAGTTTCCCCATCTATGTGCCATGCAGTGATGGAACTGGATGCCATGATCTTCATTTTCTGAATGCTGAGCTTTAAGCCAACCTTTTCACTCTCCTCTTTCCCTTTCATCAAAAGGCTCTTTAGTTCTTCTTTGCTTTCTGCCATAAGGGTTCTGCTGCTGCTACTGCTAAGTCACTTCAGTCGTGTCTGACTCTGTGCAACCCCATAGACGGCAGCCCACCAGGCTCACCGTCCCTGGGATTCTCCAGGCAAGAACACTGGAGTGAGTTGCCACTTCCTTCTCCAATACGTGAAAGTGAAAAGTGAAAGTGAAGTCACTCAGTCGTGTTTGACTCTTTGCGACCCCATGGACTGCAGCCTACCAGGCTCCTCTGTCCATGGGATTTTCCAGGCAAGAGTACTGGAGCGGGTTGCCATTGCCTTCTCCGATAAGGGTGCTATCATCTGCATATCTAAGGTTATTGATATTTCTCCTGGCAATCCTGATTCCAGCTTGTGCTTCTTCCAGCCCAGCGTTTCTCATAATGTGCTCTGCATATAAGTTAAATAAGCAGGGTGACAATATACAGCCTTGACGCACTCCTCCTATTTGGAACCAGTCTGTTTGTTGTTCCATGCCCAGTTCTAACTGTTGCTTCCTAACTTGCCTACAGGTTGCTACTATCTTAAAAATAATTTTTTAAAAACATTCCTTTATTTAGCAGGAAACAAAGTGGATTTTTGTTACTTTTTGCAACAAATTTTTACAGCATTGTTTTTTTCTCATGCATATTTGGTCTTTCTAGATATATTCTCTGGTAGTCATACAGGGTTCACAAATGCAAGCTACAAATTCTTGCAAGCCTCAAAATACTGTTATTTTGTTCTCATCCTTGACTTGCCTAGGTATGCAAGGCAGGCTCAAATTCCCTTTGCCTTCAGTACCTTTATTGCAAAAAGGTATTTTCACTGTCTTTATCTTATCTTCCAGAGTCATAGATACCAGATGCCAATCTGATCCTTGCTCCTTTGAGGGTAATCCATCTTCCTCTTCAAGCTGCTTTTAGAATTTTGTTTGTTACTATATTCTGAAATGTCCCTAGAACTCGTGACATGTTTCTAAGTATCCCTCACTAGGACTTGGTCAATTTCTTGAATTAGGTAAAAAGGCTTGAATTTCAGCCTATCTATTGAATATCTTACCTAATATTTTTATTTCTATGAACTGATCATTTCTTTATCTTAAATGATTTTTCTTTGTAATGAGTGCAACACCTGATATGAGGATAATTTTCACTTTTCTGGATTCCTTATGAACTTCTGGCTTCAGCCTCGTCTTTGTTGT
The DNA here is from genome assembly GCA_006410935.1 of Redunca redunca. Lineage (NCBI taxonomy): Eukaryota > Metazoa > Chordata > Mammalia > Artiodactyla > Bovidae > Redunca > Redunca redunca. The sequence goes on from SJYQ01095370.1 coordinate 376,289, forward strand.
ATCTGCTGCCATCTGAGCGGCAGCATTCTTCACACCTGCAGAGAGCAAGGTTAACTCTCCTGTTCTACATATGACTTTCTTTGGTGCTGTCAGAGTTCCTCAGGTGCCTGATGATTCTTGGTGTCCATATTTTCAAATGCAAGTTAAGATATAAAGTGGTATCCGTAGCTGAGATGTGTTTCTTCAGGCCAAGTCAGGGTCTCTGATGTCTCAGTATGAAGTATAGGTTCTGATAAAGCAGCCAGGACCTAGGTAATTTCAGAGCAGCTGAGACTGTGTGGCAACTTCCAGCCAGGAGAGATAAGGTGAACACCTACTGCCTAACGTGGCTGGTTTCTTGCCCATAATGACAAAGGTAACTGCGGCCAGCCTGTGCTGTCCCTAACCTGAATAGATGCTAGGGTCTAGTTCGAACACTGAACTTTTTGGAGGTCTTCTTTTTCAACTCAGACTTGTTGAGAGTTCCTTAGCTTAGCTTAGTTTTTATGTTGATATAAATCTATTCCTGTCTGCTGTGTATCCTGCAGAGATTTCTCAGTGCTGTGATCTGTTGGTGGGATGATCTTTCTATATCAATAACAAAACCTGCAAACTTAATGCAAATTACGGTAAAGTGCTATTTTCTATCTGCTTATAGAATAAATACAACCATCCTAGTGAACAAACAATCTGGCATCCATTGTCTCAGTGATTCATGTCTAGGAATTGATCAAAAGAAAACAATGGACAAGCGCAAAACTACGGCAAACAGTATGTTCTGAGCAGTGTTTGTACCACAGGAAACCGGATATGAAGTTGAATAGGTTTCACTGATTTAGTAAGTAATACTATATCTATATGATGAATAACTACATAGCTATTAAAATCACAGAAAAATATAGACATTTAAAAAATATACACAATCATCCAGATGTGTAGGAAAAAAACTTTTAAAACATACATTAAATTATTGACAGGGATAATCTCTGGATGATGGTGGATCAAAAATAATTAAGCTGCCTTTTCTCTGCATTCACCTGTTATTTTCAAATTTTTTTATGACTTAAGTACTTTACTTTTATAGGCAGATAAAATACAATTTGTGATTATGCTTAAATTAATGCAATGGATTCCTAATTCTGTAAGAAACTATATATAAAAATATTTACATATATTAGCATTATAAATTCCAAATTTTATTTCTGTTGCCTTTTTAGTCAAGAGTAATTTCACTTTTAGAATACCATTTCACTAATTCTAAAAGAAAAATTAAAGATCTAATATAGATACCATTTTTGCCAAATTTATTTAATGAACAACCTAATTTGACTGAAAAGGTAGAGGCAGGAAAGAATGAACAGATGGGACTTCCTGGAGGTCCAGTGGTTGGGACTCCGAGCTTCCACTGCAGGGGGCATGAGTTTGAGGAACTAGGAGCTGCACAGCAAAGTGCAGCCCCCCAAAAAAAAGAAAAAGAAAGAAGAAAAGAATGAACGGATGCCTCAATGAATACTAAAGACAAAAACAGTAATTAGNAAAAATTGCTAAGAAAAGTTTTAATAAAAATTAAAGCTTACATGAGTTGAAACAGTATATATAAAAGTAAACAATAAGAACATGTCAGATAACTGGCAGAAGATACAAAAAGATCAGAAACACACTTAGATGGCCATATCTCTAGGCAGTTCAATCTAACAGCAGTATAGGGCTTCCATGATGGTCCCACTGTGGTTAAGAACCTGCCTTGTAGTTCAGGGACACTGGCTTGATCCCTAGTCTGGAAGAGCCCACATGCCGTGGAGCAATTACGCCTGTGCATCACAGCTACTGAGCCTGCATGCTGCAACTACTGAGGCCCCCGTGCCCCAGAGCCCACGATCTACAAAGAAGCCACTGCGATGAGAAGCCTGTGTACCACAACTAGAGAATAGGCCCCACTCTCTGCTAAAGAAAGTTCATGTTGCAGCAACAAAGATCCAGTGCAGCCAAAAATAAACAAAACAGAACAGAAAATAAACATATTTTTAAAAAGAACAGTACAGGGAGTTCCCTGGTAGTCCAGTGGTTAGGACTTTAAACTTTCACAACTGAAGACTGAGTTTCAATCTCTGGTTGGAGAACTAAGATCTCACAAGCCAGTACAAAAAGGGATGTAAGATTAACAATTTAAAGCAACTAACTTTTTTTAATTTAAAATGAGAGTTTCTGGAATATGGTGATTTTGCTTTATATGTTGTCCTTGGATATGTTATTTTTAATAGCCTTAGTGTCTGGCATTTTCTTGGGGGAAAAAGTCTAAAATATTCTTAACTATCACTTACCAGGTAGTCAATAAACAAACAGCAACATTATAAACAAATACCAAGACATCTCATTCAACTGAGGACACATGGAATTACAGCTCCAAGGGCAAATAAAAGGCTGTATTGTCAGGATCCAAACAATTCAAGGATAAAAGTAGAGAAACCAGAATTAAACATCTATAATCACTTTCCTTGTCATCTCCATAAGTTATAAACAGCTTTTCCTGTAGTTTCAATGGGAGTAAATGGTGACCAAGTATACAGCATCCAATCACCTTTCATTGCTGTAATTGTGTATATTAATTTCCAAACAACTTGACTTCGTTATCTGATGTGCTTTAAGATGTCAGTTCTGATGACGGTTTAAGCCAGTGCTTCTCAAACTTAGGCATGCATCAAATCACCTACAGTTTCTGAAAACAGTTACCCAAGCCCTGTCCCAGAAACTCTGGGTTGCATTTTATTCTGCAGGTCTGAAGAAGAACCAAAGACTTTCTAACAAGCTTCCAAGTGCGCTGCTGACCTAGGCACCACAACTTTGGTAGCAGAACTGATCCAGAATAAACAGTAACTTCTATACATCCACGTTCCCAAAAAGGAAAACCAAGACTACAGAAAACACTTCTGTACTTTGCTCAATACTTTAAATAATGGTACTGAAAGTACCATTCCAATTATTCTGTCATCAAGAAAAGAATTCCTGAGAACAAACTAGTGGTTACCAGTAAGGAAAGGCAAGGTGGAGGGGCAAAACAAACAGGAGATTAAGCATAAACTACTGTGTATAAAACAAACAAGGATATACTGTACAGTATAAGGAATCTAGCCAATATTTTATAATAACTATAAATGGAGTATAATCTTTAAAAGTTGTGAAACACTATGTTGTACACCTAGAACAGTGTGTAACTCAATTATATGTCGATTTAAGAAACAAAATCTGTGCTGAAAGACCTTTCACCCTTTATCTAGACTCCCTTAATGACTTAAGTTGACTATCATTTCTCATCAGTAAATGTCTTACTTTTATAGTCAATTATTTAAAGGCACCGTACTTCTTACATTTTTAACTATTCTCCTATAATAAACCAGTAATGACAGCCACATACTGTATACTTTCGTGTATGAATTAACTAACCTCTTTCCTGATTTTTTTTAATACTGTGAGATAGAAGCAGCTTCCTTACTGTGTTTCAGCAGATTTCAAAAGAAACTAAGTCAAAATAATTGTCTTTTTGCAACATGCACGGCAGCAAATAGACAAAAAAAAAAACTGCTTCTCTAGTACTTGTTGCTTGTTAACAGTTCTACATCTGAAACTGGCATTCCCAGCTTAAACTGACAATAAAAAAACAGGATGGAGAAAGTCAAGTTTTCTATCCAAATCACTCTGGTTTTTTCAGTATTTTGTCTACACACTGTGCACACTGAGAGTATTCAGAGATGTCCATGGCAAGCATCCAAATGCCTCAAGGGTTTTCCAAAGCACTATTCACTTTCACTGGTGTGAATAACAGAGCTACTGGCAAATTGATTAGAAAGTATGCCACATTTGACCAGTTTAAGATTGTCAATACCATGGTCCATTTAGATGCTTACTCCAACTGTGATCTAGGTCTGTGTGCTTGTGACAGAAATATTTTTCATATACAAGACAACAAAACAAACAGTTCAGGAAACAGGACGTGGTATCAACAGTAACTATAGGCTCCAGAATCATACTGTCCTGTTTCTGAATCCTAGCTATTTCTTAGATGTGATGACCACATACTCAAAACTTTCTTCGCACAGAAGGGTTCGAGGTCCCTACTTGACAAGGGATGCCATGAATGAGACTACCACAGGGACAAGAGGAGGAGGAGGGGAAGGAGCACAGTGACAGCTTTGGTCAGTGCCTAGTATTGGTGTCTTAGAAAAAGGAAAACATTCCCTAGAAATCCTCGATTCAGTGTGTTAACAGCTCCTGATCCATTTTTCAAAGGTACATTAGTGGAAAAGATACCAAAGCCAAGTAACACCTCCCTGAAATGTAAATCTATCGACTACCCAAATTACAGAAGAAAAAGAGCCAGACCCACATTCGAAAACTAAAACGAAGAATCATACAGCTACATCCACCTTATTTCTTCCCCAACTACACCTGCCTTCAAGATGTACCTTCAGTGAAGACATAATTCCCAAACAACCTTCTGGGAAGCCAGAAAAGAAATGTCCACCAGCTTGTCCCCAAAATACACCAAGTACCCTGGCTCACAAGAAGCACAAAAGTTTCTATTTACTTCAAAAAATGAGAACGAGACTCAGCTATGCAACATTTCTGGGTGCAGAGACACTGGACCCAGTGTCCTGCACCTGGGTCCGGACCTGATTACCAGAATCCCCTCACACCCACAGACATAGGAGGTGCATTTGGCAGGACATGGACTCTGCCAGCCCTTGTCTCCTGGGTGTTCCTGTGACTCTCTCAAGCAAGCAGAGGCATGTGCACACGGAGTTATTACTGCACAGTGCCCCTGTACCAACATGGAAAGCGAAAGGAGGCATGACCACGGGTCAGTGGCTGCACACAAGGAGTCTGAGTGCCTTACTCTCTGGAGGGCCACAGTGGAGGGAGGCAAGGAGACAGCAAGGCTCCAAGTTCTGCTTTCCTGTATTTGTTTGCTATAAACAGTTCATCTGTAATGAAAACCCAAAAACCTCACTGTTCCAGTCCAACACCATGACTTAATACAAGTTAAGCTGAGTGTTAGGCATACGAGGGATTTGGTAAAGCCCACAGCTGGGCCAGTGGAGCTTCCCACGCCATGGCCAGCCTCTGCACCACCCATCATCCCCACTTACCCATTCAAGGACAACAGTTAACAGCTTTCATTTGTGATATGTGGAAGCTTCTGTTTCCGTTTTTTTCCACCCCACCCATCCTCAAATTTGCACTGACATCAGAAAAAAATAGGAAAATGACTGGTAACTTTGCAACTTCTCCTTTCTGCTATGTTCAAAACTTCTACTCTAAGTGAGACAAGCACACCTCATATTAAAACCCTAGATCACGTTTCCTGCATCATGTAACAGATGGGATGAGAGATTCTTTAGCTGTACATGTATGAACTTCAAAAATCAAATGCATAGATATTTATTCCTTTTTAGGGGAAAAAAGATAAACAATGCTAGTTTTGCAAAGTTAATGTGTAATTTGCTTTCATCTCCCATTGTATTTAAGTTTTTTTTTTTCATTACCTTCTATTTATGCCAAGAGATGGTTTACTACTTATGGTAAAGATAATGAGTGGAGATATATTACATAAATTATTAGATCACTAGATATGACAGAATTGTGAAGATGATGGGCAAATAAGTGAAATGTGAGAAATGTTTTATCAAACCTCAGGACTTGCCCTATCTTCATATTTTTACTTTTCAAGTCATTTCTTAAACTGAGTATCACATATACTTACATTACATATCCAAGTCTTCCTTTAAAGAGAGACATGTTTTGGTTTAACTACCAACAATTAATGAAAGGCCCCTTTATTCATCCAGACCTTCTGTAACAGCCCAGAGGACTCTCACACTCTTCGACTACTAGAGTGGTGACCAAGAGGCACAAGCATTTCAATATGAATAATTTGAAAAATAATTGTATAATCAGTCTTGGGAGGTGCAAGGGTCACAGTGAGGGTCTCCTATATTTAACAACCTTATGATGAACACTCATACAATCATAGTTGATATGTTAGAGAGAGTTTCATGGTGCAGTAGCCAGTGGATATTGTTGTTTAAGACAGTAACTCGATTTTCATTTTGGACATAAGTATACACATACAAAAAAATTGCAGGAAGGAAAAAAGTTGCTTTTACACTCTAGTACCTACAGAATTTAAGATGCATTCCACTTTGTCACTTAAAATTATCTTTCAACATGAATATGCTTTCTCCACATTACAATATCCTCATTCATTTGAAAATTTTATGAAGACGTGAGTGTGCCTGGCAGAGTGCTAGCTAGGTCCTCAATGAACAGGGGCGAGATAGCACACCATTACTCAGTGTGCAGCGAGGCTCCATGTGAGGCTGGCTGCTCTGAGGGTTCAAGAGAGGGCCTCAAAGAGATGACCTCACAGCCCCTTTAACCAAAGGCCATAGTGTGCTATCTAAAAAGGCAAGTTTCTGTAAAATAGATAACCAGTCCAAGTTCAACGCATGAAGCAGGGCACTCAAAGCCAGTGCTCTGGGACAACCCAGAGGGATGGGGTGGGAAGGGACGAGGAAGTGGGATTCAGGATGGGGGACACATGTGTACCCGTGGCCAATTCATGTCAATGTACGGCAAAAGCTATCACAATGTTTAAAGTAATTATCCTCCAATTAAAATTAATTACTTAAAAAATAAATAAATAAAAAGGCGAGTTTCAGAGCCGCTTACTTGTGGGATGTCCTTTTCTTCATCATGCTTGCAGATACACCAGCATGGCCTAAAAGAGAAGTAAGTATATGTCAATGAGTATATGTCAACTGGATTAAAAAATAGTTCAAACTCAGGAAAAAGTTAACTTATGAAAAACTGCCATATAAAGTCTGCAATTAAAATAAACCACAAGGGAATTCCCTGGAGGCCCAGTGGTTAGGACTCTGCACTACTCTGCTTTCACTGCCAAAGGTCCAGGTTCCATTCCTGGTTAGGGAACTGCAGAATCCCACAAGCCACAAGATGTGGCCAAAAAACAAAAAAACCCAAAACAGCCAAAATGTAAGAAAACTATTTGCTTATCTTTTAAACGGGAGATATAAGGGGTTCTGGGGAGATAAAGCAGTTTATCTGCCTAAATTGCCCATAAAACACAAAAAAAGCAAAATCACACGGATAAAAACTACAGCCGAAAAAAAAGTGACAATCCTAGTCATAAAGTACTAAAAGGTACAGAACTCACCTTCCTGCCACAAACAACTAGAAAATGGGACAAGAGATATGAAACATCTGGATGCAGACATCAGGCCAACAGGCAGCACAGGACGATGGAACCAGGGAGCCGAAAACCCCCTACACCAACCAAGTGCATCCCAAGAACCATTTGAGGACAATGGTGCATGAAGGGTAACCAAGGACACTGACGTTGTGCTACACTGAGAGTCAGATGGAAGCTAAGGAGGCGAGGTGGGCTGCGAGCCGTGGGTCAGAGCATTGGCAAGGAAAGAGATCTCACAGGGGGCTCCAAACATCTGGAAAAGGTATGGTGGTCTTCAATCTTTGGCTAGATACTAACTTGCAAAGGCATGAGAGCTGTTCAAACTCCATCTAGCCACCTCTTTGAACACACAGGACAATCAGGAAAAACCATAAAGATAATTCCTTGGCAGGAGGATGAAGCAGCCCTAAGAAGAAAAGCTGCTACAGACACATCCCAGAACTCGCTTGCCAAAACAAAACTCTAATATTCAGTAAAGGACATCAGTAAAACCCAATGCTCCACAACTGGGTTGGATACTTCAGATGTCCAACACCCCAACTACAAGTACTAGGTCTGTGGGAAAGCAGTAAACTGTAACCCCATAAGCGAACAGGTTATAACCAAAACAATGTAATTAGCAAGCAAAGATGCTAAAAGAATGATTAACAACTATGCTCAAACAGTTAAAGGAAGACATAAACACTTAAAACAGATGAATGGGGAAGGAGAAGAAATAAATGAAACTGATGAAAACTACATGATCCAAAATGAAGAAGAAAAAAAAAATCCCCTGGATGTGGTTAGTAGCAGATCAGACCCCACAAATAAAAAAAGCAATAAATGTGAGACATTGTAGCACAACATATCCAAAATAGAACACAAACAGCCTCAGTGACCTCTAGGACAATAGCAACTGGCCCAGCATAAATGAAATGGACTCTACAAAAGAGGACAGAGGGGTGAAGAAAAAGTCTGACAAAAATAATGGCAGAAAGGTTTCAGATGTGCTAAGTACACAAACATAGAGCCAACAAGGTCAATGAAGCCAAAGTAAGATAAAAAACAAAGGGAAAAACCACAAGGCACACTCTAACCAATTTCTGAAAACCAGTGACACAGAAAATACTTTTAAACAGCCTAACAATAACAGACATCTTAAATTTAGGGAAACAAAACAGTGGCTCCAGATTTGTTGTCAGAAACAATGCTGGCCAGAAAGAACAGTGGAATAAATCTTTAAGGTGCTGCTAAGATAAAGAAAACAATCTACGTGTGAATACTATAGATAGCAAAAATCTTTCCAACCCCAACAATATTATTTCACTAAATATAGTTTAAATACATCAATTAAGAGACCATACAAAGGAAGGAACAATTATTAAAATCAAAGGTATCAGGCATCAAAAAGGATATTCCAAAATGATAAATAACAGAGTCAATTAAGAAGCCGCAACACTTTCCTTTCCAGGGTGTGGGAGGTAAGATGGCAGTGCAGATTTCCAAGAGGAGAAAGTTTGTCTTTGAAGAAGATGGCATCTTCAAAGCTGAACTGAATGAGTTTCTCACTCAGGAGATGGCTGAAGATGGGTACTGTGGAGGTGAGGTCCGAGTTACACCAACCAGGACAGAAATCATTAGCATGGCCACAAGGACAGAGAATGCTCTTGGTGAGGAGGGCTGGCGGATCCGGGAATTGACTGTGGTGGTTCAGAAGAGATGCAGCTTCCCTGACGGCAGTGTAGGGCTATATGCTGGAAAGGTAGCCACAGGAAGTCTGTGTGCCATTGTCCAGGCAGAGTCTCTGCCTTCCAGACTCCTAAGAGGCCTTGCTGTGCGAAGGGCCTACTATGGTGTGCTGAGGTTTATCATGGGGCCAAAGGCTGTGAGGTCGTGGTGTCTGGGAAACTCCAAGGGTAGAGGGCTAAATCCATGAACTTTGTGGATGGCCTCATGATCCACAGTGGGGACCCTGTTAACTATGTTGACACCTCCACACACCACGTGCTGCTCAGGGTGTGCTGGGCATCAAGGTAAAGATCATGCTGCCTTGGGACCCAACCGCTAAGACTGGCCCTAAGAAGCCTTCGCTTGATCACGGGAACACTGTGGAACCCAGAGATGAAAATGCTGCCTACTGACCCCATGAACAGAAAAGTGGGACGCCAGAGCTGCCTGCCATGCCCTAGCCAGCAACCAAGGCAAGACAGATTTCCTTGGCCCCTGGTCTGGAGCCTGGATGTTGCTTTATAAAGATCCTTAATAAAATATTTTTAAAAGACCATTAAAAAAAAAAGAAGCCACAACAGGGCTGGTGGTCCTGTGGTTAGGGCTCCCAGTTCTCATTACTGAGGGCCTGAGTTCAAATCTGTTCAGGGAGCTAAGATCCCACAGTTATGTAGCACAGTCAAAAACAAACAAACAAACAAAAAAGGAAGCTATAACCATCTTAAAAGTATATAAACCTAATTATAGTATACTGAAATATATAAAGCAAAAACTGATAGAATAAGAAAAATTGACATACTCATATTTAAAAATACAAACACTTCTCAGTAATTGATATAACAGGTGGGTAAAAACATAAGAAAAGGATACAGGAGACCTAACCATCACAAACAGCCAACTAGGCTTAGATGATATTTACAGAATGTTAATTCAGTAATGCCAAAATAAACCTTTTTTCCAAGTTCACATGGGACATTAACCCAGATACACCATATGCTACTCAGAATGCAAACTCTCAATACACTTAACATGAAACCATACAAAATAAGTCCTCTGACGACATCAGAATTAAATTAGAAATAAACATTTGTAAACAACCCAATATCTGAAAATTAAACAATCTTCTAAAACTTCATGTTTCAAACACAAAGTCACAATGAAAATTCAAATATTTTGAATAAGAAAACAACAACTTATCAATATCTACAGAGTGCTTCAAAATGTATACCATATTGATCAAAATTCACACCAAGTAACATAATCCACCTGGGTGGAGGAAGAAGGCTTCTGGGTTATCTGCAAAGTTCTCTCCTTGGCATTACATCAAGATGTGCAGTTTTTAAACATAAATTTCTGCAATTACATAACAATTCTAAAAAGATAAACGAAAAAGGATATATATAGTCAGTTGGTCTGTACAGGACTATCCATTCTACTTCACAGATGAAAACTGCCAAACATGATCCCAAATGCTACGAGAGCCATTCCCCCTCAGTTTCACCCAGCATGCTGACATACACTGATGAAGTAGGCAGCTCATACATGAAGATACAGACTGAACAGAGATCAAATCTACCCGAAGCATCTCTAGAAGAGCCCTTTCAGCCAAATGAAGTGCAGCTGCAAATGCCTATGGATGGTTATCCAGCTGATCCTATCAACCCACAATAAATTTCATAATCACACTTTATGCCCACTTCACTTTTGGTCTCAAAGTTCCTCCTTAGTACAGAGGATATTAACCAATATTTCCACCCTCAATGAGGCTCTAATGAAAAAAGTAGACAATAAATAAGAACAAATGAGTAATATAAGCAGAAAAATTGAATGTTTAAGAAAAAACAGACAGACATGGCAGACGGGCTTCCCTGGTGATTCAGTGGTAAAGAATCCACTGGCAATGCAGGAAATATGGCTTGATCCCTGGTCTGGGAAGATCCTACATACTGCAGAACAACTACGCCCCTGTGCCACTACTATTGAGCCTGTATTCTAGACAGACCCCAGGAACAGCAACTACTGAGCCCACCGGCCTAGAGCCAGGACTCCACACAAGAGAAGCCACTGCAATGAAGAGCCGCACAGCAAAGAAGACCCTTTGCGACCCCAAGGGCAGTAGCCTGCCACGCTCCTCATCCATGGGATTTTCCAGGCAAGAGTACTGGAGTGGGTTGCCACATCCTTCTCCAGAGGATCTTCCCAACCCAGGGATCGAACCTAGGTCTCCCGCATTGCAGGCAGACACTTTACCGTCTGAGCCACCAGGGAAGTTCTAAAGACGATCCAGAATAACCAAAATAATATTTTTTAAAGATCAAAGAGATTTAAGACACAGCAGAAATCAAAAACACCGAAACAGAAATGAAGAATGCTTTGATAGACTCATTAGTAGACCGAGCAGACTCAGCTAAGGAAACAACTTCTGAGCTTGAAGATATGTCAAAAGAAACTTCCAATACTGAAAAGTAAAGAGAAAAAAAAAGATTAAGATGCAGGGAAAAACAGAATATCCAAGAACTGTTAAATAACAACATAAGTGTAATATGTACATAATGAGAATATCAGAAAGACAAGAAAGAAACAGGAAAAAATATGTAAAGTAATAACGACAATTTGCCCCAGATTAATGTCAGACACCAAACCACAAACAAGGAAGTGCAGAGAACACCAACCAGGAAAAGTGCCAAGGAAACAAAAATAAAACCTAAATAGGCTTTTCATATTCAAATGTGAGAAAAATCAAAGATAAAGAAAAAAACCTCTTAAGAAGCCAGAATAAAAAAGAAAAGCAAAATTAAGAATTAGATCCTACTTCTCCTCAGAAAGCATGGAAGCAAAAAGATACTGGGGCAAAGTATTAAATTTTGTATTCTGCAAAAGTATCCTTCAAAAGTGAGAGAAACAGACTTGCTCAAACACAGATGAGGGAATCTGTTGCCAGTAGATCTGCCCTTCAAAAAATGCTAGAAGAAATTATTCAAAGAGAAGAAAAACAAGATAGCTCTGAAACTCAGATCTACATAAAGAAAGAACATTAGAAACAGAATAAGTGAAAGTAATATAAAAACTTTTATTTTTTATTTTTAATTGAACTGATAACATTTGTTCATAGTAATATTAGCAACAATGTACTAGATGATTATGGAGCTTATATGAAAGGGAAAGACAATAATACAAAGGACTAGAGTGGAAGAATTAGAATACTTTGCTCTCATAAGATATTCTCACTACCAATGAAGCTCTACCACATTATCTGACAGTGTACCAGAATTAGTTGTATACTGCAAACTCTAGAGCTAAAAGTTTTTTTAAAAAAGTATAATTGACAAAAGAGAGTAAAGGGAATCAAGCACAATGCTCAATTAAAACCATAAAAGGGGACTTGCCTTGTAGTCCAGTGGTTAAGAATCTGCTTACCAAGAGGGGACACGGGTTCTATCCCTTGTCTGGGAGGATCACATATACCACAGGGCAACTAACTAAGCCTGTGAGCCACAACAACTGAGCCAACCCGCCAAAACCACTGAAGCCTGCCTGTCCCAGAGCCCAAGTGCCACAACTACTGAAGCCCACGGCAACTACCAAAGCCTGCAGCCTGAGTGCCTGTGCTCTGCAACAAGAGGAGTCACCACAGTGAGAAACCTGAGGACTGCAACCAGAAAGCAGGACCCACTCACAGAAACTAGAAGGATGGCTGCGCACAGCATGGACAACACAGTGCAACCATAAATAAATAAGCAAGGAAAAAAACCTTAAAAGGCAGAAAAAGAGAAGACAAAAATATGAACAAAGAAGAAGGGCAATATAGCAATAAGTATGGCAGATATTAATCCAATAATCTCCTTAAATGCCAATGGTCTAAGTAAGCACTCCAATAAAGAGATTGTCATACTGAATGAAAAAGCAATACTATATTGTAGATTTTCTATAAGAAATTCACTTTAAAAACAAAGATATATTCAGAGTGAAAGTTAACAGATGGAAGAAAGAGGTACCAAGGTAACAAAGATCAAAAGAAAGCCCTTAAAGGGGTATTTGGGCTTCCCAGTAAAAGTGAAAGTCACTCAGCTGTATCCGACTCTTTGTGACCCCATGGACTATACACAGTCCACGGAATTCTCCAGACCAGACTACTGGAGTGGGTAGCCTTTCCCTTCTCCAGGGGATCTTCCCAACCCAGGGATCAAACCCAGGTTTCCTGCATTGCAGGTGGATTCTTTACCAGCTGAGCTGCCAATTTCAGAGACTTAAGAGCAAAGAAATTCACTGGGGATACAGAAAAGCATTACGTAATGATTATGGTCTCAATTCTCCAAGAAGACATAACAATCCTTGTATTGTGTATGTACCTAACAACAGAGCATCAAACTAGTCGAGGCAAAAATCGATAGAAACTACAAGGAGAAATAGATGAATTCACTACCACAGTTGAAAACACTTCACTATCTCTATCAGAAATGGACAGCTGCAGCCTTAAGAAAATTGGAAGGAGACATAGCTGAACCCAATACTACCATTAATCACATGGATAAAACTGACATATATATAGCACTTTACCCAACAACTGAAGAATATACCTTCTTCTCAAGATCCTTTGGCATATTCATCAAGAGGGCCTATATTATGAACCATCAAACACACTTTAACAAATTTAAAAGAGGATAAAAGAAATATCCTCAGACCATAATGAGATCTACACTCAGTAATAGAAAAGACAGCTGGAAAATCCCCAAATACTCAAAGATTAAATAACACACTTCTAAATACACGGTTTGAAGATGAAATTTTAAGACAAAAATATTTTGAACTAAATGAATATGAAAGTACAATTTACTAAAATCTGTGGGATTCAGATAAAGCAGTGCTCCAAGGGGTATTTGGGCTTCCCGGGTGGCTCAGATGGTAAAATATCTGGCTGCAATGCAGAAAATGATCCCTGGGTTGGGGATGATCCCCTGGAAAAGGGAATGGCAACCCACTACAGTATTCTTTCCCTGGAGAATTCCATAGACAGAGGAGCCTGGCGGGTTACAGTCCATGAGGTTGCAGAGTTGAACATGACTGAGTGACTGATACTAACTAAAGGAAAATTTATACGACTAAATGAAATGCATATATCGGAAAAGAGGAAAGATTTAAAACCAAAAATCTATGCTTCTAATTTAGGAAACCAGAAAAAGAGCAAATTAAATGCAAAGTAAGCAGATATTATAAAACTTCGAAATCAACAAAATTTAAATTAACAAGTCAACAGAGAAAAATCAAGAAAATCAAAACTTGGTTCTTCAAAAAGATCCAAACTGATACATCTCTAGCTGTGCTAAGACTAAGAGACACAAATCACTAGTATGGAGATGGAGAAGACGTCAGTACTGGCTCCACATACAAAACATATACATGAGGCAGACTACAAAATTGTGATCAAAGAAGTTAAAGGCAGGAAGACCCAGCATCATCAAGATGTCAGCTCTTCCCCACTCGATCCACAGACTTTAAACGCAATCCCAATCAAATTTCTAGCAAGTTATTTTGAGGATATCAACAAACTGATTCTAGAGTTTTTATGGAGAGGCAAAAAGACACAACCAACAGGATACTGAAGTTGAAAAACAAAGCTGGAGGACATTACTGGACTTCATGAGCCGCCATATAGCTACATTAATCATGACAGTGTAAAAGAATTGGTGAAAGAATGAACAAATAGATTAAGGAAAAAACCAACAACAGAATAGAAAGCCCATAAGAGATCCTCCATAACTACGGTCAACTGTCCTTTGACAAATGAACAAAGGTAATACAAATGAAGACAGTGTTTTCAACAGATGGTGCTGAACAATTGGACTTCTACATGCAGAAAAGTGAATTTAGACACAGACCTTATATCCATCACAAAAATCAACTCGTAACAGATCATATACCTAAATGTAAAATTAACAACTATAAAATATAAAATCCCTAAAAGGTAGTAATAGGAGAAAATCTAGATAACCTTGGTTATGTTGAACAAATTTTAGATACTGAGTCTGACAAAAAGTTCATTCAGTTTTCCTATAAGACAGCTGTGGTAGTGCTTAGCTGTCTTTAACTTCATTTGAAACAATTCTGTTAAGATTGTATTGTGACATGTGTCATCTCAGTGTGCATCAAAAAAAAAAAAACCTTATCATAATTGGTGAAATTTTGTGTAGCCATTTCCAGTCATTTTAATACTGAAGACAGAAGAAAACTTTATTGTTTCAATAAAGTGTATGGAGAAGGCACTGTGACTTATCAGGTAGACCAGTTGAAGTTGATAGCCATTAAACCCAGACATTAACTGAGAAAGATCAATGTTTATACCACGTGGCAGACAGCCAACATACTCAAAACATCCAAATCAAGTGCTGAAAATCATTTGCACCGGCTTGGTTATGTTAATTACTTTGGTATTTGAGTTTCACATAAGTTAAGTGGGAAAAACCTTCTTTACTAACAAATAAACTTATTTTTGGCCATGCTGGGTCTTTGTTGTTGCGTATCAGCTTTCTCTAGCTGCAGCAAATGGGGCTGCTCTCCAGCTGCAGTGCCAAGGGCTTCTCACTGTGGTGGCTTCTCCTACTGCAAGCACAGGCTCTAGGCATGTGGGCGTCAGTCGTTATGGCACAACGGGCTTAGGTGTCCTGCAACACGTGGGATCTTTCCAGACCAGGGACCAAACCCGTGTCCACTGCAATGGCAGGTGGATTCCTGATCACTGGATCACCAGGGAAGCCCCATGAAGATTCCCGCAAGCAATTCTACTTAAACGTCATGAAAACATTCTGTTTTTAAAACAAACTGTGACGGGCGATGAAAAGTAGTCACTGAATAATAATTGGAAGAGATTATGGGACAAGCAAAAGGAACCACCACACCAAAGGCTGGTCTTCAACCGAAGATTATATAGTATATATGGTGGGATTTGTAACGGGGTCCTCTATTATGAGCTCCTTCTGGAAAATCAAACAATTCCAACAAGTACTGCTCCCAATTAGACCACCTGACAAAAAATATCCAGAATTAGTCAACAGAAAACACAAAATCTTTTCATCAGGATAACACAAGATCGCATGTTTCTTTGATGATCAGGCAAAAACTGTACAGCTTTGCTGGGAACTTCTGATTCATATACCATTTCACCAGACACTGCACCTTCAAAATTCCATTTATTTCAGTCTTTACAAAATTCTCTTAATGGAAACAATTTCAAATCCCTGGAAGACTGTAAAAAGCACCTGGAACAGTTCTTTGCTCAAGAAGATAAAAAGTTTTGGGAAGAAGGAATTACAAAGTTGCCTAAAAAAAATCACAGAAGGTAATGGAACAAAAAACAATGAATATGTCGTCCAATAAAGTTCTTAAGAAAATGAAAACAGTGTCTTTTATTTTTACTTTAAAACCAAAGGAACATTTTGGCCAACCCAATACAATGCCAAAGGCACAATCCATGAAAAAAGTAACAGATAAGTCAGACTTAATTAAAATTTAAAACTTCTGCTCTATGAAAGACAATGTCAAGATACTAAGAAAATATTTGTGAAAGACATATCTGATAAAGTACTGTTATCTATAATATACACAACTTTAAAATTCAGCAACAAGAAAACAAACGGATTATAAACATCCTTTAAAAAATGAACCAAAAACCTTAATATACACCTCATCAAAGAAGACAGAGATGGCAAATAAACACATGAAAAGATGCTCTGTATCATAGGTCATCAGAGAAATACAGGCTCAAAACAATGAGACACTAACATACCTATTAGAATGGTGAAACTGACAACAGCAAATGCTGGAGAGGATGTGAAGCAACTGGAATTCTCATTCAAAGCTGATAGAAATGCAAATCTGGCAGTTCCTAACAAAACTCTTACCATATGATCCAGAAATTATGCTCCCTGACACTTACCCAAAGGAGGTGAAAATTTATATCCATATAAAAGCCTACACATGGATGTTCATAGGACTTTTATTCATAAGTGCCAAAACTTGGAAGCAATCAACAAGACATCCTTCAGTAGGTGAATGGATAAACACTTGGTACTATATCCGGACAACAGATTATTCAGTACTGAAAGAAAGAAGAGCCATCAAGCTATGAAAAGACATGGAGGAAACTTAAATCCATAATACTAACCTGATAAGTTTACATATTTTATGACTCCAACTATACGATATTCTAGAAAAGTCAAAAACTATGGAGACAATGAAAGCTCAGACAATAAAAGGTCAAGGGGGAGGCAGGGGTGAACAGCTGCAGCAGAGAGGAATTTTAGGGCCGGGAAGCCACTCTGTATGATACTCTTAAGGGTGGATTCCTGTCATTACTTATTTGTCAAGACCCACAGAGCATACATCACCGAGAGTGAACACCACGGTGAACTACAGACTCAGGATGACGATGTGTCAGTGTCACAAATGCATTTACTTAACAAAAGTACAACTGGGTGTGGGATGCTGCTGCTGGGAAACACTGAAGAGACAGGGGATATAGGAGGAACTACTGTACCCGTGGCTCAATTTTGCTATGACTTGAAATTGCTCCACAAAAATAGTTTATTTTTTTTAAATTCTTTATAAAAAATAAAGAGGTACTAGAATCAAGATTGCTGGGAGAAATATCAATAACCTCAGATACGCAGATGACACCACCTTTATGGTAGAAAGTGAAGAGGAACTAAAAAGCCTCTTGATGAAAGTGAAAGAGGAGAGTGAAAAAGTTGGCTTAAAGCTCAACATTCAGAAAACGAAGATCATGGCATCCGGTCCCATCACTTCATGGGAAATAGATGGGGAAACAGTGGAAACAGTGTCAGACTTTATTTTTCTGGGCTCCAAAATCACTG
>SJYQ01095370.1:394509-435224 GCA_006410935.1 Redunca redunca
GAGGAACTAAAAAGCCTCTTGATGAAAGTGAAAGAGGAGAGTGAAAAAGTTGGCTTAAAGCTCAACATTCAGAAAACGAAGATCATGGCATCTGGTCCCATCACTTCATGGGAAATAGATGGGGAAACAGTGGAAACAGTGTCAGGCTTTATTTTTTTGTGCTCCAAAATCACTGCAGATGGCGACTGCAGCCATGAAATTAAAAGATGCTTACTCCTTGGAAGAAAAGTTATGACCAACCTAGATGGTATATTCAAAAGCAGAGACATTACTTTGCCGACTAAGGTCCATCTAATCAAGGCTATGGTTTTTCCTGTGGTCATGTATGGATGTAAGAGTTGGACTGTGAAGAAGGCTGAGCACCGAAGAATTGATGCGTTTGAACTGTGGTGTTGGAGAAGACTCTTGAGAGTCCCTTGGACTGCAAGGAGATCCAACCAGTCCATCCTGAAGGAGATCAGCCCTGGGATTTCTTTGCAAGGACTGATGCTAAAGCTGAAACTCCAGTACGGTGGCCACCTCATGCGAAGAGCTGACTCACTGGAAAAAGACTCTAATGCTGGGAGGGATTGAGGGCAGGAGGAGAAGGGGACGACTGAGGATGAGATGTCTGGATGGCATCACTGACTCGACAGACGTGAGTCTGAGTGAACTCCGGGAGATGGTGATGGACAGGGAGGCCTGGCGTGCTGCGATTCATGGGGTCGCAAAGAGTCGGGCACAACTGAGCAACTGAACTGAACTGAAACTTATTCTTTGACCATCAACACTGGGCTAGATTAACAAAAGGTTAAGTGATGCCTTCAAAACAGAGGTAAAATTACTTCAAATTCTGAATTCTGTAATCAGATAAATTACCAACTGGCATTTACATTCACGTATGGGCTCAAAAATTTACAACTTAAACAAATCTCTCAAAATTATTGGAAGATACTCCAGAAATTGAGAGAAGCACGGTAGACACACAGGACTCAAGAAGTCATGTTGGAAGCCCAGCACAACTCCTGAGAAGCAGGCTGGGACCCACACAGCTGGGAGCAAGAGACAAGGGCGCAAACAGGCTTTCTCCAAGAAGCCGATGCCACACAGCAGCACATAAGATAAATTAGTCACAACACAGACAAAAGTTACCAGCTCTGACATTAAAAGACTTTCAGAGAGCAGGGAAGAAAAAATGGGTAAAATAAGAACAAAAAAAGGCCAAAGAGGCCTTTAAACCTACAGTGATACCATTCCTCGTCCATCAGATGGGAAAAAACCTACACTGCTGATGACATACATCACTGGCAAGACTGTGTAAGAAACACTGACAAATTACTTGCTGGTAGGAATGCAAAGTGGTACAAAGCCCATACAGGGGAAGGTGATGGTATCTTACATAACTATATATATATTTAAGATCTGATTCAGTGCTACCTCAAGAAATCTATCCCAATGACAGTGGTAAGACAAATGGGCAAGGCTATTCATTGCAGTTATTATTTCCAATAGCAGAAGAGTAGAAACAACACAAATGTCCAAAATAAATGACTACTCTACAAACTAACTTCGTATTTCTACATAATAGAATACTATTCAGTCGTAAAGAACCATGAGCCATTTCTCTATATGTTGCTAAGAGGTCACCACTACATACTGTTCAGTGGAAAAGCCAAGTAACAGAAGAACAGGTAGGTATGTATATATTAACTGGGCACTAAGATTAGTTTGTTATTCACAATGGCTTCATGTCACTCATCTGAGGATCATGGATTTTCCAGTGGAAAACAGAACAAGACCCTTCACTAGGTAGCAACAGTTGTATTTGTTGATTGAAGTGAGGAAAAACAAGCATAATTTACATAATAAACTGTTCTATGATTCACCTAACAGTACAGTCACTTGAATTGTCCTAAACAGTAACAGGCAAGAAAAACTATACACACTCCAACTGTTTGTTAACAAACTCATCCAGACACAAGTTCCAAAATAATCAGTATTTTTTAAAAATTTACCTTTACTGTATTATTTATTTATTTTTGGCTGTGCCGGCTGTCTCTAGTTGCAGTGCAGACTTCTCACTGCAGCAGCTTTTCCTGTTGTGGAGCACTGGCTCAATAGTGGTGGCGCACGGGTTTGATCGCCCCTTAGCATGTGGGCTCTTCCCATGTCTGCTGCATTGACAGGCGGATTCTTTATCATTGAGCCACCAAGGAAGCCCTTTTTTATGTGCATTTTTGAAAATTGTTATTAGAGACAATTTCAGTAAATCTGAGAACTAAAAAGTAAAGAATATGAATGAATCACTATACATTACACCTGTAGCTACAATCAACTCATCCACTGCCTATTCATGTGACTTTTAAAGATGTACACGCTTTAGCTAGACAAGAGTACACACTAAGAAACAAAGGCACAGCAACCAAGAAAAAGGAGAATCTAACATATAAAAGAGGGAAAAGAAACTCCAAGGATGACAATGTTGTATCAGGTCGAGAGAATAATCAACGGAATAGAAAATAACAGAAGGTGCTAGAAAAAACTCTCTTAAGAAAAACAAGGACATTTGGATTATCTATTACATTCGGCATGCAGGAAATTATATTGAGAGGAGTTTCATAAAGCTGTTAGAGGTTCTAGGAGACTCCAACTTGCAAAGAAACTTAAACAAATAGAAAAAAAAATAAGGCAATCACAAAACTCCAAGAAAAACATAATGTACCAAAAAAAAAGTAACCATACTGCATTACTTGGCTCAAATGTTCAATATTTATGTAGTAATCATGACAGAAACAATAAATACATTTTTAGCCAAAGCTGTTTTAGAAGTTTAAAGAAGTAGTAAAACTGTCAAGATGACATAACGCTATGCATCAGTTCAGTTCAGTTCAGCCGCTCAGTCGTGTCCGACTCTTGGCGACCCCATGAATCACAGCACGCCAGGCCTCCCTGTCCATCACCAGCTCCCGGAGTTCACTCAGACTCACGTCCATCGTGTCCGTGATGCCATCCAGCCATCTCATCCTGGGTCGTCCCCTTCTCCTCCTGCCCCCAATCCCTCCCAGCATCAGTCTTTTCCAATGAGTCAACTCTTCGCATGAGGTGGCCAAAGTACTGGAGTTTCAGCTTTAGCATCAGTCCTTTCAAAGAACACCCAGGACTGATCTCCTTTAGGATGGACTAGTTGGATCTCCTTACAGTCCAAGGGACTCTCAAGAGTCTTTTGCAACACCACAGTTCAAAAGCATCAATTCTTCGGCACTCAACTTTCTTCACACAGAAAATCCTAAAAGATGCTATCAGATAACTGCTAGAGCTCAGCAATGAATTTGAAAGTTGCTAGATACAAAATTAATATACAGAAATCATTTGTATTTCTGTATACTAATAATGAAGTATCAGAAAGAGAGATTAAGGAAACAAGTTCATTTACCACTGCATCAAAAAGACTCTAAGGACTTCACTGGGGTTCAGTGGCTAAGAGTCCCTGCTCCCAATGCAGAGGGCCTCCGTTCAATCCCTGCTCATGGAACTAGATCCATATGCTACAAATAAGGGTTCACATGCCACAATTAAAAGATCTCCTATCCTGCAATGAAGATCGAAGATCCTGTGGGCCACATCTAAGACCTGGTGCAGCCAATAAATTCATTGTTGTTTCTGTTCAGTTGCCAAGTCGTGTCTGACTCTTTGTGACCCCAAGGATGGCAGCACACCAGGCTCCCCAGTCGTTTACCGTCTCCAGGAATTTGCTCAGATTTTATGTCTGTTGAGTTGGTGATGCTACCTAACTATCTAACCTCTATCGCCTTCTTCTCCTCTTGCCATCAATCTTTCCCAGCATCAGGGTCTTTTCCAATGAGTCTGCTCTTCACAACAGGTAGGCAAAGTACTAGAGCTTCAGCATCTAGCCTTCCAATAAATATTCAGGGTTGATTTCCTTTAGGATTGACCACTTTCACTTCCTTGCAGTCCAAGGGACTCTCAAGTCTTCTCCAGCACCATAATTAAAAAATGTCAATTCTTCATCACTCAGCCTTCTTTATGGTCCAACTCTCACATCCATACATAACTACTGGAAAAACCATAGCTTAACTAGACAGACCTTTGTCAGCGAAGTGATGTCTCTGCTTTTGAATATACTGTCTAGGGTTGTCATAGCTTTTCTTCCAAGGAGCAAGCATCTTAATTTCGTGGCTGTAGTCACTGTCTGCGTTGATTTTGGAACCCAAGAAAATAAAGTCTGTCACTGCTTCCACTTTCCCCCATCTATTTGCCATGAAGTGAGGGGACCGGATACCACCTTAGTTTCTTGAATATCAAGTTTTAAGCCGGCTTTTTTACTCTTCTCTTTCACCTTCACCAAGAAGCTCTTTAGTTCCTCTTCGCTTTCTACCATTAGAGTGGTATCATCTACATACCTGAGGTTGTTGATATTTCTCTCGGCAATCTTGACTCCATCTTGTGAGTCATCCAGCCCAGCATTTCACATGATGTACTCTGCATAGAAGTTAAATAAACAGGGTGACAATATACAGCTTGTCATATTCCTTTCCCAATTTGGAATCAGTCAGTTGTTCCATGTCCCACTCTAATTGTTGCTTCTTGACCTGCATACCACTTTCTCAGGAGACAAGTAAGGTAGTCTGGTATTCTTATCTCTTTAAGAATTTTCCACAGTTTGTTGTGATCCATAAAGTCAAAGGCTTTTAGCACAGTCAATGAAGCAGAAGTAAATGATTTTCTGGAATTCCCTGGCTTTCTCTATGATCCAACAAATGTTGGCAATCTGATCTCTAGTTCCTCTACCTTTTTTTAAACCAGTGTGTACATTCAGAAGTTCTTGGTTCACAAACTCCCGAAGCCTCGCTTGAAGGATTTTGGGCATAACCTTGCTAGCAAGTGAAATAAGTACAATTTTACAGTAATTTGAACACTCTTTAGCACTGCCTTTCTTCGAAACTGGAATGAAAACTGACCTTTTCCAGTGCTGTGACCACTGCTGAGTTTTCCAAATTTGCTGATGTATTAAGTAGAGCCCTTTAACAGCATCATCTTCTAGGATTGTAAATAGCTCAGCTGGAATTCTACCACCTCTACACCAGCTTTGTTGGTAGTAAATGCTAAGACCCACTTGACTTCACACTCCAGGATTTCTGACTCTAGGTGAATGACCACAAAATCATGGTTATTCAAGTCATTAAGACCTTTTCTGTATAGTTCTTCTGTGTATTCTTGCCACCCTTCTTTCTCTGCTTCTGATGGGTCCTTACCATTTCTGTCCTTTATCATGCCCCTCCTTACACGAAATATTCCCGTGATATCTCCAGTTTTCTTGAAAAGATCTCTAGTTACACAAGCCTCTTCACCACAAGAAGGCTGTGATCCGTGAACAGGAGCCAAATTAATAATACCCAAAAAATAATAATAAAGCATTAAAAAAGAGAATTTATCTATAAATAAAGCCTAAGGAAACAGAATACCAGAACTTCAAAAAACTATAGAACATTGATGAAAAGAAATGGAAGATATACTGTGTTCTTGGAATGGAAGAACCGACAATGTTAAAATGGCCACACTACCCAAAGCAATCTACAGCCAATGCGATTCCTTTCAAATTACCAGTGGTGTTTTTCTCAGAAGTAGAACAAAAAATTTTATTTGTATGGAAGCACAAAAGAATCCAAATAGCGAGAACAATCTTGAGAAAGAAAACACCTGAGGAATCATGCTCCCTGACTTCAGATTATACTACAGAGATACAGTAATCAAACTGTATGATACTGGCACGAAAACAGACATAGAGTCAATGGACAGGATGGAAAGCCTAGAAATAAACTCTCACACTTTGAGTTTGTCAGTGGCAAGAATATACAATTGAGAGTTTGTGAGGAGGCAAGAACATACAATAGAGAAAAGACAGTCTCTTCAGATAGTACTGCTGGGAAAACTGGACAGCTACATGTAAACAGATGGAATTAGAACATTCTCTTAACACCATATACAAAAATAAACCCAAAAGGAACTAGACTTAAATGTAAGACTGGGTACTATAAAACTCCTAGAGGAAAACAGAACACTCCAACATAAATTGCAGCAATATTTGGGGAGGTGGGGGGAACAGATAGGGGGCGGCTGGCTCTGTCTCTTACAGTAATGGAAATAAAAGCAAAAATTTTACAAATGGGATCTAATTAAACTTAAAAAGTTTTTGTATAGCAAAGAAAACCATAACAAAGCAAAAAGTCAATCTACAGACTGGGAGAAAATATTTGCAAATGATGCTACCAACAGGGATTAATTTTCAAAATATACAAACTTCATACAGCTTAGTATCAAAAAACAAACAACCCAATCAAAAAAGGACAGAAGATCTAAACAGACATTTCTCCAAAGATGACACACAGATGGGTAACAGGCACATGAAAATAAGCTCAACATTGCTAATTATTAAAGGAATGCAAAACCAGTCAGAATGGCTGTCTTTAAAAAGTCAATAAACAATAAATGCTACAGAGAGTGTGGTGCTCTTCTACACAGTTGGAGAACGTAAACTGGTACAGCTACTATGGAGAACAGTACAGAGGTTCCTTAAAAAACTAAAATCAGAGCTACCATATGATACTGGAAACCATGCATCTCAATGTTCATAACAGCACTAATTACAACAGCCAAGACCTAGAAGTGACCATCAGCAGATGAATGGATCAAGACGTGGTGCACATACACAACAGACTATTACTCGCCATAAAAACAGATGAAATAATGGCACTGCAGCTGCATGGATAGACCTAGAGATTGCCATATTAACTGCAGTCAAGGAAAAGTATCACATGCTATCACCTACGTGCGAAAGGTAAAAGAATAACACAAGTGAACTTATTTACAAAACGGAAATAGACTCACAGACACAGAAGACAAACTCACGGCTACCAAGGAGATATAATGGGGGGAGGGGATAAATTAGGAGTTTCTGATTAACATAAACACACTATCATACATAGAACAGGTAAACAAGGACCTACCACTTAGTGGAAGGAACAATCAATATCTTGTAATACCCTAACATGGAAAAGAATCTGAAAAACAGACATGTATATGCAGGTGGCGCTAGTGGTAAAGAACCCGCCTGCCAATGCAGCAGATGTGAGACGCAGGTTCAATCTCTGGGTCGGGATTTTCCCCCTTAGAGAAGAAAATGGCAACCCGCTCCAGGATTCTTGCCTGGAAACTCCCACGGACAGAGGAACCTGGTGGGCTACAGTCTACAGAGCTGCAAAGAGTTGGACTGAAGCAACTTAGCAGCGGCAGCACATATACAACTGAATCACTTTGCTGTATACCTGAAACTAACTCAACATTGCAAATTAGCTATATTTCAATTAAAAAATTAAATAGACTTCATTTAAAAAAAAAAGGCTAATAAGAAAAAAAGATGTTATGTGAAAAAGAATCCTCAACAGTTTTCAATATCTAATAAAGAGAAATTTGTATACTCATTATTTACAAATACTGAAGGCAAAAATCAAAATGAACAGAATGCCTACTTTTTGATAAAAGTCTTTGGCACTATTTGACATTTCACTCAAATTTCTATTGATTGGTAAACATAAATATCGAGGTTTTAAAAACATCTGAATATAGTAAAAATAGTTGTTAATCTGAGTATTAGGCACATCCACCTAGTATTACCATTCCCTGTACTTATAAGTATAATTAAAATATGTCATAAAAGGAGAAAATTTATATTTGATAAACTAGTAAAAATGGAGGCTAACTCTATGGGAGGAAAACATGAAAAAAAGTTTTACCAGGTAAAAGGACTTGCGGCTCAACATCATTAGGTATGTATAAACTACCACTTTAGAAACCGATTAAAATTCAACATAACTATACAAATAAATCTAAGTGATTTAAAAAATAGAAATCCCTATTATGTTGAACTATGTATATAGAGATAATGCAAATACTCAATTTTCAAATTTTTATTGATCATACATGCCCTAATGACAAACCCTGTCAGGTATTAGGATCTGCCCACTGTAGTGGTTTTAAAACATGACCATAGTTCTCTGACACTTCTCCCATAGAGACAGAGAAGCCTGCTAGGCTACAGTCTATGGGGTCGCAAAGAGTCAGACACAACTGAGTGACTTCTCTTTCGTTCTCCCATAGAGCAGAGTGCATGCCCACTCCCTTGAACCTGAGCAGACCTCTGAGACTGCATTAGTGAACAAAATGCAACAAAAGTGAACCCATGTAACTTTCAAGACTCCCAAAAGAAGACACCATGCATCTGTGCCTGTTTCTCTTCAGGTACTTGCTCTGGGAGCCTTAAGTAATAAGTCCAGATATCCAATGGCCCACAGTGGAAGAAAAATATCCTAGGAGCCCTACACACTGAAGGCTCCCCATTTCAGTTTTGAGATGGCACCAGACTAAGGGCATATCTGAGCCTCCATAGCAACTCTGGAATGTCTGTTTAGGTTTCTTGATGCATGAAAATAAGAAACACCCTTTCTAGGTGAATTTTATTTGTTACTGGGCACATTTGTTACTGATATAAGGATTTAAAAGTAACAGAGCCTCCATTTATGTTAACAGGAAAAATGATTAAGATAATTTTATAAATAATACTGATCAAGGGATCATTAATCTAAGAGTACAATACATAACAGTGAAAAATAAATGACCCCAGGATCTTACACATTAAAATATTAAACAATAGGCCAACTGGAATTTACAGAGTACCCACTCTGTCCTTAGTGCTATGCCACATGCTCTAAAAAATTATCAAAGGATAAGAAAATATAAGATCAAAGTACTGGCTAGGATTAGACAATCTCTCCCTTAACAGTAACATCTCTTGGTTTAGCTCCTTCAATTACTTATACCATACCACACATCACTGTAATCAATTCTCTCTCCTAACTAAGAATATGACTTTAAATCAATAAAGAAAATAGGAGTGATGAATTCAGACTGGTGTGCCTAAAATAACTTGGGGTACAATTACTATTTCAAGCTACAGAAACATGGTCAACAAAAACTTGTCGACAGCACTTTTTGAAACATATGAGATGAAATAAACATTTTGTTAAAATAGCATGATCAACAAAAACAATGCTTTTTGCAGAGCAACTATAATGTGGTAGGCATGTAGCTAAGCACCTAACACACAAAAACACATTTATTTCTTCATAATAAGCCCAGGAGATACGTAACAGTACTATTGTTTAGATAAGGAAAAACAAGGCCTAAGAAGATACAAAATGCACCAATGTTTACACAGCTAGTAAAAGAGCAGGATAGGACTTCCCTGGTGGTGCAGTGAATAAGAATCTGCCTGCCAATGCAGGGAACACACGTTTGATCCCTAGTCTGAGAAGATTCCACATGTCGCAGAGCAATTTAAGCCCGTGTGCAACTTGAGCCTGCGCTCTAGAGCCCGCATGCGGCAACTACTGAAGCCCGTGTGTCTAGAGCTTGTGCTCTGCATCAAGAAGTCATGGCAATGCACCACAAAGAGCAGCCCCCGCTGGCAGGAGCTAGAGAACCTGTAGGCGCGGTAAGAGAGACCTAGCGTAAACAAAAATAAATAAACAAATTATCAAAAAATTTTTAAGAAGTAAAGGAAAAAAGAGTAGGATAGAACTGATGAGAGAGTTGGAATCAGAATAGTAAACTCTCAGATGACTTACACTCCAGTCTGTCACCATGACTGCAAGTTAATCTTATTGACAAATGTAACAGTTGAATCAATGTTTACAAGAGAGGAACTAAAATCAAAGAGATAAAAGGAACTTAAAATCTTAATCCCTGTGGCTCCTCTACAAAGGGATTACAAACTCCACAGCGAATAAATATAATAAATTCTAAACCACAGCAACCATTTTAAGATTACTAGTAATTCTGCTAGCTGAATTCTCAGATTCACTTATATTTGACAGATGTTTTCAATATTCAAACATATTTCTGGAATGGAGAAAAATATAAGTCCAAAAGAGAACACTGGACTTCCCTGATGGCTCAGTGGTATAAAACCTGCCTACCAACACAGGAGACGCTAGATGGATCCCTGGGTCAGAAACATTCCTAAAGAAAAAAATGGCAACCCACTCCAGTATTCTTGCCTGGGAAATCCCATGGACAGAGAAGCCTGCGGGGCTACAGTCCATGGGGTCGAAAAAGAATCAGACACAACTTAGTGACTAAACAACAACAAAAGAATATATTACTTACCTATTTTATTCTGTGGCCTATAAGATTTTTACCTTTTAGTTTTCTAGGGTAGACAAAAACCATGCAAAGTCTAAACTTCTAGTATCAGCTGTATGCCACAAAAATAAGAATTTCTATTAAACATTCATTTCATTTCCATACATTACATTCCAGTAAAGTTCTTTCAAGTAAATACACAAAAAACTGAGTTTACCTTTTTTCCTATTAAATACTCTAAATCTCACTAAATCTAATACTCATCTAGTCATCTCACTTTCACTTCTTTCAAAAACCAATGATAAAACCTTTACTTACTATAAACCTCTTAAGTATTTACAATTCACTTGCTAAATTTACTGGACATCCATGACTTACTGCAAAAGACCACAGGTAAAACTAATGATTCCCTACCTTTCAAAAACCTAAACCTGTGTTTTTCACATGTATAAAATACTAGAAATCACAGAAAGCTTTAAGAATAGCAAACCACTAGGAATTACATGAGCGCATTCCCCATTTTTACAACTGTTTCAAATTTACTGTACTAAAGTAAGTGTAGAACTGCACTGCCTACCTGCATCAGCTCTGGACCGCTGGCCAGGTGTCTTTCCGAATGGGGTCTTCATTCATCTGTATTTAAGTGAGCAGCACAGCTGCTGGACTAGGGTGAAAATTCAATATGCTCCAATTTGAAACTTTTCACAGAATTTCAATGTTCTTGTTAATCCATCATCCCAAGCGCTTTTTTTTTAAACAAGTTCAGCAAAAACACGTGAAATCTTAAGTACTCTGTAAAACAGTGAAATAACAGTTCATTACTAGAGCATCACACAAGAGCAAACTTCTCCAAGTAAGCCATCAAATGTGACATTATTTTAAATGTAACATCAGTGAAAACGCACTTCGCCCAGAAGCAATTAACTTTAATTTCTCAGTCCTCGGTGCCAAGGACTGCACAGAGAAGCAAGAGAAAAGGAAGTACTAGACCCTTCAACAAAGAAAAGGGCAGTTCCTTGGCGGTCAGTTGAACCTAATACAGCCTTGGGCTTCTCACGCTGTATCCCAATCCATTTTGCTGGCAGAAGTCAGAAAAGGGTAGACACTGGTATGTCAAAAAAGATTTAGACTGGCACAGCCCATCTTCTTGACGGGACACAAAAAGACCCAGCGAGCCACAGCAGTGAGAACCAGGTGCAGCAGGTACACAGCGGAACGACTGCTGGAGGATGAGGCAACACTGGAGTCCACTTCAAGCCTGAGCCACTGCTAGGTGGAAGGTCAGTAAACCAAGATAAGGGATTACAGTCAACGAGACTTCGCAGTTCCCTTTCTTGCTCCCAAGATTCCAGAAACCAGAGGGAAAGATCCAGTAACTCTGGAGGAGCCTTAAAGAAATTTTCATTCATTCCCATGCAAAAAGTTAAATCATCTTATAAAAATGGTTTATCCTTTAAACCAAATTTGGGTCCAGTTTACGGTCCACGTAGTAAAACATCTATGGAAACATATTCTCATAAAACACAAAAACATCTACCACAAATTTCAGTTCACAAACTGAACCACTGACTACATTCAGTTCTCATGTATTAGTTACCGTATCTACAACTTATAGGCATGTTGTTCACAGGTTTAAGAACTAGAGGGAATGCATTTTCTAGAGACTGAAATGTAACATAATAGTTAACATAATTTAAAAAGTCTAAATAACAAGTGGGAAAGGAATCATTTTAACTGGTAAAAAACTCTTAACTACACAAATGAAACTTCAGAAAACCTCAAGGGAAATTTAAAATCAAATGGACTTTATAATTCAATGAATATTCAGAATGACTATCGTTTGAAGCTAAGGTAGAAGGGGAGAGACACTACACAAGTAAGCAAGCAAAGGAGATAGTATCTCAAGTGGCAGTAAGTCATAGGGCATCCCTCAGAGATATGGCGGATTCAGTTCCAGACCACCACAATGAAGCAATTATTGTCAACTGTCAACTACAAACTGGTGCTTGCCAAGGGCGTTTGCCATCTGCCTCTGTGGAGACTGAACACTGTGCTGCTGCAGCTGTTGACCTTCAACTCCCTGAGGGAGTTCAGGGTAGAGAATAAGGCACTCTGTGCTCCACAGGATCTGGTGGAACAGGTCTTTAGACAGTTGGATATTTTCAAGATCTGATTTCATTACCCCAATCTTTGCATCTCCTCATATCTAGAAAAGCACTAAATCCCTTCATGAAGACATCAGCTCCTCATGACTAGCAGAAAATCTCTTATTAGGTTAAGAGCTTGATCGCACTCAACTCCCCCTTCACCAAAATCTTTACATTCACTTTCCCTCACTTCCTCTTTGGAGCAGCCTCAGAGCTGCAGGAGATGCTGTCTCCCTGGCTGCAGTACTCATTTTGTCCCAAATAAAACTTAACTCACAACTCTCACGTTGTTTTTAAGTCAACACAATGAAGTGAGTCACATGAATTTTTTGGTTTCCAATGCATATAAAAGTTATGTTCACATTACACTGTTGTTTATTAAGTATGCAGTAGCATTATGCCTGAAGAAAACTACGTACATATCTTGATTTTAAACGATTCTATTGCTAAAAAAGCTAACCATCATCTGCCAATGCCAAGTTGCCACAAACCTTCAATAAAACGAGGTATGCCTGTAACGAAAAACAAAGGAAGCAGTATCACCAAGTCCATGCTCATTCTGCTTGCCACACAACAGGGCCGTGAATCCAAGAGACAAGGTGTAGAGACAAGCTGGCTGACCAAGGAGACAGCAGACTAACACCTCAAAATAACCATCCTGTCTGGATCTGGATACCAGGTTATTTTATAGAACCCAAGAGAGAAAGCAATGAGGAACCACAGTCAAAAGGCATAATAGAGAGGGAGGCAGTGAGGAAGTAAAGTAAAAAGGGTTTTCAGTCTTGCAAATATCTCCAGGAATGGCCAAGGCTCTGGAAAGAATGTGTAAATCTTTTTCTTTGCAGCCATTCACAGGTGGGCAGGGTCAGATTATCTGTGAGCTGAACAAGGCATTTTAGTTTAACAGGCAAACAATAAAGTTTGTGGAAGTAATGGAATTCCAGCAGAGCTATTTAAAATCCTAAAAGATGATGCTAGTGAAGTGCTGCACTCAATATGTCATCAAATCTGGAAAACCCAGAGCTGGAAAACCCAGAGCAGTGGCCACAGGACTGGAAAAGGTCAATCTTCATCCCAATTCTCAAGGACAGTACAAAAGAATGGTGGAACAGGACAATTGTACTCATCTCCCATTCTAGCAAGGTTATGTTCAAAATCCTCCAAGCTAAGCTTCAGCATTACGTGAACTGAGAACTTCCAGATGTTCAACATGGGTTTAGAAAAAGAAGAGGAACCAGAGACCAAATCTCCAACATTTGCTGGATCACAGAGAAAGCAAGGGAATTCCAGAAAAACATCTGCTTCTGTTTCACTGGCTACACTAAAGCCTTTGACTGTGTGGATCACAGCAATCTGTGGAAAACAGATGGGAATACCAGACCATTACCTGTCTCCTGAGAAATCTGTATGTAGGTCAAGAAGCAACAGTTAGAACCCTGTATGGAACAACTGACTGGTTCAGGATTGAGAAAGGAGTACAAGACTGTTATTGTCACTCTGTTTATTTAACTTATATGCAAAGCACATGATGAGAAATGCTGGGCTGAATGACTCACAAGCTAGCCCAGGAGAAACATCAAAACTTCAGATATGCAGACGATCCCACTCTAATGACAGAAAGTGAAGAGAAACTAAAGAGGTTCTTGATGAGGGTGAAGGTAGGAGAGTGAAAAAGCCAGCTTAAAACTCAATATCAAAAAAACTAAGATCAGTCCCATCACTTCATGGCAAATAGAAGGGGAAAAGGTGTAAGGAGTGAAATTTCTTCTTGGGCTCTAAAATCACAGATGGTGATTGCAGCCACGAAATTAGAAGACCACTGCTTCTAAGCAGGAAAGCTATGACAAACTCAGTGTGTCAAAAAGCAAGGACTTCATTTTGCCGACAAAGGTCTATATAATCTAGGCTATGGTCTTCCCAGTAGTCATGTATGGATGTTAGGGCTGGACATTAAAGAAGCAGAGCAAGGAAGAACTGATGCTTTTGAAATGTGATGCTGGAGGAGACCCATGAGAAAGCAAGGAGATCAAACCAGTCAGTCTTAAAGGAAACCAACCCTGAATACTCTTTGGAAGGACTGAAGCTGAAGCTCCAATACTTTAGTCACCTAATGCAAAAAGCTGGGCTACTTCCCCGTGGCTCAGTGGTCAAAATTCTGCCTGCAGCACAAGGGCTGCAGGTGACATGGGTTCAATCACTGGGTTGGATGGTCCCCTGGAGGAGGGCATGGAAACCCACTCCAGGAGAACCCATGGAACAGAGAAGCCTGGCTGGCTACAATCCATGGGGTCACAGAGCTGGACACAAATGAAGCGACTTTGCACACAGGCACAATGCAAACAGCTAACTCATTGGCAAAGACCCTCATGCTGGGAAAGATTGAAGGAAGAAGGAGGAGAGAGAGACAGCGGATGAGATGGCTGGATGGCATCAAGGATTCAATGGGCATGAACTTGGACAAACTCTGGAAGATGATGAGAAACAGGGAAGCCTGGTGTGCTGCAGTTCATGGGGTCACAAAGAGTACTTGGCGACTGAACAAGAGGCAGAGAGGCAGGGTCCTTTGAGGCAGGCCATTAAGTAAGATTTGAAAGGCAATATGGTTGTCTGAGAAGGCCTTACAAATAGCTGTGAAAAGAAGAGAAGCAAAAAGCAAAGGAAAAAAGGAAAGATACTTCCATTTGAATGCAGAGTTCCAAAGAATAGCAAGGAGAGATAAGAAAGCTTTCTTCAGTGATCACTGCAAAGAAATAGAGGAAGACAATAGAATGCAAAAGACTAGAGATCTCTTCAAGAATATTAGAGATACCAAGGGAACATTTCATGCAAAGATGGACTCAATAAAGGACAGAAGTGGCATGGACCTAACAGAAGCAGAAGATATTAAGAGGTGGCAAGAATACACACAAGAACTGTACAAAAAAGATCTTCATGACCCAGATAACCACGATGGTGTGATCACTCACCTAGAGCCAGACATCCTGGAATACGAAGTCAAGTGGGCCTTAGGAAGCATCACTATGAACAAAGCTAGTGGAGGTGAAGGAATTCCAGTGGAGCTATTTCAAATCCGGAAAGATGATGCTGTGAAAGTGCTGCACTCAATATGCCAGCAAATTTGGAAAACTCAGCAGTGGCCACAGGACTGGAAAAGGTCAGTTTTCACTCCAATCCCAAAGAAAGGCAATGCCAAAGAATGCTCAAACTATCACACAATTGCACTCATCTCACACACTAGCAAATTAATGCTCAAAATTCTCCGAGCCAGGCTTCAACAGTATGTGAACCGTGAACTTCCAGATGTTCAAGCTGGATTTAGAAAAGGCAGAGGAACCAGAGATCAAATTGCCAACATCCGCTGGATCATGGAAAAAGCAAAAGAGTTCCAGAAAAACATCTATTTCTGCTTTATTGACTATGCCAAAGCCTTTGACTGTGTGGATCACAACAAACTGGAAAATTCTTTAAGAGATGGGAATACCAGACCACCTGACCTGTCTCCTGAGAAATCTGTATGCAGGCCAAGAAGCAACAGTTAGAACTGGACATGGAACAACAGACTGGTGCCAAATCAGGAAAGGAGTTATGTCAAGGCTATATTTTGACACCCAGCTTATTTAACTTATATGCAGAGTACGTCATGAAAAGAGTTCATCCAGAGTTCATCTGGGCTGGATGAAGCACAAGCTGGAATCAAGACTGCTGGGAGAAACACCAATAACCTCAGATAGGCAGATGACACCACCCTTACGGCAGAAAGCAAAGAACTGAAGAGCCTCTTGATGTAAGTGAAAGAGGTGAGAGAAAGTTGGCTTAAAGCTCAACATTCAGAAAACAAAGATCTGGTCCCATCACTTCATGGCAAATAGATGGGGAATCAATGGAAACAGTGAAAGCCTTTATTTTGGGGGGCTCCAAAATCACTGCATATGATGACTGCACCCATGAAATTAAAAGACGCTTGCTCCTTGGAAGAAAAGTTATAACCAACCTAGACAGCATGTTAAATAGCAGAGACACTACCTTGCCAACTAAAGTCTGTCTAGTTGAAGCTATGGTTTTTCCAGTAGTCATGTATGGATGTGAGAGTTGGACTGTAAAGAAAGGTGAGCACCAAAGAATTGATGCTTTTGAAATGTGGTGTTGGAGAAGATGTCTTGAGAGTCCCTTGGGCAGCAAGGAGATCCAACCAGTCCATCCTAAAGGAGATCAATCCTGAGTATTCACTGGAAGGACTGATGCTGAAGCTGAAACTCCAATACTCTGGCCATCTGATGAGAAGGGTCCACTCATTAGAAAAGACGCTGATGCTGGGAAAGATTGAAGGCAGAAGGGGATGACAGAGGATAAGACGGTTGGACAGCATCACCAACTTGATGTATATGAGTATGAGCAAGTTCCCGGAGTTAGTGATGGACAGGGAAGCCTGGTGTGCTGCAGTCCATGGGGTCGCAAAGAGTCGGACACAACAGAGCAACTAAACTGGACTTTTTGTTTCAGACCTCTACCTACCTGTTAACCCTCTAGTCATCTGCACACATTTTCGAAAATTTGGTTCCTGGTTTGCTTGTTTTCCATTACATTTTTTATAGCATAAGATCCTTTGAACAACATGCCCCGTTGGGAAGCAAACAAAAGAGAACCACTCATTTTCCCATGACCAAACTTGTTAGCTGACTGGTACCTTCTCCTGCTATAGTAACAGACTAACTGTTTCAATTCAACCCTTTCACGTGTTTTGCAAATCCCATCTTCTGTATCAATTTCCCTTACCACTAAAATATTCTCAACCTAACACCTAACAAAGGATGTAGTATTTTCCAGTTTTAAAAACATCTCACGACTCTGTCTCTTTTCTGACATTCTTTACAAAGCTACTTCAAAGATTAAAGAATATTTTAACCTACACAAGTATCAATGTTTCCTAACTTAATAAATCAACTTAGTTCTATAACATTAAAAATTTGGCTTACTGATGATCTAAAGGCACCCTTCTCACTAGCAAATATAAGCTTGTCTTTGTATGATTTTCTATTGCTTACCACTGCATTAAAATTTTCAGGTTAAACTTGCAATAATACTTTCACAGAAAGTAAAACACACAGATTGAAGAGTTGCAGCAGGAAAGGATACAGGAGCTTTTTTAATAACACAAAAGTCCTTCCGCATTTTTGAGTTGCAATTACTATTCCAAACTGCCTCATTTTATATGATGATATAGCAAAATCTCATTTCTAAGATAGCAGGAGTCACAATTTTTTTTCAAGTATCACAGAAAATGTTATCAAGTGAAGCTTAATTTGATGGCCATAAAAAAGACAGTCCTGTATTCAGGATTAAACCCAGCAGACTGCTAACCCCATGAGGCGAAAGGCTTCTAGAGAATAATGTTGCATAGTACCAAAGAATCACCCTAAATTACCCGCTGGTTATGAACGGCGCTTGACAGTGGAGGGACCAAACCATTCAACACCACTAATTATGAGCCAACCACACTTTGGAGTCCTCCAGACATGATGTAATGCAAAGCACACCAGGCACAAGAGCAGGTAAGAAGCTTCTACAAGACAAACAGGTCATATTCTATAACAGTTCAACATCATCAGAAAAAAAGGTAGACATACTGATCTAGATTAAGAGACTAAAAGCAGACAAGTAAATCCTAAATGAATGGTTTGGAGGGGAAAAAGCTGTAGAAGACACTGAGACAAATGGGGAAACTTAAATAGGGACTATATAATAGATAACACATTATGACATTATCATTAAACTTTAAAAGCACAATGACATTATAGTTATGCACAAGAATACACTTATTTTTAGGAAACTCATACTGAAATTTCTACAGGTAGGGCGACTTCACTTTCACCTTTCACTTTCACGTACTGGAGAAGGAAATGGCAACCCACTCCAGTGTTCTTGCCTGGAGAATCCTAGGGACGGCGGAGCCTGGTGGGCTGCCGTCTATGGGGTCGCACAGAGTCGGACACGACTGAGCAACTTACCAGCAGCAGCAGCAGCAGGGTGACGTAATGTCTGCAAGTGAATTTCAAACAGTTCAGGGGAAGAAAGCAACACATACAATCAAGTGAAAATGACAAAATATTAATTTCTGAATCTAAACAAAGAACATACTAATGTTACTCTCCAAATTCCTACTTCAATTTAAATTTAAAAAATAAATAAATAAAAGTTTTCATAATGAAATTTGGAGAAAAGATGATCTTGGATTTCCCTTTGCTAAATCCATCTGTATTAAATATAGCTAGCTATCCATGTATGCAATTTTGCTAGACAACTTTTAAAATGTCATGAATTTAGTTTTAAAGCTCAAAATTCTTCTATAACCATCTCAAAGGTTGTTTGTCCCCAAGCACATGCTGTGTCTCACACACTGATATACATGTAACAACTCAGACCACCATGAGGCACACACACTATAGCTGTTCCATTTTGGAAGTTAAAAACCTATGGCACCAAAATTAAAACAGCTCGCAAGTGGGCTGCAAGAAGTGTTACTGAGATATATTTCTTATTCTAAAAATAAACACAGGGACTTCCCTGGTGGTCCAGTGGTTAAAACTCCAAGCTCCCACTGCAGGGGACATGGCTTCAATCTCTGGTCGGGAACTAAGACTCCACATGCCACACAGTGTGGCGCAAAAACCAAACAAAAACTAAAAACACAGATTGTGCCCATAAAGGAAAAGGACACCACACACACACAAAAAAAAAAATCAATGACAGAGCGCTGTTGTCTCCAAAAAGGTTAAGAAGTGAATGTTTCAAATTTTCAGATGTAATATTAAGTAATAAACACAAAGCAGAAGTTACATATCAAAATATTTGCTGCCAGCTGCTATCACCAAACAGTGCTATTTATAAATTCCTAAAGCTGTTTAAGCAAAAGTGCCATGTTCCAAAGAAGTCTCAACACCAGTGCAAAACTACACAGGAACACTAAAGGCCAAACACATCACATGGAAGCTGAAGTTTGGGCTGCCAACAAGGGTCTTAAAGTTTGTCATCATAGAGGGTTCAGAGGGGGGGGGTGGGGAGGGGGAATTTATGTTAACACAAATATTTATATGAAAAATGACATATGGCTAAAATCTGAATAGGACCTAAACATTAAGCAAGAAATGATTTTCTAACTTAAGATATTGTAGATACAAAGAAAAACACCCAAATCTTAAGTGTTATGATGCCTTCAATTTACTTCAACTTTCAAATGGCTCAACAAAAAATATTAGTAGACCAAAATGTTAGTAAATGAAATCTCAATGGAGAACATATAATTAAGCTATAGCTTTAACCTTTCAATGTAGAGGAAATTTCGCAAAAGCTTGGGGGATGGGGAACAGCGGACAGAGGAGAACAGCAAAGTTTGGAACTAGTGGCAGCAACACAGATTTACTGCACGCATTCAACAGTCTGTAGCTTATTTCCTAAGAGGAGATTTTTTAAAAAATAAATTAAGAAAAGGTGGCAAAATATTTGCAACTCCTGAATCTGGATGGCAAGTATACAGATGTTCAAATGCCCTTTTCAACTTTTCTATGCTTGAAAATTTTCACAATAAAATAGTAAGAGAGAGAAAAAGATTCAATAGTTTCAGATTTTATAAATCTAGAAAGAAAAAGCATTGGTTTACAACTTAGAACCTTCCTAAGTACCTAAAAGAATTTACTAGAAAGTCCAGTCATAAATGTTTCAATGGATGGCAGGTAAAACCAGCACTCTAGGGCTCCGGTGCTGGCATCCCTTTGGCTAAAATTTTAAGATTAAAATGAAGGGCTCAATTTGAACACAACATCATTAACTACCCAGTGTTTGGCTACAAGTATATACCAGGAGTATACCTGGAAGGCCTTCAGAGCCCCAAACTATCAATATAAACAAAACCATTAAACAGTCTAAATCACTAGACATCTAAACACCAAGTTCTAATATAAAAACTCTTAAGCATGGACAAAATTCACAAGTACCATGAACTTGGACAAGGGAAAAATCCTATCTTCATTTTCCTTTTACTTCCATCATGTGTATGAAACACAGTATTGAGTATCCCTGACTCTCTCAAACAATAGAAATCACAGATCTTTCCAACCCCCACTGCATATGTTACAGATCTCAAAATAGCTTTAAAGCTCATGCACTACTTCTAAATTAAGTTACATGGCCTGCCACAGAACAGACATGACCAGAGCCATCAGGGAATTAGTCATCAAACTATGAAAACAGAATTGGTGACTGTTGTAAAACAAAGAGTTTGGCTGGCCTTCATCCCAGTTCCTAGGAAGTACCTTCTAAATCCTTGGAATGTACTTAGTAACAGGAGTGCTTTTGATTTATGATCCCCTAGATAGTTTGTGCTAACAAGATGACTCACCAAAAAGATCAACTAGGGGATTACAGAACTGAGATTTTGAATCCCCTGACAACAGTCAGTTTTCAAGGAGAGACACTAAAGACTGAGCTCAACCTCATGGCCAATGATTCAATCAGCCATGCTTCCATAAGAAAGCCCCAGTAAACACTTTGGACAGCCAAGTTCCCTGGTCAGCAATACTCCAGCCCTACACACCATTACATATCCATGTGCAGGACAGCGGTACTCCTGACTCCACCAGAGAAAACTGGATGATCCCCACTCAGCCTATTACAGACCTTGTCCTGTGTGTTTCTTCTTTTGGATGCTCATGGATTTGGATCCTTTTCTGCTATAATGAAACTGTATCATAAGGATAGCATTTTCCTGAGTTCTATGAGCTCTTCTAGTAAATTCTCAAATCTGAGGTGGTCATGGGAACCCCTAACTTTGTAGCCCAGGTGGCAGAAATGTGGATGGCTTGTGGACCCCAAGTTTATTGCTGGAGTCTGCAGTGAGGGCAGTTTTATGGAGGACAATGCTTCAGCCTGTAAAGTGTAGCCTCACTCTGAGTAGCTAGCATGTTAGGATTATATGCACTGACCCCCAGATCTATAATGCTCTCCTGTATTCCCTATCATCAATTATTTATGGCTCAATATGCTACAGTCCATGGGGTCGCAGAGTCAGACACAACTGAATGACTGAACAACAAATGTGAAAGGTCAAAGACCACCTCAATTCACTCTTCTGATAAGCATCAAGAACTGCCATTTCAGCACCTTAAAATGTGAAAACTGTTTATCTATATGTCTTATCTGTAACATATTAACAAAAAAGCACTATTACTAAA
Organism: Redunca redunca; assembly: GCA_006410935.1. Taxonomy (NCBI): domain Eukaryota; kingdom Metazoa; phylum Chordata; class Mammalia; order Artiodactyla; family Bovidae; genus Redunca; species Redunca redunca. The sequence goes on from SJYQ01095370.1 coordinate 416,078, forward strand.
GTTTTCATATTTTAGTTAACTATTTAAATGCTTAAATTTATTTCTCCTTTGCTCCCTTGTATTTAACGGACTGTATTCAGAAACATTCTGAGAAGGCATCCATAGGTTTCGCCAGACTGCCAAAAGACCCATGACAAAAACCACTCCTGCCTAAAACCACTGGCAAAAAAAACAACTCTGAATCTTTGGTGTGTCTTTACAAGGAAACACACAGGAATCACTAGAAAGAACAGATAATCCTGGTAGTGATGGACTACCATCACTGGTGAAGGACTGGTAATTTAGACCACTCACCTGAAAGCTAGAATATTAAAATAAAATTTGAAAGAACAACACTAACAAAAACTATTGGGAACCAGGGTTTCTTATAGGAATGGTTAATTCCACGTAAGGGGGAGGAAATACATGAAGAGCTTGGAACATCTTGCTCATACCAGAAGCCAGGAAGTTATCCAACTTAAGAAGGTATCACTGGAGTGGTGTCACAGAGACAAAGAGGGTTCTTTTACACTATTTTTTTCACTGTTATATCGTTCACCCTCTGTAAGTTCCACATCCACAGATTCAACCTACCTGAGATAAAGAACATTCAAGGGAAAAAAAATTCCAGAAAGTTCCCCCATAGCACTGGTAACTACTTACACAGCATTTATGTTACAATTGCAACCACTTATGCAGTACTTATGTTGCATTTGGTATTATAAATAATTTAGAAATAACAAAGTATATGGGAGGACCTGCACAGGTTACATGCAAAAACTATGTCATTTTATGGAAGAGATTTGAGCATCTATGGCTTTCTTCAGGAGATACCAGAACCAATCCCCCACAGATATTGAGGAACAACTGAATATGACTGAAAATGTCCACAGACCAAAATTTGAACACACACCCTAATCACATGCTTGCAGGTATCAAAGAATTTGAAGATAGTGCTTCCAGAGGTAGGGCCTTGAGAGGTAAACCCCAAATTTGCAACCACTTTTATCCCTGAGGGTAACGGCCAAGTGTTTGGGGCAGCTAAAGGTAAAGACTTTGCAAGGTGAGGGGACCTCATTCCAAAGACCAGAACCCAGGGACTACCAAAGAAAGGAAGGGACTACTAAATCCATCTCTCTGTAAGATGGAATCCTGAACTGCTCTTGGGATCTGATAGAATGGTTAAGAGACCTAGCTGTAACTCATCTCTACCTTAAAACTTAGCTGAGATTATCCTGAACCACCTGATCCCTCAGATGTCTGGCAGAGCAACCATAAATCCTCTCCAGGAATACCATCCCAGAGCCCAAATTATATCAATTTAAAAAATATAATCTACTACATGTGCAACCATGTAAATTAACCCATAAAGAGACAAAATAAAAACCACCTGAAAAAAAAAAAAAAAAAAAAAAAAAAAAANAAAAAAAAAAAAAAAAAAAAAAACCACCTGAAACAAAAAATAACCACCACCAAAAAAAACAAGACCCACTAAGGTCTAAAGAGCCTCCTGATGAAAGGAAAGTGGAGAGTGAAAAAGTTGGCTTAAAGCTCAACATTCAGAAAACGAAGATCATGGCATCTGGTCCCATCACTTCATGGGAAATAGATGGGGAAACAGCAGACACAGTGGCTGACTTTCTTTTTCTGGAATCCAAAATCACTGCAGATGGTGACTGCAGCCATGAAATTAAAAGACGCTTGCTCCTTGGAAGGAAAGTTATGACCAACCTGCTGCTGCTGCTGCTAAGTCACTTCAGTCGTGTCCATGACCAACCTAGACAGCATAATAAAAAACTTTGCCAACAAAGGTCCATCTAGTCAAGGCTATGGTTTATCCAGTGGTCATGCATGTATGGATGTGAGAGTTGGACTATAAAGAAGGCTAAGCGCCGAAGAATTGATGCTTTTGAACTGTGGTGTTGCAGAAGACTCTTGAGAGTCCCTTGGACTGCAAGGAGATCCAACCAGTCTATCCGAAAGGAGATCAGTCCTGGGTGTTCATTGGAGGAACTGACATTGAAGCTGAAACTCCAATACTTTGAGTTTTGAAACTCCAATACTTCTCATTAGCCACCTGATAAGAAGAGCTGACTCATTTGAAAAGACCCTGCTTCTACTGCTGCTGCTAAGTCGCTTCAGTCGTGTCCAACTCCATGCGACCCCATAGACGGCAGCCCACCAGGGAGTGGATTGCCATTTCCTTCTCCAAAGCATGAAAGTGAAAAGTGAAAGTGAAGTCACTCAGTCGTGTCCAACCCTCAGCGACCCCAGGGACTGCAGCCTTCCAGGCTCCTCCGTCCATTGGATTTTCCAGGCAAGAGTACTGGAGTGGGGTGCCATTGCCTTCTCTGGAAAAGACCCTGATGCTGGGAAAGATTGAGGGAAGGAGGAGAAGGGAACGACAGAGGATGAGATGGTTGGATAGCATCATCAACTCGATGGACATGGGTGTGGGTGGACTCCGGGAGTTGGTGATAGACAGGGAAGCCTGGCGTGCTGCGGTTCATGGGGTCGCAAAGAGTTGGACACAACTGAGCGACTGAACTAAACTGGGCTGTCGGCTATTGCAGTTACAAAATTATCCTTTAAAGTAAGTTATGGGAGGAAGGCTACAGGAATAACTAAATGAAAAAACATCTGCAACTATCACATTTGAAGTGATTAAAAATAAGATATAAAACTCTGGTAGAAAACTACCACAGAGCCAGATTTTCCACAAGTGAAAAAACACAATAAACTCAATGGACAGATTATCAGTAAGCTAGTCTCGAGCAGCAGCAGTCTCGTTAAAAATTAGTGAACAAAGGGAGATCAGAAGAAATATCAAGAATGAAGCATGCAAAGGGCAAATAAAACATCAGGGAAATCTCACAAGTGTTTTAATGGTGTGGAGGGTTGGGAGACAGGGCAGCAGAAATACATTAAAAGACAATAACTGCAAACGTCTCAAAAGAATAAAAAGCATTACCATAGATTCAATAAGACTGGTAAACACAAAATATAAGTTAAAAAATACATAAAATACAAAAATTACAAAATATAAACACACAAAATATAAATTAAAAAAATTACAAAAACTGTTCAAAACGAAAGACCAAATAAATAAAAAGCATGAAGTAAAAAAGATTCTATCCATAACAGCAAATACTAAACTGACAGTTTACTTAAGGGAAAAAAAAAAAATGAAAGCTGAAAATGTAATTCAGTAACTTCTTTCAACACCTTAGAAGAAAACTGACAAGTTAAAACTCTATACATATCAAAAATATCCTTCAAAAAGAAAAATCAATTTGAGATATTTTTAGACTAACACAAACTCATAGAATTCACTATTAGGAGTCACACAACAGAGGAGAAACCGAGAGTGTTCTTCAGGCAGAAGGAAGTGAAATTGGAATTGGACTGACTGGAATTACAGCAAGGAATGAAGAGCAAGGAAAAGGATTAAGGTAAATGGCTAGTACTAGGGGACTCCCTGGAGGTCCAGCGGTCGGGACTTTGCCCCCCAATGCAGGGGACATGCGTTGATCCCTGGTCACTGAACTAAGATCCCGCATGCCATGGGATAACTAAGACTGCTCGCTGAAACTAGTGAGGCTGCACGTCCCAAGTGGAGAGAAGTCCACAGGCAGTTACGAAGAGCCCGCCTGCGGCAGCAAAGATTCCACATGTAGCAACCAAGATCTGACACAGTCAAATGAGGGGTTTTTAAAAATAATAAATAAACGGCTATTACTGTACAAATTAATAATGTATAAGATAAAATATACACAGAGTTAAAATAGCACCAACTGAGCTACATAAGTAAAAATAAAATAAATGGAGTTTCAGCGTCCACAAAGAGGGAGAAATAACCAAACTTTAGATTTTGACAAGTCAAAGATGCATGTTTTAAGTAACCTTGAGGTTAGCAGAGTTAAAAAAAAAAAAAAAGACATCCAAAGAAATTAGGGAAAAGACATAAAACAGGTACAATAAACAGTAAACACAAGAACATATTTAAACCCACTGGAGAAGGAAATGGCAACCCGCTCCAGTATTCTTGCTTGGAGAATCCCCATGGATGGAGGAGCCTGGGGGACTACAGTCCATGGGGTCGCAAAGAGTCGGACACGAATGAGCGACTTCACTTTCATGTCAGTCATTTTTGTTAAATATCAAAAGACCAAACACTCCAGTTACAAGAAATATTGTCAGACTACATTTTTTAAATCCCAGCTATGTATTGTTGACAAGAGAAAAACCCATAGAAAGTTTGCAGAAAGACTACAAATACAAGTTAAAAAAATTAAAAGGCACACACTGTACCTACTAATCAGAGAAAAGATAATGCAATACATTAATATTAAGCTAATCGAACTTTACCTCTAATAATACTTTTGCCTTAAAGGACACATTATTTTAAAAGACTCAATGGTGAGGAAAATATACAATGCTAAACATGTATGCACTTAGTAACATAACCACAAAATAGATAAAGCAAAAATTATTAAGGAGAAACAGACAAATGCAAAATAAGCATATCAATACATTTGTCTTGATAACCAATACAACCAGCAAACCAAAGGGATAAAAGGACAAGAAGAATTTAACACAACTAGCAAAGCTGACTAACAAATATAAAACAAATGTTCAAGCACATTCTTTCCAAGCACACACAGGTCATTTACAAAAACTGATCAGAGCAGTGACGTGGCACACAGAGGCAGAAAGGATGTGCTCGCCCACACTACTCCTTCCTTTCTCTACTCCATATTTATGGTAGCCGCAGCAGTGTCCACAATCTTGTTGCCAACAAGCAGGTCTTTGTCCGCGCACAGGAGCTACACACTCTCCAGGTGAGCAGCCAGGAGACAGTCGCCCAGATCAAGGCTCATGTAGTTTCTCACTGGAGAGCACTGCTCCAAAAGGATCAAGTCTTGCTCCTGGCAGGCAAGCCCCGAAAGGATGAGGCTACCCTGGGCCAGCGTGAGTTAGAGTTTCTGAGCACTCTGAAGTAGCCAGCCTCATGCTTGGTCCATGGTTCCCTGGCCCCTGCTGGGAAAGTAAGGGTCAGACTCCGAAGGTGCCAAAAAAGAGGAAAAGAAGACAGACTGGGCCAAGAAGCCTATGCAGTAGAACCAGCACTTTGTCAGTGTTGTACCCACTTTGGGCAAGAAGGGCCCCAATGCCAACTCTCAAGTCCCCCGTAAACTTGGCTTTCTCTAATAAAGCCACTTAGCCCAATCATAAAAAAAAAAAAAAAAGAAAAAAGAACCTGATCAGATTGTATGTTAGGCCATAAAGCAAGCTTCAAAAAATGTCATAAGCTTTTAATTATATAGTATTCTGACGAAAAAGGAATCAAAACAGAAATCAAAAAAAAGCACATAGAATACAGAAGATTCTTAGAGCAAAGAAACTATTCTGTATGTAATTATAATGGTGGATACACATTACAAATATAAAGGCTCCCAGACTATATAAAACCAAGAGTGAACCCTGGTGGCCCAGTGACTAACACTCCATGTTCCCAACACGCGCGGCCCAGGTTTGGTTCCTAGTCGGGGAACAAGTAATAGATCCCACATGCCACAACTAAAGATCACGCACGCATCACTGAAAATGGAAGATCCGCATGCCGCAACTAAATCCTCGTACAGCCAAACAAACAAATGCATTTTTAAAAAGAACAGTGAACCCTACGTGACCTTGGATGACAATGATGTCAACGTAGGTTCATCCACTCTAACAAATGTACAATCTGGTATAGGATGTTGCTAATAGGAGAGGCTGTGCTTGTGTGGAGTACAGGCAACTCTGTACTTTCTACTCAGTATTGCTGTGAACCTAAAGCTGCCCTTAAAAATAAAAGTGTATTCAGAAATAAGGGAAAAAAAAGTTTACCTGGCAGGCTAGGTTAATGAGTATGCTATGATTACAAACAACTCTCAAAATCTTGGTTGCTTAAGACCAAAGAAATTCCCACTTCCTGCCTTCTCCGTCTTTTCTCCCCTCTTGCCTCCCCCTACACCCTCAGCTCTCAGTTTGCTCTAGACACATAAAGACCTGCACTGCAAGAAGCTCCGCTTATAAACATGATCACTGGCAAGAGGGAGGGAGTATGGCAAATCTCACCACTGCTCTTAAAGCCTGTGTGACAAGTCTCTTCAGCTCACACTTCACTGGTCAAGACAAACCACATGACTACTTAACTTTGGAGGCAGAAACTAAAAGCAAAAATACTGCCACACGCTCTCAGAAAAGATTTAAACTTAATACTGGTGAGGATGTTGGAGCCACAAGAATGCATTCACCAGAAAAGAAACTGATAGGTATACCCACACTGGATGTTTGGTATTATCTAATACTGAACATAGGCATAAAAGACCCAACAATTCTACTCCTAAGTCTACCCAACAGAAAAGCAATCAAGAAACATGCACCTGAATGTTCAGAGCACATCCACTTACCTGAGCCCCATGACGCTCATGAAATGAGCCTCCTGGACCACTTATTATTGGGAGATGCTCAGTTCTAAATCCATCATGGCCTTTGCCCCAGACCAATACTTCCCACAGGCTGTTCTAGCCAATGACTGGCTATAGGCAGGATGCTAAAGAATGCCCATTTCAGCAGGACAAGGGACTCCTCTGGTCCCAACTTTGGCTAGAGGACATGTCACTGGCCTTGCTAAAACTTTCTTAGAACAGCACTTAAGTCCTAAGTTACCAGACATTTTCTTCAATTTCTTTCTCTTCCACATGCATCAGACCTGCAAGGCGATGTTCACTCTCTCACAAGTTATTTCTCCCAATACTGCAAAATCTAATCCAAACTCCCTTTCTTGTCCTTGGGGGGAACTGAACAGTCTCAAAGTGGGAACAACCTAATATTTATCAGCAAGAGAATGAACAGCCATGGATAATACATGAGTAAATCATTACATTCATAAACAAACTACAACTATACGTGACCTTGTGAATGAAATGAATGACAGAAATGAGTAACAGTTGCATGGGTAGTATGTCACTAACCACAGATTTGTAATTACTTCTGTACTTTCAGTATATTTCACTGGAAAAAAAAAAAAGGCAAGACTCTGAGAAGTCAACTGTCCTTAAACCAAAAGGGGAATTGGCTACTTACTATCAATCAGATACAACCACTATGGAGAACAGTGTGGAGGATACTTAAATAACTAAAAATAAAAGTATCATCCCTGTGTGCTCAGCTGTGCCCAACTCCTTGCGCCCCAATGGACTGCAGCCCACCAGGCTCCTTTATCCATAAAACTTTCCAGGCAAGAATATCGGAGTGGGTTGCCATCTCCTCCTCCAGAGGATCTTCCTGACTCAGAGACCGAAGCAGTGTTTCCTGAGTTTCCCACATTAGCAGGCAGATTCTTTATCGTAAAGCCACCTGGGAAGCCCAAAAGTGATGCTGAGGGTGATGAGGGCCAAAGGAAACAGTGATTCCTTCCTCTTTTTCTCCCTCCCTCTCTCCCGCTTCTTACCTTCACCTTAGTATCCACTTGAGTAGACATCAATGGTACTCTCAAAACTACCATATATGACTCAGCAATCCCACTACTGAGCATACTCCCTGAGAAAACCATAATTCAAAAGGACACATGTACCCCAATGTTCATAGCAGCACTGTTTACAACAGCAAGGATGTGGAAGCAATTTAGATGTCCACTGACAGATGAATGAATAAAGATGTGGTGCATATATACAATGGAATATTTTTCCGGAGCCATAGAAAGGAACAAAATTGGGTCATTTGTAGTATGTGGATGAACCTAGAATCTGCCATATAGCAGAGGGAAGTTAGAGAAACAAATATCATGTATACACAGAATATATATGGAATCTAGAAAAATGGTACTGAGGAAGCAAACTGCAGAACAGGAACAAAAATGCAGATGCAGAGGATGGACTTTGGGTGTGTGGGGTGGGGGACTGAGAGAGTCACGCTGACATATACACACTACCATCTGTAAAACAGCTAGCTACTGAGAGGCTGCCCTAGAGCACAGGAAGCTCACCTTGGAGCTCTGCAATGACCTAGACGGGTGGGACGCAGGGGATGGGAGGGAGGCTCAAGAGAGAAGGGATACATGCATAATTATAGCTGATGCACGCTTTTCTATAGCAGGAACTACAGAAAGTTGTAAAGCAACTATACTCCAATTAAAAAATGAAAAAATAAAAACAGAGCATAAGCAATTTATATCTCTTCACTGAAGCCACTTTCCAAAAAGATTCTACCAAATTATAGTCCCACAGTTATGTAAATTATTTATTTATTTAAAGATAATGCATTTTAGGTGAACACTACTTTATGAACTAAAACTTGTGGTGAAGAATAATTATGAAGAGAAAGCACATAAGATTGCTTTTCTCTTTTACTGATTCCATTTAAAAGATTCATGAGATTAGATCTCATAGAGTGCCTGACGAACTATGGACAGAGGTTTGTGGCATTGCAGGGATCAAGACCATCCCCTTGGAAAAGAAATGCAAAATGGCTGTCTGAGGAGGCCTTACAAATAGATGTGAAAAGAAGAGAAGCAAAAAGCAAAAGAGAAAAGGAAAGATATATCCATTTGAATGTAGAGTTCCAAAGAATAGCAAGGAGAGAGAATAAAGCCTTCCTCAGCGATCAGTGCAAAGAAATAGAGGAAGATAACAGAATGGGAAAGACTAGAGATCTCTTCAAGAAGATTAGATACCAAGGGAACATGTCCTGCAAAGATGGACTCAAATAAAGGACAGAAGCGGCATGGACCTAACAGAAGCAGAAGATATTAAGAAGAGGTGGCAAGAATACACAGAAGAACTGTACAAAAAAGATCTTCACAACCCAGATAATCAAAATGGTGTGATCACTCACCTAGAGCCAGATATCCTGGAATGTGAAGTCAAGTGGGCCTTAGGAAGCATCACTATGAACAAAGCTAGTGGAGGTGATGGAATTCCAGTTGAGCTCTTTCAAATCCTAAAAGATGATGCTGTGAAAGTGCTGTACTCAATATGCTAGCAAATTTGGAAAACTCAGCAGTGGTGACGGGACTGGAAAAGGTCAGTTTTCATTCCAACACTTTAGAAAGGCAAAGCCAAAGAATGCTCAAACTACCCAACAATCGCACTCATCTCACACGCTAGTAAAGTAATGCTCAAAATTCTCCAAGCCAGGCTTCAACAGTACGGCATGAACCGTGAACTTCCAGATGTTCAAGATGGTTTTAGAAAAGGAAGAGGAACCAGAGAGCATATAGTCAACATCCACTGGATCACTGAAAAGCAAACAGTTCCAGATAAACATCTATTTCTGCTTTACTGACTATGCCAAAGCCTTTGACTGTGTGAATCACAATACACTGTGGAAAATTCTGAAAGAGATGGAAATACCAGACCACCTGACCTGCCTCTTGAAAAATCTGCATGCAGGTCAGGAAGCAACAGTTAGAAATGGGCATGGAACAACAGACTGGTTCCAAATAGGAAAAGGAGTACATCGAGGCTGTATATTGTCACCCTGCTTATTTAACTTATATGCAGAGTACATCATGAGCAACACTGGACTGGAAGAAACACAAGCTGGAATCAAGATTGCCGGGAGAAATATCAATAACCTCAGATATGCAGATGACACCACCCTTACAGCAGAAAGTGAAGAGGAACTAAAGAGCCTCTTGATGAAAGTGAAAGAGGAGAGTGAAAAAGTTGGCTTAAAGCTCAACATTCAGAAAACAAAGATCATGGCATCCGGTCCCATCACTTCATGGCAAACAGATATAGAAACAGTGTCAGACTTTATTTTGGGGGGCTTCAAAATCACTGCTGATGGTGACTGCAGCCATGAATAAAAGACGCTTACTCCATGGAAGAAATGTTATGACCAACCTAGACAGCATATTAAAAAGCAGAGATATTACTTTGCCAACAAAGGTCCATCTAGTCAAAGCTATGGTTTTTCCAGTTGTCATGTATGGATGTGACAGTTGGGACTATAAAGAAAGCTGAGCACCGAAGAACTGATGCTTTTGAACTGTGGTATTGAAGACTCTTGAGAGTCCCTTGGACTGCAAGATCCAACCAGTCCATCCTAATGGAAATCAGTCCTGAATATTCATTGGAAGGACTGATGTTGAAGCTGAAATGCCAATACTTTGGCCACCTGATGTGAAGAACTGACTCATTTGAAAAGACCCTGATGCTGGGAAAGGTTGAAGGCGGGAGGAGAAGGGGATGACAGAGGGTGAGATGGTGGGATGGCATCACTGACTCAATGGACATGAGTTTGAGTAAACTCCAGAGTTAGTGATGGACAGGGAGGCCTGGTGTGCTACAGTCCATGAGGTCACAAAGAGTCGGACACAACTGAGCAACTGAACTGAACTGAGTCCATTTAAAGAGAAACTTTTTAAGATTATACAAAAATACCAGGGTCACCAAAAATTACCTATTATAACCCAATGATTAATTCTAAATAAAAAAGAACATTTAACAGACCTTCCAGCCCAAGATGGAACTGTCACCACAGCATTTACAGATCCCAGTTCAGTGTCCTGTCCACATCAATAAATTTGGCCTAAACCAACTTTACATCCCCTCCACCATCATCTCACACCCTTAACATCCATTCCCACAATTATTCCCCAGGCAAACTCTTTTGGAAGGTAGGTCTACCTCTTTATGAATCACACCTGGCACCTCATCCTTTGGGGCCTTCTGGGAGGATTCTAGGGAAAGCCAAATGCAGGTTTTTCAGACAAACAAGAGATTGAGTTCAGACAGGGGATGAAAAGGCTGTTTCTACTGGCAAAGGTAGCCCAACAGAATTTAGGTGTTCAAGATCTCCAGCTAAATCAGAAACTGACCATATGTCTCTAATCCAGTTTTCAGGATTCCACTCCTAATCAATCCAACTTCTCACCTACTAACAGGGAATTCAATTTGCAGTATTAGGGCAGTCACAGAAACTTTCAGGTCCCTTATGTGGAACCCTCACTGGGAATTTAAAACCCCGAGCTCATCATTTTGCTTTGTAATGTTTTAACTCGGCCAGGCTAAACTGCATTCCCAGGCTTTCCCTTGTATTTGTTTCAGGACTGGGTGGGCCAGAGAGAGACTACTGTGCCGCAGACAGAGGGCGCATCTGGCAGGACATCTGCACTCACTAACTCCCCATCTGCCTCACCGATGTGAGGCTGCAACAGCTACTCTACCTTCCCCCAGGCTCCCTGAGTCTCTGTCTCCTGGGCCAAGTGTGTGTGGTCAGCTCCAAGACAAAGGCACAGCTCTTTCAGATGCCCACACAACCAATGTCAGAAGTAACACAACTGACATAGCTTTCCATCCATCTTGCTGTGGCTTCCAGTCTGTTTTCTCCCCCAAGGCACTTCCACCTTTCTTTCTCAAATTCTTGTCCTATGGACTACAACTCTAACAGGAGGCACACAGGCTGCATCGCCAGCTCCTACACTGTATTAACTGAGATCTCTGAATAAGACTATCTGACAGACTCCTGAAGAGAAAACCACGCATTTAACACACAGCCTCAATCTGCCTTTGTACAATGCTAGCTAGGGCCCAGGGGATGTGAGCTCTCAGAACCCAAGAACTAAGCTAAGGACCAGAAAAGTATTGATAGACAAAAACAATTAAGAATTTCTGCTCTCATGAAGCTCAGCCTTTTTGAGAAAACAAAACGTCGTTAAATCACGTGAACAAACGTAACCCTGTAATTCTGATAAGCACTTGGAAAGACAGCAATGTCTCTAATATAAGGACTTGATGAAAGTCAAGAAAGAACTTCAAAACCTTCAGAAAATTGATGGTTACTGTGAGTGAGTGATGGATACATGGAGATTCTCTATTCTACCTTTATTATAAAATTTACGAACACTTTCATCAAAACAGCTTTCATCAGAAGGGGATGCTTGAGACAAGGAAGGCAGACTAAGAAGAACTGAAATTTGGACAGAAAAGCATTCCAGGAAGAGGGAAAGAACAAGGGCCATGCTCCCGAGTGGCAGAGATGACGACGGGCACTGAAGGTGTGAGAAGCACCTGCATGGCTGCAAAGAGACATGCAGTTCAGGAGAGGTCAAGGCCCCAGAGGATGAAAATTATGCACACCTTTGAGGTCTGCTATGAAGCTCTGTCCTTAAAGCAATGGGAAGCCACTGAGAATTTTATGCAAACGGTGATATAATTAGATTTGCCTTTTTTTTAAAACAGGTAATTTCTGACACTAACAAATTATAATATAGACATATTTACCTTTTACCCAACAATCTCACTATCTTGAAAGGATATATTATCAAATACAAAACAATGTATCAGTTCAGTTCAGTTGCTCAGTGGTGCCCGACTCTTTGCGACCCCATGAATCGCAGCACTCCAGGCCTCCCTGTCCATCACCAACTCCCAGAGTTCACTCAGACTCACGTCTGTCGAGTCCGTGATGCCAACCAGCCATCTCATCCTCTGTCATCCCCTTCTCCTACTGCCCCCAGTCCCTCCCAGCATCAGAGTCTTTTCCAATGAGTCAACTCTTCACATGAGATGGCCAAAGTACTGGAGTTTCAGCTTTAGCATCATTCCTTCCAAAGAAATCCCAGGGCTGATCTCCTTCAGAATGGATTGGTTGGATCTCCTTGCAGTCCAAGGGACTTTCAAAGAGTCTTCTGCAACACCACAGTTCAAACACATCAATTCTTCGGCACTCAGCCTTCTTCACAGTCCAACCCTCACATCCATACATGACCACAGGAAAAGCCATAGCCTTGATTAGACGGACCTTAGTCGGCAAAGTAATGTCTCTGCTTTTGAACATACTATCTAGGTTGGTCATAACTTTCCTTCCAAGGAGTAAGCGTCTTTTAATTTCATGGCTGCAGTCGCCATCTGCAGTGATTTTGGAGCCCAAAAAAATAAGGTCTGACACTGTTTCTACTGTTTCCCCATCTATTTGCCATGAAGTGATGGGACCAGATGCCATGATCTTCGTTTTGTGAAACAAGATTATTCATTGCAATAATTTTTTAACAGCAGCAGAATATAAACATTACATATACATTTAGGAGAAGGCAGTGGCACCCCACTCCGGTACTCCTGCCTGGAAAATCCCATGGATGGAGGAGCCTGGTAGGCTGCAGTCCATGCTAAGGGTCGGTCACGACTGATCGACTTCCCTTTCACTTTTCACTTTCATGCATTGGAGAAGGAAATGGCAACCCACTCCAGTGTTCTTGCCTGGAGAATCCCAGGGACGGGGGAGCCTGGTGGGCTGCCATCTATGGGGTCGCACAGAGTCGGACACGACTGAAGTGACTTAGCAGTACCAGCATACATTTAGGAAATGAACTACAAGCACAAAAGAGTACATACCAAGAATACAGAAGTATATATGAAGTGAGCTCCAGAATTTATTAAGTAAAAAGGAAGAAACAACAGTGTATACAAGCTTTTTGGAAACACAAACTTTTTTTAAGAAAAGCAGGTAAAAAAAAAGTTTCCTTATATTGCAAAACTAAGTGGAAAAATAAACCAGAAATAAAAATGGAGCAGGAGAACACTTTTGAGATAGGAAAAGAAGGGAGAATGTGAACACACCTTTATAATGCAGATTTGACTCTGGAACTATATAAATGTTCTACACACAGAAAAAATACGTTTAGAAAAACATTAAAACAATCCTTAAATGTTAGGGATTTCATTCAAATAAACCAAACTAATAATCAAATTGATTACAAAATCAGAGAGAAAATGTCTTCAAATAATTCTATATTCAGAATGTAAACATTTTTAAAACAAAGGGAATACAATACAAACCTACAATCATTCTACTGTTAAAAACTTTCAAACTACTATGCTTATACTGTAGGAAAAAGGAAAGTAATTAAAGTTGATAATGCAAATTTTTAACACAGAGAAGGATAAACTCAAATTAAAAACCCTATGAAGTTAAATGTGAACTGGAACTAGCAACACAAAATCAAAACTAGTATTTTCCAAGTCTGTCCAATGACAGCAAGGGCATCTCAATGGCAATAAGGACACATAGCACCAGATTTTGGTATCTAAACTCCACTGCCTGATAAAAAGAGCTAAAAGAACTGGTTGATAGATATTGTGCAGAAAAAGCAAAGTGAGTCTCAGACATCTTGTAACATGAGCAAGAAACAGTTCAAAGGTTAATAGGGTCACATCCAGGGGAAGAAAACTAGTTTGAAAGCACCAAGCCATGACCAAACTAGGACAAGTTGAGGAAAAAGAATGATGACCACCTGATTAGGACACACTGATACATAAAATTCCACAGGTCCACAGAGATCCTGAAGGAGAGAAAGCACAAGGATACACACAGTAACAAACCAGCCCTGTACACAGGGAAAAACACATTCTTACCCTTGTGTCAAGACCTAAAACTCATGCTAGGAATATTAATTTAGATATGATTAGTTAATATACGGATAAGTAGGTCGTACAGACTTATATTGAAGAAAGTGAGGAAAAACCACTAGGCCATTCGGGCATGACCTAAATCAAATCCCTTATGACTATACAGTGGAAGTGAGAAACAGATTTAAGGGCCTAGATCTGATAGACAGAGTGCCTGATGAACTATGGACGAAGGATCGTGACACTGTACAGGAGACAGGGATCAAGACCATCCCCATGGAAAAGAAATGCAAAAAAGCAAAATGGCTGTCTGAGAAGGCCTTACAAATAGCTGTGAAAAGAAGAGCAGTGAAAAGCAAAGGAGAAAAGGAAAGATATAGCATCTGAATGTGGCGTTCCAAAGAATAGCAAGGGATAAGAAAGCCTTCTTCAGTGATCAATGCAAAGAAATAGAGGAAAACAATAGAATGGGAAGGACTAGAGATCTCTTCAAGAAAATGAGAGATACCAAGGGAACATTTCATGCCAACAATGGGCTCAATAAAGGACAGAAATGGTATGGACCTAACAGAAGCAGAAGATATTCAGAAGAGGTGGCAAGAATACACAGAAGAACTGTACAAAAAAGAGCTTCATGACCAACATAATCATGATGGTGTGATCACTCACCTAGAGCCAGATATCCTGGAATGTGAAGTCAAGTGGGCCTTAGAAAACATCACAATGAACAAAGCTAGTGGAGGTGATGGAATTCCAGTGGAGCTCTTTCAAATCCTGAAAGATGATGCTATGAAAGTGCTGCACTCAATATGCCAACAAATTTGGAAAACTCAGCAGTGGCCACAGGACTGGAAAAGATCAGTTTTCATCCCAATCCCTAACAAAGGCAATGCCAAAGAATGCTCCAACTACCACACAACTGCACTCATCTCACAGGCTAGTAAAGTAATGCTCAAAATTCTCCAAGCCAGGCTTCAGCAATACGTGAACCATGAACTTCCTGATGTTCAAGCTGGTTTTAGAAAAGGCAGAGGAACCAGAGATCAAATTGCCAACATCCCCTGGATCATGGAAAAAGCAAGAGTTCCAGAAAAACATCTATTTCTGCTTTATTGACTATGCCAAAGCCTTTGACTGTGTGGATCACAATAAACTGGAAAATTCTGAAGGAGAGGGGAATACCAGACCACCTGACCTGCCTCTTGAGAAACCTATATGCAGGTCAGAAAGCAACAGTTAGAACTGGACATGGAACAACAGACTGGTTCCAAATAGGAAAAGGAGTATGTCAAGGCTGTATACTGTCACCCTGCTTTTTTAACTTATATGCAGAGTACATCATGAGAAACGCTGGGCTGGAAGCAGCACAAACTGGAATCAAGACTGCCGGGAGAAGAAATATCAATGACCTCAGATACGCCGGAGAAGGCAACAGCACCCCACTCCAGTACTCTTGCCTGGAAAATCCCATGGACCGAGGAGCCTGGTGGGCTTCAGTCCATGGGGTCACTAAAGAGTCAGACACAACTGAGCAACTTCACCTTCACCCATTGGAGAAGGCAATGGCAACCCACTCCAGTGTTCTTGCCTGGAGAATCCCAGGGACAGGGGAGCCTGGTGGGCTGCTGTCTATGGGGTCGCACAGAGTCAGACACGACTGAAGCAACTTAGCAGCAGCAGATATGCAGATGACACCACCCTTATGGCAGAAAGTGAAGAGGAACTAAAGAGCCTCTTGATGAAAGTGAAAGAGGAGTGAAAAAGTTGGCTTAAAGCTCAACATTCAGAAAACGAAGATCATGGCATCTGGTCCCATCACTTCATGGCAAATAGATGGGGAAACAGTGTCAGACTTTATTTTGGGGGGGCTCCAAAAATCACTGAAGATGGTGACTGCAGCCATGAAATTAAAAGACGCTTATTCCTTGGAAGGAAGGTTATAACCAACCGAGATAGCATATTGAAAAGCAGAGATATTACTTTGCCAACAAAGGTCCGTCTAGTCAAGGCTAGGGTTTTTCCAGTGGTCGTGTATGGACGTGAGAGTTAGACTGTGAAGAAAGCTGAGCGCCGAAGAATTGATGCTTTTGAACTGTGGTGTTGGAGAAGACTCTTGAGAGTCCCTTGGACTGCAAGGAGATCCAACCAGTCCCTCCTAAAGGAGATCAGCCATGGGTGTTCATTGGAAGGACTGATGCTGAAGCTGGAACTCCAGTATTTTGGCCACCTCATTCGAAGAGTTGACTCATTGGAAAAGATCCTGATGCTGGGAGGGACTGGGGGGCAGGAGGAGAAGGGGACGACAGAGGATGAGATGGCTTGATGTCGGGCCCTACATGGGAAACCTTGAAAAAGAAAAAGGCTAGCATTGCGGACGGAAACTAAGATGGCGCCTGGCGGAAGAGATGGGGGCGTAGTCTATGTTGTCTGCCAAAACTTCTGATTGGCTCTCTTGATTTCTGTGCACGTAGACAGCGCGTGATCACCATAGACTCCTGTTATAATGATGGCACACGATGATCTGACCTTTAACGTGATTGGTGTAACTATGCAAAGTCCCTTGCAAACCCCTCCCCGCTTGCCTTTATAAGCAGGGAGTTTGTAACAATAAAGCGGAACCGCTCTAGACGGAACCCCTGTCGTGTCTGATTGTCTCTCGCTCGCCGAGGGGCTGGGTTGGCGGACAGCAGGCTCACCTTTCCTTGGGACCCCTCAGCTCTCTGCTGAGGGAAGTTCCACTGCCTCTCTCTCTTTCTGCGGAGCGCTCCCCGCAGCTTGATGGCATCACCACTTTGATAGACATGAGTCTGAGTGAACTCTGGGAGTTGGTGATGAACAGGGAGGCCTGGCATGCTGTGATTCATGGGGTCGCAAAGAGTCGGACACAACTGAGCGACTGAACTGAACTGAGGTCATATAGACATACATGTCTGTAACTATATAGACCATCTACAAATAAATATGTAGATCATTTGCAGACAGGTCCAAATATTAAACCTAAGTTATAAGGATGTAACTATAAGCAAACTGAACAACATATATAAGCAAACAAATATAATCTAAGTTTAAAAAGTTGTCCTGCCTTTTACTACTACAATCTAAAAACATTTCAAGTGGTATTCAAACACTTCATTAGTCTCTTTATTTACTCCGTCAACATATAGATAAAACAATATCTATGATGAATTGATCCTTTTCTATCACCCACCCACCACCAAAAAAGTCAACACATTTAACATTTTAGTGTCTCCAGACAAACTGCCTTTGTTTCAAATTACTTTATCCTTATTCAACAGGCTAGACAGACTCTTGTAAACTTGAGCTGGAACACTGGTAGACTCCTTCAATCCATCTTTCAGAAGGGTTAATGCCTTTCAATGGCTCCCCGCACCCGCCCAGCACCACCACCCTTCGAATGAAACAGCAACCACCTTAATGTGACAGGTTCAATTATTTAAAATCTGGCCCCAAATTCATTCCTAGACAGACTGATCATGTCAAACTTAAGTGGTGTCAGCAGTTGTATGATCAACACCCACAGGGAACTTATGATACCAGAAGCCCTAGGATCACTCACATAGAAGTAACAGATAACACAGCAGAACTTTTGACTGTAATGGTCTAACACTCTCCACGACTCTGCTCCTGTCGTTCCTTCATCTAGACTGCTTTCCTCGAACCTATATTCCTAACCCTGCAGGAACATCACCTTCTCTCCATACGCCTGGGTATCTTCCCTACCAAGCTGTAAGGTCTCTAAGGGCACATCTTCATGGATCATGCTCATATCTGACTGACGGCAATTTTAAAGCCAAAAAATAAGCACCCAATAAAGATTTAATTAAAAATTTAATAGAAGCACAACTAAGCAACCTAGTGTTGAAAAAAAATGCTAATAACTATAGCAAAGTTCAAAAGCATGGAGAATTAGGAAAGCAACAATGACTGGCACCAGCTGCTGCGTTTCAGGAACTGTACTGGGAACTCTACACATCCACTTCATTTACCTATTATAACAGCCTTACGTGATAGATTTCACCCCAGTTTACAGTTGAGGAATAGCGCTTAGAAGGGCTATGTGATCAATCAGGTATGTGGCTTTGGACCAGCAAGGAGTGGGGTTGGATTTCAACCCAGACTCTTCAGAATTGAAGGCCATCCGATCTCCACGTCCAACTCCAGAGCTTACATCTTTTTCACAATGGACTCCCCATTTCCAATTTCTTTTTGTTCAAAGGAAAGAAGAAAAAAAAACACAATTAAGCATCTAATAAATATAAGCGAGTATTTCCATGATATATATTTTTCTCAACAAATTAGAATTCTGCTAATTCAAAAGAAACATCCAACAACACTGTTATTTTTAAAGTCTGCAATAATTCACCATAATTCTTCCAGAACAGTAGTATCCTTTTTATGTGTTTCTAACATACCAGAGGAAAAAATGCTAACAATTAAGGAGTACAGCCAATGGAGTTTAACTGTATACAATCAGATAAGTCATTGGGAAGAGAGAACACTGCATAATTAGATTTCTTCTAGTTAAGATTTCAAATTAATAGCTCATAATTATATCATATCAATACCATTAAGAGTCAAATCTGAGGTACTCTTTCCCACAGGATGCACAGGCAAACAAAAATCACATCAACCTCCCACTCCACGATTTACGACAGTGGTACCATTACCTGTAAGGACACCAACGACCAACATTTCACCATTACCTAGATTTCATGAGTGTTACTAGATATTACACTAAAAACAACAAA
>SJYQ01095371.1:0-15260 GCA_006410935.1 Redunca redunca
AGGAGGAAAGCACGGGGTGCATCGAGCACAGCCCTGCCTGACCCCAGAGCCTGGAGGTGGCCTGCAAGGCCCTGATGCGCGCCCTGCCTCATGGCCGCAGAGGAACCCCATCGTGCCTTATCTGCAACTTCAGGCGCAAGAGCAGCTCCAGCCAGTGTTGTTGCTGTTGAAAGCCGGAGTCTGCGGGCCAAAGTTCCAGGCTTCCTCAAATGCTTGTCGGGCAATTTTCCCGATCCTGGTGGTCCCGGAGGATCGATGGCGGGGAGCCGGCCCGCCCTGGGGTCAGGTCAGCCGCCGGCGCTTAGCTCACGTCCCCTGCTCCGAGACTGGAGAAAAAATGGTGCAGGAACTACAGGTAGGAAGAGACTTGGGTGACAGATTCGGTCAAGATAGGGAAAACCATCTCATACGCGAAACAAATATGCACCTTAACGTTTGCCCAGTGCTCACTTGTGAAGGCAACTGTAACGGGAAAACTCAGTTCTCCCCTTTCCATGTCTTTCTTCCCTTTGCTACTCGCACCAGGACTTCACTTGTGGTTACCAGGCGGGAGGTTTTCCGCTCCCCCCCACACAAAGCAAATCTGTCTGACACCATCTAGGTGTCCTACAATTTAACTCAGTTTTGACACTGACTACTTGGAGACAGTGTCAAGTCCACAGGTTAAAGGCCCAGTCCTTCCTTGCAAGAATGCGCCCACTTCCTTCAGATGCCAGTCTCAAGCCCGAGTTATTACCTGCACTTCTTTTTAAAATTGAAGTTTAGTCTATTTGCAATATTGTGTTAGTTTCAGGTGTATAGCAAAGTAGTTCTACATGTGATTGTACTTTTATATGTATAATTTTTTTCCAATTCTTTTCCATTATAGTTCATTACAAGATATTACATATAGTACTTATGCTATAGGTAAATCCTAGTTGTTTATTTTAAATACAGTAGTATGCATATGTTAATCTGACACTCCGAATATGTCCTTTTCTCTTTGGTAGCTATTAGTTTGTTTTCTATATCTGTAAGTTTGTTTCTGTTTTGTAGATAAGTTCATTTGTACTGTTTTTTTAGATTCCACATACAAGTGATAGCATATCTGTCTTTGACTTACTTCGTTTACTATGATAATCTCTAGGTCTATTCATGTTGCTGCAAATGATGTTACTTCATTCTTTCATGACTGAGTAATATTCCATAGTATATATACACCACATCTTAAGTCAATCATCTGTCAGTGGACACGGGTTTTTTCCAATAGTCCCAAATGTCTTGACTATTACCAATTATGCTGCTATGAACATGGAGGTGTGCATGTATCTTTTCAAATTAGATCTTTCATTTTTTTCCAGTATATGCTTAGGAGTGAGATTGCTGAATCATATGGTAACTCTATTATTAGTGTTTTAAAGAAAATCCGTACTGTTTTCATAGTGGCTGCGCCAATTTACATTCCCACCAACATTGTAGGAGGATGGATTGCTTTTTCTCCATACCTCTAGCATTTATTATAATTTTTTAGCATTTATTATTTATAAACTTTTTGATGGTGGCCATTCTGACTTGTGTGGGGTGATATCTCCTATTTTATTTGCATTTCTCTAATAATTAGTGATACTGAGCATCTTTTCATGTACCTATTGGCCATCTGTATGTTTTCTTTGGAGAAATATCTATTAAGGTCTTCTGCCCATTTATTGATTGTGTTGTTTGTTTGTTTGTTTGTTGTTTGCATATTTTGGAAGTTAAGCCCTTATTGGTTGCATCATCTGCATGTATTTACTCTCAGTCTGTAGGTTCTTTTCATTTTGTTTATGGTTTCCTTTGCTGTGCAAACGTTTCTAAGTTTGATTAGATCTCATTTGTTTATTTTTGCTTTTATTTCTATTGCTTTGGGATTCTAACCTAAGAAAACATTGCTTGATTCATGTCAGAGAGTGTTTCGCTGTGTTCTCTTCTAGGAGTTTTGTGGCGTCGTATCTTCTGACCCGCTGTAGATGATAGATTGGGGGTTCCAGTTATCCCTTCATCAGATTGCATTTGCTAGAACTCTTACTTGCATCAGCTGGGTCAGTGTATTAAAGAATATGATACAGGACACAGATGGACAACCATATACAGAAATACATCAGGCAAGATTTGGGAGGCTCTCTAGTGCAGAAACCTCTGTCCCTGTAGAGTTAATGCGCATCCTCCTCTTGGTGTTCCAGCTTCCAATCTGGAAGCTTTCTAGAGCCCATGCTTTTGGGATTTTATGGAGGCTTCCCTTTCTGATGGATGGAGCTGAAAACTCCAAGTTTTTAATCATGGCTTGGTCTTTCTTGTGACCAGCCACAAATCTAGTAGTCAGGCAGAAGCCCATCCAGCGTCACTTCCTTAGAACAGAAGACTCTCCTAGCGCTCTTATCACTTAGGAAATTAAAAGGGTTTTAGGAGTTCTGTGCCAGGAGTCAGGGACAGAGACCAATATGTATATTTTCTCTTTTCGCACAGCCCACTAACCCTGGTCTTTGGCCACTGACCCCTTCCATCAAAATGATACACAAGTTCAAAAGTACAAGTTCACATTACTGGAATCCAAAGTACTCATTAAAAATCATTCCTGTCCATCATCATATTGTATGAGACTGTCTCCCGGGGCAAGACCACTCCGGTTTGCAGGCTTTCATTCCATCTTGTCAAGGTCCAAAAGCAGGCATGCTCTCAGCAAACATATGGCTTCACCCTTTCAGGCATCTTACATAATTGAGCTGAGGCAATATCAGGTCTTGCTCTGAGCCTCTTTCAAGGTGTTGATGTAACATGGGGATTTTTCCTTACGATTCATTTATTCTTTACTGTTAACTGCTACTACTCCTCCTTCTCTCTGTTTATACCCACTCTTTTGCCTTGGAAGGCATATGGGGCTATGCTGGGGTGTCCTGCAGGCAGTAGCACTAGCGTGGCCTGTGCCTCCCCATCAGTCCACTTCTGTTCAGATGAGCTAAGTTTGCATAGCGCAGAACCAGTGGGCTATCTTAGCCACCAAGCCATGTAACTGCTTTCACTGTTAGCCCCAATTTTGTCAGTGGGTTGAATCCTGCCCCAATAGGCTATTAGTAATTATGACATAAAGATCAGAAACACAGTTGTACTTTTTGGTTAAGATTATGCCTATTTTCAGCTCTAGCTGTAGCCCTGGTCCTGTGAGCACTGCATCAGTAAAGGAGACAAAAAAAATCGAGGTGATGTGGGGAAGGAAGAATGACTAGCATCTTTCCACACGCCAGTCCCCCAGATCCACCAGTAAAACAGAGATACATTGAGCAGGGAGACTCCTTTAGTCCCTAATATTTTCAGTGTAAGCACCCTCTAACTCATTTCAGTTCCGTTCAGTCGCTCAGTCATGAATGACTCTTTGCGACCCCATGGACTGCAGCATGCCAGGCTTCCCCGTCCATCACCAACTCCCAGAGCTTGTTCAAACTCATGGCCACTGAGGCAATGATGCCATCCAACCATCTCATCCTCTGTCATCCCCTTCTCCTCCTGCCTTCAAACTTTCCCAGCATCAGGGTCTTTTCCAGTGAGTCAGTTCTTCACATCAGTTGGCCAAAGTATTGAAGTTTCAGCTTCAGCATCTGTCCTTCCAGTGAATATTCAGGACTGATTTCCTTTAGGATGGACTGGTTGGATCTCCTTGCAGTCCAAGGGAATCTCAAGAGCCTTCTCCAACACCACAGTTTGAAAGCATCAGTTCTTCAATTCTCAGCTTTCTTTATGGTCCAACTCTCACATCCGTACATGACTACTGGAAAAACCATAGCTTTGACTAGATGGGCCTTTGTTGGCAAAGTAATCTCTGCTTTTTAATATGCTGTCTAGGTTGGTCATAGCTTTTCTCCCAAGGAGCAAGCGTCTTTTTCATGGCAGCAGTCACCATCTGCAGTGATTTTGGAGCCCAAGAAAATAAAGTCTCTCACTGTTTCCATTGTTTTCCCATCTATTTGCCATGAAGTCATGGGACTGGATGCTACGATCTTAGTTTTTTGAATGCTGAGTTTTAAGCCAATTTTTTCACTCTCTTCTTTCAATTTCATCAAGAGGCTCTTTAGTTCTTCTTTGCTTTCTGCCATAAAGCTGGTGTCATCTGCATATCTGAGGTTGTTGATATTTTTCTTGGCAATCTTGATTTTAGCTTGTGCTTCATCCAGCTCGGCATTTTGCATGATATACCCTGCATATAAGTTAAATAAGCAGGGTGACAACATATAGCCTTAACATACTCCTTTCCCAATTTTGAACCAGTCTGTTGTTCCAGGTTCAGCTCTAACTGTTGCTTCTTGACCTGCATACAGATTTCTCAGGAGACAGGTAAGGTGGTCTAGTATTTCCATCTCTTGAAGAATTTTCCAGGGTTTGTTGTGATCCACACAGTCGAAGGCTTTAGTATAGTCAATGAAGCAGAAGTTTTTTCTGGAATTCTCTTGTTTTTTCTATGGCCCAAGGGATGTTGGCAATTTGATTTCTGATTCCTCTGCCTTTTCTAAATCCATCTTGAACATCTGAAAGTTCTCGGTTCATGTTCTGTTGAAGACTTGCTTGGAGAATTTTGAGCATTGCATTACTAATATGTGAGATGAGTGCAATTGTGTGGTAGTTTGAACATTCTTCAGAGAAGGCAACAGCACCCGACTCCAGTACTCTTGCCTGGAAAATCCCATAGACAGAGGAGCCTGGTAGGCTGCAGTCCATGGGGTGGCTAGGAGTCGCACACGACTGAGCGACTTCACTTTCACTTCTCACTTTCATGCATTGGAGAAGAAAATGGCAACCCACTCCAGTGTTCTTGCCTGGAGAATCCCAGGGACGGGGGAGCCTGGTGGGCTGCCGTCTATGGGGTTGCACAGAGTTGGACACAACTGAAGTGACTTAGAAGCCACTAGCTTTGTTCGTAGTGATGCTTCCTAAGACCCACTTGACTTTGCACACCAGGGTGTCTGGCTCTAAGTGAGTGATCGTGGTTATCTGGGTTATGAAGATCTTTTTTGTATAGTTCTGTGTGTTCTTGCCACCTCTTCTAAATATCTTCTGCTTCTGTTAGGTCCAAACCGTTTCTGTCCTTTATTGTGCCCATCTTTGCATGAAATGTCCCCTTGGTATCTCTAATTTTCTTGAAGAGATCTCTAGTCTTTCCCATTCTATTGATTCTACTTAGCATGTCTAATTAACGTTGCTTGAAGGGTGGATGTACATGAACCATGTACATACCATGTTTTACAATATTAGAGAGGGAAAATATTCCCCAGTCAGATCCAGTGTCCATCCCCATAATACAATCAGGTAGAAGATACATAACCACTTCACATAAAACCTGTTCAAACATGCCAATTCTCCTGCCAACTAGTACTGTAATTCCATAAACATTTACGCTCCTAACTGTAGCCTCCACTAGGAGTTCATCAACAGATTTTGAGTTTTCAATACTAGGTAAGGGAAGTGTTCCCCAGCCAGACATAATATCCATTTCCAAGAAACATTCACATACAGGAGACACAGCTTTACATGAATCTTGTTTGGACAGTCCCACGTCTATACTCTTACTGGTGTGCTCACATGTTCAGTCCCTGAGTCAGGAAGATCCCCTGGAGGAGGGCATGGCAACCCACTCCAGTGCTCTTGCCGGGAGAATCCCATGGACAGAGATAGGGTCCCATAGATTCAGACACAAATGAAGCAAGTTAGCATGAATCTAACTGAAGATGTCATGGTTTCACCAAGAGGTTTTGGTACCATAGTGCATGAGGAATCCTATATCACCTCTATGTGTATATATATAAAACACCATCTGTGATTGTTCAATAGTGAACTGTGGGTCCTGTCTTAATGTAAATGTGCCCTTCTGCTCAGCAGCATTTAAAACGAAAGACATAGCCCCTAGATTAGCCATTCTCAGCATCCGTGGTAATAAAGGCGCTTCAGAAAGCTGATGCTGCTGTGAGACAACCCTTCACACTATACTCCCTGGTTTCAGTGGTTTGCTGGTTTTCCCCTCCCCCAACACTGACGACCTTCTTGCTAACCAGAGGCCTTAGAGGTACTTTATGTTGTCCTGGCATAATTTTTCCAGCTTTGGGCAGCTTTGAGGTTAGTGGCTGAAGTTCAGACCAACCCACGTCTGAGGTTGGATGAACATCAAGTTCTGACCCAGCACTTTCTTTATTTTAGCTATTACAGATAACGATGACCAAGAGATTATATGTTTAGTGTGCTTTTTATTATATGCACTTCCTTCTTATTAAATGAGTCAGCTCTTCAGGAGTCAGATTTATTCCCGTCTCTAAATTCCATTAGTAGAGACTTGAAGTTTAACACCATGGGTGACCAGGTAGCCATCCAGGGGTCAAAGGTTCATCAGACACTACCCTCTTATCCTTTCTCTTCCCAGACCACATGTTTCCATGAGCCAGGGTGGTTCTAGCAAATCCTACTTCACTGACACGAACTATAATTTGGAAAAACCTCAGTTTTCCCCTTCTTATGTTTTTCTTTCCTGTGAGTCTCTTTTATTACTCACACAACACTTCATCCTGTCACCAAATATGTGGAAGTTTTTCTCCATACTAATTCTCAGTCTGTGACACCAGCTGGATGTCCTACAGTGTAACTCACTTCAGACACTACATAGTGTGAAACAGAATTACTTGGTGTGGGGAAAATCTCCACACATTTGGTGACCAGTGTGAGGTGCTGTGTAAGAAGTAAAGGAGACTCATAAGAAAGGAAACATACAGTGGGGAAAACTAGGATTTTCCCCACATAGAAGATGGCAAACTAAAGTTTCCCCTTCTTAGCACTTTCACGCTCTCTCACATTTAATGAAGAGAGAGTTTTCATAGCACTGCTATGAAGGAAGGGAGGCAGGAGATAGATGGGTCCCAGGCTAAACAGTTTCTCTGCTGTAGACAGATACTCCAAAATACCAGGAGTGAGAGAGGAGCTGGGCCTTGCCCAGATAAGAGATAAAAGACCACATATTCCTCATTCTTCTTTTTTTTTTATTCCTCATTCTTGAAGTCAGAGAACCTCCCCAACTATACATGTGCAGAAAGGCTCCTTGGAGGTCAAAAAGGGAGGGTCGCCACTCCATAGTAAGTGATGTGACGCCTATCACCCATCGGCCTCTTCACTGGAATTCATCTTGGCCAAGGGGTGTGCACGCACACAAGGGAGGACCCTGTCACATACCAAATACGGATTCAGAACCGGGCAAAGCAAAATGATTGGCCCGTAGAAACTTGGAAGAAATGCCCCATAAAGGTGGCTCAGACTACCGCAAGGGTGTGACTTTCTCCCTGAGCCCGCCCATGGGTCTGTCCACAGGTACTGTACTTGTTTTCCTCCCAATAAACACGTCTCTTGTTTCATTACTTTCTGTCTCTTGTGGGAATTCATTTCTGCACAGCTGACGGGCTGGGGCCTTGTCACTGGCCACAGGTCCCTGGCGGTCTAGTGGCTAGGATTCAGTACTCTCGCTGACAGGGCCTGACTTCAGTCTCTGGCTGGGAACCAAAACTCTGCTTCAAGCCACTACAGGCCGAGGCCACCTGAGATAAGATGTGTTAAAGATATTTTAAGTCGTATAGAGATGAAGAGAGTGAGCTAAGCAAAACCGACTTGCTTAAGATGGAAGAGTCAACTAATATCAAAAAACAGTGCATGAGCCCGGTAGTCTCAGGCTGTATCTAGTGTTACCAGGACTATACCTTATAATCTGAGGAAGCAAGAAAGAGTGGAGACCTAAGGACTACGGACACTGGAGTGACAGTGTGCCTGGAGGGGTTCAGGAAACATCTGCGGATGGTAGGTAGAACCCCAAAGTACTTTGTGTAAAATGATCACTGAGGTCAAATGACCTCATCTTCTCAATGGTGTCAGGGGTGAAACTATCTGAGGAGGTAAGGGGTAGAGACAGTTTGGGGATACCATGTGAGGAAAACACTGGGAAGTTCAGAGAAAGGTGAGAATATTACCAAAAGAGCAGTGGAGAGTTGATTGTGGTTGGATGATACACGTTTCTGGGGAACTGGACATGGAACAACAGACTGGTTCCAAGTAGGAAAAGGAGTACATCAAGGCTGTATATTGTCACCCTGCTTATTTAACTTCTATGCAGAGTACATCATGAGAAACGCTGGGCTGGAAGAAGCACAGGCTGGAAGCAAGATTGCCGGGAGAAATATCAATAACCTCAGATATGCAGATGACACCACCCTCATGGCAGAAAGTGAAGAGGAGCTAAAAAGCCTCTTGATGAAAGTGAAAGAAGAGAGTAAAAAAGTTGGCTTAAAGGTCAACATTCAGAAAACTAAGATCATGGCATCTGGTCCCA
Organism: Redunca redunca; assembly: GCA_006410935.1. Taxonomy (NCBI): domain Eukaryota; kingdom Metazoa; phylum Chordata; class Mammalia; order Artiodactyla; family Bovidae; genus Redunca; species Redunca redunca. The sequence continues at coordinate 8,360 of SJYQ01095371.1, forward strand.
TCACTTCATGGGAGATAGATGGGAAACAGTGGAAACAGTGTCAGACTTTATTTTGGGGGGCTCCAAAATCACTGCAGATGGTGATTGCAGCCATGAAATTAAAAGACGCTTACTCCTTGGAAGGAAAGTTGTGACCAACCTAGATAGCATATTGAAAAGCAGAGACATTACTTTATCAACAAAGGTCCGTCTAGTGAAGGCTATGGTCTTCCCAGTCGTCATGTATGGATGTGAGAGTTGGACTGTGAAGAAAGCTGAGCGCCGAAGAATTGATGCTTTTGAACTGTGGTGTTGGAGAAGACTCTTGAGAGTCCCTTGGACTGCAAGGAGATCCGACCAGTCCATTCTGAAGGAGATCAGCCCTGGGTATTCTTTGGAGGGAATGATGCTAAAGCTGAAACTCCAGTACTTTGGCCACCTCATGCGAAGAGTTGACTCATTGTAAAAGACTCTGATGCTGGGAGGGATTGGGGGCAGGAAGAGAAGGGGACGACAGAGGATGAGATGGCTGGATGGCATCACTGACTCGATGCACATGAGTTTGGGTGAACTCCGGGAGTTGGTGATGGACAGGGAGGCCTGGCGTGCTGTGACTCATGGGGTTGCAAAGAGTCGGACACAACTTAACATCTGTACTGAACTGAACCGAGAATGGCACCATGTTGGCTGACTACTCCAGGAGCTCTAATCTGGCAAGAGCCTAGAGGAGAAAGTGGGTATGGGATAAATAAGCAAAGGATAAGGAGGTTTAAGGAGCTATGAATAGCAGTGGAAGGGCACCAGGGGAGTAGATGTTTGTGGGCTGAGAATGTGCTGAGTGTGAAAAGACATCAGAAACGGCTAATGGACTGAATTCTCAGTGGAGAGTCAGAAGTCTATCAGATGAAGTCACATTAACAGAAAATGCATAAATTGGCTTGCTGCTGCTGCTACTGCTAAGTTGCTTCAGTCGTGTCCGACTCTGTGCAACCCCATAGACAGCAGCCCACCAGGCTTCCCCGTCCCTGGGATTCTCCAGGCAAGAATACTGGAGTGGGTTGCCATTTCCTTCTTCAATGCATGAAAGTAAAAAGTGAAATGGAAGTCACTCAGTTGTGTCTGACTCCCAGTGACCCCACAGACTCAGCCCACCAGGCTCCTCTGTCCATGGGATTTTCCAGGCAACAGTACTGGAGTGGGGTGCCATTGCCTTCTCCGATAAATCGGCTTACCTATCCTCAAAATGGCACCATCAGCAACTTGGATTATAGGCTCCTTTGTCCACTCTAGCAGGAAAAGTGTTTATTTGTCACAGAACTCATTACTGAACAGTAATTGTACTATAGATAAAGAGGATGGGATGTGCTTCTTAGTTTGAGCCAATCAGGGCCACTCCTGAAGTCAGAGGTAGGATTCATCCTACTTGGACTCGATGGCTGACAAATTCAAGGTTTTGTGAAGTATGCCAAAGGAGATGGGAATGCTGAGGTGGCAACCCTCGAACGTTCTTACAGAGGATAAGATGGCAAAAAATGACAAAAACTGGGCGGAAGGATGGCATACACTTTTAGCAACTGGAGCAGATGTTAGGAGAATTTCTACTCCAAAGGAGTTTTCCTCTGAGTAGTTCCCACTCTGTGGGGTCAGATGAGACCTAGGACAGCCCAGAGCACAAGGACCCTCCCCCGAATCCCCGCAGAGCACTGTCAGTGTGGGCTCGCCTCGGATTCGCCTCCCCTGCGGGACCGGAAGAGACCGCGCCGGCGCCTTTCCCCGCGATCAGCCTCCGAGGAGGCAGGGCTTTCACACATCTGACCCCAGGGTCAGCAGGTCTCTGCGAGAGCTGCCGGACTTCACCCTCTTCACACCTTATCTGGCTCAGGAGACTCTCTCTTCATCTACTCATTACTTTTCAGCGGGGTTTCTCCCTACAGCAACTCCTTGGGGGGAGCTATTTCCCTGAGTACACAGCCACATTGACATATTTAATCACATCATTCTGGGCAGAGGTGGTGGCAATCCTCCAACAAGAAGTTGAAGTTCCCTTTCTGGGTTGAATAACAAAATATTCTTGGCTCTGAAAGGTCATGTCACTCCTCCCGCATCTCACCCCTGCCCCACCCTATCCCACTTCCTTTTAAAACTTGACTCTGTCCCTGACTCTTTGCGATCCCATTGCTTAACGTCTTCCATCACACCCTTCTCCTCAGGACTCTAATACTTATGTAATTTAAGGACTTGGCAAGAGACAATGGGCAAAGGCTTCTTTGTGGCGTGGACACAGGTGGTGGTGAGGAGGAGGCAAAGGATGTTCTAGAACTAGTTTCCAGTAGAGGAGGCACGGTCTCCGGGAAGAAAATGACACATTAAATTTGCAATCTGGAGAGGAAGCAGAGTTTTGAAATGAACTTTAATGGCTTCCAGATTTCACTCTCATAACCCTGATGCTAGACAGTTTCTCAAAGAGGCACAGTTGTTTTGATTAACTGCATAGAAAATGAAGCAGCGTCAATAAACTATTAGACTAAGAGAATTCAGCAAGGCTGTTGGCTACAAAACGAACACACAAAAATCGATATCATCTACCACATCAGCAGTAATCCCTAGGAAACTTAAGAGGACATAACCTATTACTCACAATAGAATAAAAGCCTAAAGTACCTACAAGAAACCATAGAACAAAGTCACATCATCTTTGTATGGAGAAATATTTTAAATTACTGAAGGACAAGAGGAGAACTATTTAATGAAGACATCTACATTATTCACAAATGAAATAATTTGATAGTATAAAGATGACATTTTCCCCCAAATCCTCCTAAAAAATCCATGCAGCATCAATATACCAACAGGGTGGCTTTATAACTTGACAATTTTTAAATTTACTTGAGTACATAAATCAGTGGATAATGAAGGGAATTTTGAAAAGGGAGACTGAGTAGAGACTTACTATACATGATATCAAAAGATAATAGAAAGCAGTAGTAATAAAATGGTATTATTCTATCATTGGTATAGGATAGAAATAGCAGCATAAATTAATAAATAGATAATCTTGGGTAAAGTGACTTACTGTATATTGTAAAAAGAAATTTGGATTGTAACTCACATAATTACAAATTTCCAATAGAATAAATATCAAGAAGTGAAAGATTGAACTACAGGCTGAGTAGGAGAACAGGCAGAACAGTGCTTTTGCTACCTTGGGGTGTGAAGGGATTTTTTAAATATAAGATCCTAAAAGCACAAAGCACGGAGGGAAACACAGATAAATCTGAGCAAATGAAAAGGAAAGACTTCGACACTGCACCGCATGGACAGAATCAACAGCAACAGACAGGACGAGATATTGCAGCATCTAAAACAAATGAGGGACTAATATTTAGATTCTAGGATACACAAAGACCTTTCTGAAAAAAACAGAGATATAATTGACATATGAGGAACTTCCTCAACAATAATCTCTCTGCCCCCGAAAAAATAAATAAGAAAGCCAACTGGAAACCCAATAGGAAAAAAAAAATGGGCAAAGAATGTGATTAGTCAATTCACAGAAGGAGAAAACTAGATGGCTAAAAATTTGAAGAGATGGGGTGAATCTTACTAGTAATTACAAAAGTGAAAATAAAACTGAGATATCACTTCACATTTTTGAGTGGGAAACATTAGAAAGTTAGTAGGTCTAACTAAAATATAGAGAAATGGGCATACTCACGTCTCGTTGGTAGGAGTTCAGAGAGGTCAGCATAGTGAAAGCAACCTGGAAGGCCTTACGTAACTGTGTACTCTGACTCAGCCGTCTTCCTAGCTATATGCCCCAGAGACACGGACACGTAGGTCTATTAGGAAATGTGTGCCAGGATATTCAGGATAGGATTGTGTGTGATAGTGAGAACTGGATGCAATCCAGATGTCTATTGCTAAAGTATAGATTAATTTATGCTTGATTTACTAAGGCAATGGCACCCCACTCCAGTACTCTTGCCTGGAAAATCCCATGCACGGAGGAGCCTGGTGGGCTGCAGTCCATGGGGTCGCTAAGAGTCGGACACGACTGAGCGACTTCACTTTCACCTTTCACTTTCATGCATTGGAGAAGGAAATGGCAACCCACTCCAGTGTTCTTGCCTGGAGAATCCCAGGGACGGGGGAGCCTGGTGGGCTGCCGTCTATGGGGTCGCACAGAGTCGGGCACAACTGAAGCGACTTAGCAGCAGCAGCAGCAGCAGCAGGCAACATGGATCTTGTCAAGAAAGTGATAGCGCCACTGACTTTTGTAAGAGTTACTTTATTTACTCTGGAGAAAATGGCATATACAGATAAGCTACTCTGCACTGTTGTTGACTGGTTTCTGTAAACTGATAGCTGCTATTCCTTTGCTCTCCCCGTCTCTATGTTTTATATCAGTTTAAAATCTCATGCTATTGTTTTACTGAGGGTGGAAGAGAGTGAAATTAGATACGAGTATGCAGTCTCCCATCTTCATGCATAACCTCTTCTTGCTGCTTGTCTTTAGTCCATTCAGGCTGCTATTAACAAAACACCATAGACTCAGTTTGTAAACAGCAGAAATGTATTGCTTACCATTCTGGAGAGTAAATGAAACCGCAGAGATGTATATTCTAACATGGATCATTACACTGAAGCCAACGGTCATTGTTTTAACATATCTTGGCAAAGATCCTTTGACACAAGGGAAGAAAATTAAATATTAGATTTTCTAATGCAGAGGAAAACACAAACATTCCCTCAAAAGAGGAATTATCTCATATATGCATCCATATCTACATATATCTGAAAAGATACAAAATATGCTACTATCTATTGCTTCTGGGGATAACTACATGGCTGAAAGAAGGTTTTTAACCTTAGATTTAACTCTTTGCCCTTTCAAACTTTGCAATGTGTACATATTATTTATTTAACTAATGAAAAAAATTCCTCTGTTTCAGAGTTTATTGTAGTAGGAAAAGGGAAGGCCGTCTTGCTCCCTACAGCAACTGAAAAAATAGAATACTGTAAAAATATATATGATATGATATATTGCAGTTTTATATATAATACATATGGTGTGTGCATGCTAAGCCGCTTCATGTGCAACCCAATGAACTGCAGCCCACCAGGCTCCTCTGTCCGTGGGATTCTCCAGGGAAAAACACTGGAGTGGGTTGACATGCTCTCCTCCAGGGGATTTTCCCGACCCAGGGATCAAACCTGCATCTCTTACATTTCCTGCATTGGCAGGTGAGTTCTTTACCACTAGAGCCAACTGGAAAGCCCAATACATATAGTATTTTAATATAAATATAATATATAAACTGTATGTATTTTATGTAGTAAACTGTAAATGTAATACTTTAAAAAGTTATCAGGGCTGTGAAGCAAAGAGGATTAGATGAACTAAAATTATATAGAGAAATAGCCTCAGGTAAACTGAGATTGTTAGTTGTTCTCTTCCCTCTGAGAATTTTCTGAGTCTGGGACCAAGGTGAGAATTAGATATCATGTAGGCAGAGTATTAAGAAGCAAAGACAGCACTTTGCCAACAAAGGTCCGAATAGGTAGTCAAAGCTATGTTCTTTCCAGTAGTCATGTACAGATGTGAGAGTTGGACCATAAAGAAGGTAGAGCGCCAAAGACTTGATGCTTTTGAACTGTGGTGCTGGAGCAGACTCTTGAGAGTCCCTTGGGCTGCAAGGAAATCAAACCAATCAATCCTAAAGAAAATCAACCCTGAATACTCATTAGAAGGACTGATGCTGAAGCTGAAGCTCCAATACTTTGGCCACCTGATGTGAAGAGCCAACTTATTGGAAAATGCCTTGATGCTGAGAAAGATTGAAGTCAGAAGGAGAAAAGGGCGACAGTTTGTCCATGAACTTGGGCAAATTCTGGGAGATGGTGAAGGACAGGGAGGCCTGGTGTGCTGTAGTCCATGGGGCTGCAAAGAGTCAGACATGACTTGGCAACTGAACAATAACCGCAAAGCCAGAGGAACCTACTAAAGGAAAGAAAAACTGGCAGAACTTTTGATGGCCATACTGGTTTGTTGATAGATAAAACTCAATGGAACATCAAACAAATGGCTATTTCCCCCCACGCAACATTTGTTGAAAACTGGGTTAGCATGGGAGGCTGAGTGCTGAGATGAAAAGGCAGAGTGAGACCTCCTGCAATGTCTCAGTGCTTGGGAGACAGGGTGCCAGAGAGAGTGGCCTGCAGTAAGTATATATATATATATATATATATCAGATTTCACTCTTGAGATCATTGATATCAGAGTTGGACTAAATCTGACTAAAATTGTACCTATCCATCAGTTCAGTTTAGTTCAGTTCTGTTGCTCAGTCATGTCTGACTCTTTGCGACCCAATGAATCGCAGCACACCAGGCCTTCCTGTCCATCACCAACTCCTGGAGTTCACCCAAACTCCATTTGTCCATTGAGTCGGTGATGCCATTCAAACATCTCATCCTGTGTCGTCTCCTTCCCCTTCTCCTCCTGCCCTCAATCTTTCCCAGCATCAGGGTCTTTTCAAATGAGTCAGCTCTTTGCATCAGGTGGCCAAAGTATTGGAGTTTCAGCTTCAGCATCAGTCCTTCGAATGAACACCCAGGACTGATCTCCTTTAGAATGGACTGTTTGGATCTCCTTGCAGTCCAAAGGACTCTCAAGAGTCTTCTCCAACACCACAGTTCAAAAGCATCAATTCTTCAGTGCTCAGCTTTCTTCACAGTCCAACTCTCACATCTATCCATGACCACTGGAAAAACCATAGCCTTGACTAGACGGACCTTTGTTGGCAAAGTAATGTCTCTGCTTTTTAATATGCTGTCTAGGTTGGTCATAACTTTCCTGCCAAGGAGTAAGCATCTTTTACTTTCATGGCTGCAATCACCATCTGCAGTGATTTTGGAGCCC
>SJYQ01095371.1:15620-117650 GCA_006410935.1 Redunca redunca
GTTTTTAATGTGCTGTCTAGGTTGGTCACAACTTTCCTTCCAAGGAGTAAGCGTCTTTTAATTTCATGGCTGCAATCACCATCTGCAGTGATTTTGGAGCCCCCCAAAATAAAGTCTGACACTGTTTCCACTGTTTCCCATCTATTTGCCATGAAGTGATGGGACCAGATGCCATGATCTTAGTTTTCTGAATGTTGACCTTTAAGCCAACTTGTTCACTTTCCTCTTTCACTTTCATCAAGAGGCTTTTTAGCTCCTCTTCACTTTCTGCCATAAGGGTGGTGTCATCTGCATATCTGAGGTTATTGATATTTCTCCCAGCAATCTTGATTCCAGCTTGTGCTTCTTCCAGCCCAGCGTTTCTCATGATGTATTCTGCATTTAAGTTAAATAAGAAGGGTGACAATATACAGCCTTGATGTACTCCTTTCCCTATTTGGAACAAGTCTGTTGTTCCATGTCCAGTTCTAACTGTTGCTTCCTGACCTGCATATAGGTTTCTCAAGAGGCAGGTCAGGTGATCTGGTATTCCTATCTCTTTCAGAATTTTCCACAGTTTATTGTGATCCACACAGTCAAAGGCTTTGGCATAGCCAATAAAGCAGAAATAGATGTTTTTCTGGAACTCTCTTGCTTTTTCAATGATCCAGGGGATGTACCTATCCATGATCCAGATTAATGCACAATTGGATTAAAGTGATCAACTCTTATCCTTTCTGCCTGACAGAAAAAAATAAAAGGGAAAAAACCCTTTGGGAGAAAACATCTACTTCAGTCTCTATAGTTATTTTATTCAATGTCCATCATACAATAAAAATTAGAAGACATGAGAAAAAGTAAAATGTGACCATTAATCAGGAGAAAAAGCAAATAGTAGAAGTAGAAACAAAGGTAAGCCAATTGCTTAAAGTTATAGACAAGAACTTTAAAATAACTATGGTTATTATTTAAAGAAAATACAGAGAAACATGAAAAATAGATGAAAAGATGGAGCATTTCAGTAGATGTGTAAGAATCCATACAGAGATGCAAATGGACTTCTAGAACTGAACTCTCTGGATGGCTTTAACATCAAACTGGATACAACAGAAGATAGGATTAGTGAACTCAAAGACAGGTCAATAGCAAATATCCAAATTGAAGTACACACATATGCAAATTGAGAACGCAATGGCACCCACTCCAGTACTCTTGCCTGGAAAATCCCAGGGACGGGGGAGCCTGGTTGGCTGCCATTTATGGGGTCGCAGAGTCGGACACGACTGAAGCGACTTAGCAGCAGCAGCAGCATAGGCAAAACATGGGGAAAAGAGACTATACCAGAAGCATTGCATTTGGTTCCAGTAGGAGAGAAGAAAGATAATAGACAGAAGTGATTTTGACGAGATAGTGACTGAGAACTTTCCAAAACTGATGAATGACTCTATTTGCAGACTCAAGCAATTCAGCAAATCCCAAGCAGGACAAATACAAAGAAAACCATGTCTTGGTTTTTTCTTTAAATTACTAAGTTTCTGAAAAATCAAAGTTCAATTACTAAAAATACAAGTTAAACATAAAAATAGATAGGAAAAAAAAGATGTTACTTTTAAAAGAGTACCATATTGAGAGAGTTAATTCTTAGGTAGGTTGATAAGGAGTCTGAATCCCTCAAGGAAGAGAAAAGGACATGGATTTTTTTGTTGTTTTCCATTGGTTTGTCTTAGTCACATATGACTTTTTTTCCTTTAAGCCCAGAGCTAAAGATTACACAACAAAACAACTCCTCTTGCTCAAGGGTATGTTTTTCCTTATAAGCTCTGTACTAATGATTATATTACAACAATGTATCTTGCTGGAGGACATGTTTCTCCTTAACAAGAACCTTCTGACTAATCTTGCTGTATTAAGGCATATATTGTGGAAGTGGGTCTGGTAAGATCTTTCTATTGCTCTAATCTTGTTAATTTAAGATGTTGTTATGGGAGTGGGTCTGGTAAAAGTATATAACAGGCCTTGATAAGACTATCAAGGGGGCACTCTCCCTGTCTCCTGATGACTGTGTCAGAAGCTTCCTCTGCCCTTTTTCACTGTAATAAAACGTCTGCCACACAAAAGCTCTGAGTGATCAGGCCTGGTCCTTGGTCCCAAAGCTAAGTCTTCTTATTCAGAGATCATGATTCCGACACCGTTGTTAGCTATCAATGTGAATGATGTCTGGTTTTCCAACAGAAACCATGGAAGACACCTAATAGCATGTTTAAAATGCTGAAAAATAGAAGAAACACCTACCATCCAAGAATTATATGATCAGTGAAAACATCCTTAAGATGAAAGCAAAATAAAGACATTTTCAGACAAAACAAAAGCTGTACATTTCCAGCTGACTAAGAGGAGTTTTTTGGATGAAGGAAAATGTCTCCATACAGAAACAGGTATGTATAAGGAAAAAAATGACAACCGGCAAACTGACGCATGTAAATATGAAATAGCATTGCCTATTTTAAGTGACAGTGATAACCATGTCTTGTGGTGGTTATAACCTATGATGAAGTAAAATATATGACAAAAATTACACAAATGGCAGGAAGGTAAGTAGAGCTGAACTGCTAAGATTCCTGTGTGGCTCATAAAGTAGTTGTAAATACACTAAGTTAAGCTAAAAGAAACCAAGGATGCCTATTGTAATCTCTAGGATAACCACTAAAAGAATACTCCAAAAAGCAATAAGTACAAAGTTAATAGAGGAGATAAAATTGAATGACAAAACATACAATCAACATAAGAGAAGACAGGAAAGAATAATAAGGAAATAAATAACATATGGAGCAAGTAGAAAACAAACATGTCACGCGAGTGTGTGTTCCTCGGTTCTTTGTCTCGTCACAACAAAGATTTGGAGCGACGGACATGAAAGCCCTCGGCGCGTCACAGTTCTCGGGTCTCGGACAAACCGTGTTATAGCTCTTAGGCAAATCAGTGTTACAGCTCTATTTTATTTAGAAGATAGCGGGAGAATCCATCCTCAAAGCGTGAGGGCATGCCAACCCAAAGACTTGAAGAGAAGAGAGTGGAGGAGTGCGTGGGGGAGGGAGAGAGAGAGAAAGAGCACACACACGTGGGAGAGAAAGAGAGAGAGCGCGCTTTGGCTCCTCCTTTTATGTTTTTGCCTCCACCCGGGCCTGCCCTATGCAAAGTGGGCTTAGCCAGGAGTGCTGTTTGTTCTACCTGAAGTCTTCACTCTGGTCCTCGGACCTTCCTTTGACCTTCCTTGTTTTTTAGCCATCGCCATTTTGGACTCCTTTTCCCTAGTCTACCTACCTAACAAAAAAGATAAACTTAACTGTATGAGTAACCACAATAAACGTAGATAGACTGTATACCCCAGTTAGAAAACAAAAGTTGTCAGACTGGATCAATAAACAAACCTGACTCAACTGTGTGCTCTTTACAATACACAAAATACACCTCAGGTATTAAGACACAGATGGTTTGAAAAGTAAAAGGACAGAAAATGATACACCATGCAGACATTAACCAAAAGAAGACTGGTGTGCCAATATCATCTAAAACTGGGGAAAATATCCGTATATCCATTATTCAGTCAGTTCAGTCGCTCAGTCGTGTCCGACTCTCCACGACCCCATGAATCGCAGCACGCCAGGCCTCCCTGTCCATCACCAACTCCCGGAGTTCACTCAGACTCACGTCCATTGAGTCAGTGATGCCATCCAGCCGTCTCATCCTCGGTCGTCCCCTTCTCCTCCTGCCCCTAATCCCTCCCAGCATCAGAGTCTTGTCCAATGAGTCAACTCTTCACGTGAGGTGGCCAAAGTACTGGAGTCTCAGCTTTAGCATCATTCCCTCCAAAGAATCCCAGGGCTGATCTCCTTCAGAATGGGCTGGTTGGATCTCCTTGCAGTCCAAGGGAATCTCAAGAGTCTTCTCCAACACCACAGTTCAAAAGCATCAATTCTTTGGCGCTCAGCCTTCTTCACAGTCCAACTCTCACATCCATACATGACCACTGGAAAAACCATAGCCTTGACATTATTAGGAGACTGGATTTTAAAAATGTGATATATAATGGAATACTCAGAACAACAAAATAACTATATACTGATATCCTCAACAATATGATTGTTTTTAATAATCATTATGTGAGTGAGAGACGCTATACACAAAAGAGAACTTACCCTGTGCTTTCATGTATATGAAATTTCAAGAACTGTGTTAAATATCAGAACAGTGTCTCCCTCTGGTGGGGAGTACAGATTGAGAAGGAGCAGGAGAGAACCACCTAGAATGTTGGAAATATTCTACATCTTAACTTGAGTGGTGATTGCACAGGTGTATGAATATATACAAACTAACCAAGCTGTAAGTTTAATATTAGCTTAGTGTACCTTAAATCTCAATAAGAAGGAAAAATGAACAAAATGAAATTCCTTAAAAATCACAAATTCATATTTCTTTTACTTAGTAATTCTTCCATGAATTTATTCTCTGGATATAGCTGCACATTTTCAAAATGATACTTGTACAGGTTATTCAAGTAGCATAATAGTAACAGATTGGAAATAACCTAAATATTCATTCATAGAGTATTGGTGAAATAAATTATAAACATCTATATGGTCGAATACTATACAGCTACAAAAAGGAATGAAGATTATTTAAATTAATAAGGCAGGTATAGAAAAAAATATATATAGTATAGTATCATTTGTATAAAAGGGGAGTATAGACATTAGGTAAACAGATGTGTTTAGGCTGTTCCTGGTTGGTTCTCATTATCCCTCACTTCTTATCATGGCACCTGACTCCTCATGTGGGAAGCCACAAAATCTTCAGTGTGTGCATCCATGACCTTCTAAGGCACTCTGTGGGAAAGTCTGAACATGTAGCAGCTTCTCTGCAAGAGTGGGATGTTTGAAACAATTGTATCAGATACTGGTACAGAATCTACTATAAATTTTTCTTAACAGGCAGACTTTATTCAAGCCATTTGAGAGGTTGATTAATCTTAGTATGTATATGAATGACTTATCTTTCATCTGCAACAGAAATAGAATGATTCATCATTGTTTAATTTCTCTAAAATTCTAATACAATGCAATATTTGTCCTTTTTGTTTCCATAACATATCTTATACAGACCCAAAGGGCTGAATCAAATGGGAACTGCATATGTTTGTAGATTATTTTAGCTTGACTCTAACTGAAATGAAATGTCTGGCACTATATAATCAGTTAATCCAGGATGACAAGTCTACAGAATGGGACATTAAAATAGCCCAGAATGAAAGGTAATAAGTTATGCAAGTTGGTCATCAATTTTTAAAGTGTACAAGTATAGTTACTGAGCTGCTGGGATAAGAATATTTGAACACACAAAACTCTATTCTACACAGTGAGTACTTCTGACAGAGACGTGTGGTTTGTTCCCCCAACACTGACAGGTTCTCTGACACCAGCTGGATGTCCTAAATTCAATTGAATTCTGACACTATCAGCCTGGAGTTAGCCCAGACAGGTCAAGGGCTCAGTCCCACAAGACTGCCATCCTAGGTCTCATATACCTATTGCAAGTCCAGGTGTGGATCTGATCAACCAGTTATAAATTAAAAGTTCTCATAACTCCTTTCTCAAGTTTGAGAACTTGCTAGAATTACTCACTGAATTCAGGGAAACAGGTTGCTTACTGGATTATGGGTTTATTATTAAAGGATGCAACTCAGAAGCAACCAGGTGGAAGAAGTACAATATATGCAGGAATGAGCTTGCAGTTTGACACTCTCCAGGCACGCCACCTTCCTAGCACCCTCCATGAGTTCACCAACTTGAAAGGCTTTCTGAACTTCTCTAGTTAAGCTCATCTAATAAGCTTGACTGTAGCTTGATTTTTTTGATTTGAAGTATAGTTGATTTACAATGTTGGTTTCTGGTATATAGCAAAGTAACTGAGTTATGCATTTATATATGTACATATTCTTTCTCATACTCTTTTCCATTATGACTTATTACAGGATATTGAGAACAGTTCCCTGTGTTATACAGCAGGAACTTGTTATTTATTTCATATGTTGTAGTTTGTATCTGCTAATCCCAAACTCCTGCTTTACCCCCTCTCCACTCCCTTTCCCCTCTGGTAGCCATTGAGTTTGTTCTCTGTGTCTGTGCATCTATTTCTGTTTCAGAAATAGGTTCTTTGTGCCATATTTTAGGTTCCATACATAAAAGATGTGCTGCACGCTAAGTCGCTTCAGTCGTGTCCGACTCTTTGCGACCCTCTGGACTGCAGCCTGCCAGGGTCCTCTGTGCATGTGGTTCTCCAGGCAACAACACTGGAGTGGATTGCTATATCTTTCTCCAGGGAATCTCCCTGACCCGGGGATCGAACCCACATCTCTTAAGTCTCCTGCACTGGCAGGCGGGTTCTTTACCACTAGCACCACCCCCAAAGTGTTAGCTGCTCAGTCTGGTAAGATACATCATGTAGTATCTATCTGTCTCTTCCTAACTTACTTCACTTGGCATGATCATCTCCATGCTCATCCATGTTGCTATCAATGGTATTAGTTCATTCTTTTCAATGGCTGAGTCGTATTCCACTATGAGTATATACCGCATCTTCCAAACTCATTCAGCTGTCGATGGAGGTTTAGGTTGTCCATGTATTGGCTATTGTAAACAGCTGGGCACTCTTGATTATCAACTCAGTTTCCAATCCTCTCCAAAAGATGCCAGTGGGGAAATGGTAGGGGGCTGAAATGTCCAGGCTTCTAAATCACAATGTTCTTTCTAATGACCAGGCCCCACCCTGAAGCTATCCAGGAGCCCACCAAAAGTTGCCTCAACAGAACCTAAGATGCTCCTATTATCCAGGAAATTCCAAGGGATTTAGGAATTCTGTGACAGGAACCAGGTCAAAGGCCAAATATTAGACCAAAAGATGCTCCCAGGAAATTAGAAAGGTTTTTAGGCTCTTTGGCCAGTAGCCTGGAATGAAGACCAAAATATGTACTTATTATAACACAATATTTCAGAAACTATATAGAGTCTCTCAGACACTTGGCGTAAGGGTAAGGTCTGACCCTGGGGGCCATGATGGGCCGCCCCTCCTCTCCCTCCCAGCGGCGAGAAGGTCCCTAACGGAAGGATCCTCCCAGATCCCGGGGACCAATGACAGCATACTTCGCCGGTTGCCATGACGAGCCGCCCCTCCTCTCCCCGGCCAGCGGGCGAAGTCCCTAACGGAGGGAGCCTCCCGGATCCCAGGGACCAATGACAGCACACTTCGCCGGCTAAAGCCGCCCCGCCCCAGCCGCATAGAAAAACCTATCAGCCCGCGACACCGCGAACCGGCAACCTATCCAAACCCCCCATCCACTAACCCAGCCATGGCTCGCAGCGTGCATATATAAACAAACTTCTAACACTGTCCAGGCGCGGACTTCCTCTTCCTCGACCTGCCACGTTCTGTCGGGAACCCCACCCGGGAGCGCTTCGCCATTAAAGCCTGTTAGACACTCTTTTGGTGTGCTGGTCGTCTTTTACCTAACAGTAAGGAGACTGGGAATCTTTATTTTTACAAGTCTTAGCACTAGCTATTCGGAGAAGGCAATGGCACCCCACTCCAGTACTATTGCCTGGAAAATCCCATGGATGGAGGAGCCTGGTAGGCTGCAGTCCATGGGGTTGCGAAGAGTCGGATACGACTGAACAACTTCACTTTCACTTTTCACTTTCATGCATTGGAGAAGGAAATGGCAACCCACTCCAGTGTTATTGACTGGAGAATCCCAGGGACGGCGGAGCCTGGTTGGGCTGCCGTTTATGGGGTCGCACAGAGTCGGACACGACTGAAGCGACTTAGCAGCAGCAGCAGCTATTAAGCCAGACAGACACCAGCCCCTTCTCCCACTTTTGGAGGAAGGGAGAAGGGGTCCACGCAGCCACAGTTCTCAAGAGAAACAGCGCAAAATCTAACACCCAGCTGCTAGGTTGATCAGCACCTGAGGGAGGGCTGTGAAGTTTAAAGATGACCTTCAAGTAATTTCAAAATGCCACCCCCATTGAGAATTACTGATTCATGCTTTTGTGGGGAGTGGGGCACACCTCACGGCCTGCAGGAGCTTAGTTTGCTGAGCAGGGAGCAAACCCAGGCCTGGCAGTGAAAGTCCTGAGTACCAGCCCCTGGGCCTCCAGGGAGTCCCCTGATTGATACTTAAAAAAATTAATTTTTGCACTGAAACACACACAATAGTTTAGATATCTTCTAAATCTTGAAAGGTTATATTAGCACAGGCACAGCATTAATAATTATGAAAATTTCCCCCATTTTGAAATAGTTAAAATTAGAGTTCAAAGAAATCCAGTAATTTTACTATTTTTGGTCTTTCTACTGGTAGCTGCCACCAGCTGCTTCATAGGGAAGTCCAGAACCACTCAATATAGTTACCCAGCTTGCAAAATCAGGGATGTTATTCATTTGTATTTCTTGTAAAATAAGAATGTATTTCTGTATAATAACTGGTTAATTTTACTTGTAAGCCAACAAATAAAATGAATAAACAAACGTGATGTGGTAACAAATTAATTAAATGTTTGGGAAATCAAATCCTAATCTCTATGACAGATGATAATAATCTCTACTATGCTAATAAGGAAGGAGACAGAGTATTTCATCAAGGTTGGTTATCTCCTCCAACTGCCTGGTTCTACCCTGTGTACACCTAGCTAAAGACTGATGCTCTGGTCTTTCCCTCTATACTCTGGTCCCATTAGTTCCCAGGTACCACCAGCAGCCAGTCCCCTACCTGTGGCAGAGTAAGACACCAGCATAGGAGGGGGGCTTGGTGGAAATGCCAGAAACACTGTTGGCTCTCCATCTCTCCCCCACCCAAACCCATTTGCACTCTGCAGCGTTGAAGCAGTTGGCCATAGGCTGAAGAGGCTGCCCTGCAGTAGCCTGGGAGGATCAGAGATCAGGTTTGGCCAAGTGGCAGGAAAATTCAACAGGATGCTCTGGCGAGATGCATGCCCTGTTCAGTTCCTGCCTGCAAAGAACAGATTGGGAAGAAACAGTCGACTTCTACCCGAGTGGGGAAGGGAAAAAAGGCAATCAATCGGGCATAGGGGCCAGCTGGCCACCTGAATGGGAGGTACAGCATAGGTGTTCCAGAGTTCTTTGGCTGCTTGGTCAGGGCCCAGAACACTGGAAATGTTGATGGCACAGTATCAGGAGATTAGTAGTAATAAAGAAGAGAAATGGATAACAAAACCAAGACAAACTCTAGCTGGGAAGTTTGAGAAAGAAGTCTTAATAACTAATGCACAAGTATATACCAGGAAACCCAACTTACCTCTTATACCAGGATCAGGTACAAAATTATGGGGCCCAGAGCAAAATGAAAATGTGAAAAATGCTGTTAGAGGTAGTGAAACGTAACACCTTTTCCTTTTTTGCTGTGGTCTCTCTCGTGATTGTTATAGTGTTTTTTACTTGCTATTTAATGTCTATGTAAAGAAAAATTAAGAATTTAAATAGCATGAATTTTGTTTATTAACTTTATATCATGCAATGCCAGTTTTATATACTGACCAAGTTCTCACTGTTGTCCATTCCTTATCCTCTGCTTTATCTTGACCTAACTTTAGTCAGGTTTCTCTACTCCCAACAGACCCTTAAACTTTGGACTGCCCCTGATGAGCATACAGAATATGTTCCTTCACCAACCTATCCTGAGAATCAGGGTAGACAGGGAGACACATTTCCTAGGAAACTGCTCTGATCCTGCCATCTATTTATACGCCCTTGATTCCTCAATTTCCCCTTAAAAGTTTCTGCTAAGCTCTGCTTACTCCTCCCTCTGAAAGAAACACCCTTTTTTTCTATTTAATTTTGAGATGCTTGCAGATTTCTGAGACTGGAACATTCTCCCTTTTCTCTTTGAAAAGTCTTTGCTTATCTAAGTCTGGATTTGTTTTTATTTGACAATACAAATATAAAATTCATATGCATATGAATTCAGCATAATTCATATGCTGATCACTGAGACCCCCACTCCATATTTGATAGCTTCTATGGGCACATATGGAGAAGGCGATGGCACCCCACTCCAGTGCTCTTGCCTGGGAAATCCCATGGATGGAGGAGCCTGGTGAGCTACAGTCCACGGGGTCGCTAAGAGTCAGACATGACTGAGCGACTTCCCTTTCACTTTTCACTTTCATGCATTGGAGAAGGAAATGGCAACCCACTCCAGTGTTCTTGCCTAGAGAATCCCAGGGACGGGGGAGCCTGGTGGGCTGCCGTCTATGGGGTCGCACAGAGTCGACACGACTGAAGCGACTTCGCAGCAGCAGCAGCATGGGCACATTAACTTTTGTCTCTACTGGAATAGTGGAACTGCTGCACAAAACTAACTCAGCTGTGTTTGTTTTCTTTCTGGACACACACACGTGTGTATGCTCAGTCACTTCAGTCATGTCTTACTGTCTGCGACCCTATGACTATAGCCCCCCAGGCTCCTCTGTCCATGGGATTCACCAGGCAGGAATACTAGAGTGGGTTGCCATTTCCTTTTCCATGGGATCTTCCTGACCCAGGGATTGAATCCATGCCTCTTAAGTCTCCTGTTATTGGCAGGTGGGTTCTTTGCCACTAGTGGCACCTAAGAAGGACTGATAAAAACTACCAACATTTTCTTTGGCTTGCTGACAAGTAAGGACTGAAAGGAAAAGGAACTATGAGTTGTTCTTTTTTTTCTGTCATTGTTTTCAGCATAGTTCAGTCGCTCAGTCGTGTCCGACTCTTTGCGACCCCATGAACTGCAGCACGCCAGGCCTCCCTGTCCATCACCCACTCCCGGAGTCCACCCAAACCCATGTCTGTTGAGTTGGTGATACCATCCAACCGTCTCATCCTCTGTCATCCCCTTCTCCTCCTGCCCTCAATCTTTCCCAGCATCAGAGTCTTTTCAAATGAGTCAGCCCTTCGCATCAGGTGGCCAAAGTATTGGAGTTTCAGCTTCAACATCAGTCCTTCCAATGAACACCCAGGACTGATTCCCTTTAGGATGGACTGGTTGGATCTCCTTCCAGTCCAAGGGACTCTCAAGAGTCTTCTCCAACACCACAGTTCAAAAGCATCAATTCTTCAGTGCTCAGCTTTCTTCACAGTCCAGCTCTCACATCCATACATGACTACTGTCAACTTTTGTTGACAAAGTAATATCTCTGCTTTTTAATATGCTGTCTAGGTTGGTCATAACTTTACTTCCAAGGAGTAGGTGTCTTTTAATTTCATGGCTGCAATCACCATCTGCAGTGATTTTGGAGCCCCCCAAAATAAAGTCAGCCACTGTTTCCACTGTTTCCCCATCTATTTGCCATGAAGTGATGGGACCGGATGCCATGATCCTAGTTTTCTGAATGTTGAGCTTTAAGCGAAGTGATATCAGAAAAGATATGATAGGATTCACTGGTCATTTGTTTTACTTAGCATGTCGCTGCCTTTTTGCATCTGAAGCAAGTTCTGCTTTGAAGGGCAAATGTGGCTTCTGGGCCAAGCAGGCGAGCTTATTCAGTCATAGAAGCAACGTGCCTACCTTATATTACTCATCTTAGGTCTTCGAACTCCCACTGCATAGTGGGTCCATCCAGAATTCTGTATTCATCAAGCAAAGTAAATGCTATTAACATGTACAGATGGGTGACAAGGCAGGGGATGAGAATGTTGCTGACATCTGCTCATCGAGCAGGCTCCACTGTTCCACTGGACTCCACTTATAAAACGCCCATTCAAAGATAGAATTATTTAAAATTTCAGGAACATTTTTCAGGATCCCTAAAAGTTCCTAATATTTGTTCGAGTGATTCCCAAGATCGTTTTCTAGAAGGTGCTGTCTGTCCTAGTATCCTTCGCTGGTTCTCTGTGGTTAGGATTCAGCATTTTCACTGACTGGGCCTGTCAGGGAAGTTAGTTTTCTTTCTGACCACCCGCATTCTACTGTTGCCATGGCTGCTGCAGCTTCCGCAGCTGAGTCTTTGTGAGGCTTGCTTGCCCACACCCCAAGTCATCCTGTCCTGAGGTATATACTTCTGAAGGGAACAAGGCGACAGTGAAGAGTGAAAAATCCCTCTCTGCAGATACAGACTCCCTCTACATGTGCCTCACCCCACTGGGAATTACTAATTTCTGTGGCTTCCTGTCCCCCACCCTCAGTGCACAATATAAGTAATTTCTACATAAAACAAGTGAGTTATTTCAAATGACTTACAACTGTGTTAAGGTTTGATTGACATAGGCACCATTTTAGTAACAAATGTAATTTTCCCTCTAGTTCATTAAAATCCTAAGAGCAGTTCCATTCAGAGATGTAGCGATCCCAGGTCATTTTACCAGATCCACTGCAGTTTCCATTGGTGGCAGCAGCTGGGTGTTCCAAATTGCCCCACTAGGAAGTTGAAGCCATCCATTATGCTTCTGTATGTATTTTAGGAATAGAAAACCACACTTAATCCATTGGGTCTTTTGTAAAAAGAACACATTTCTGTATGGTAATTGGCTAGTTAACCTGTAAGACAGGAATTATAATAAAAAGATCAAAGATGATCTATTAAAATGGCAAGTTACATGACAGCAATCCTTAGCTCACAAGAGATGTCATCCACAAAGTTGACTTCAGAATCACCTGAAGGAAGTTTAAGAGGCTTGAAGAGTTCACATGCCACTCGACAATCTGAAAATCCTGGAGTTCAGCATTGGCAGGCAAAAATCAAGAGCCAGGTGGTCACTTGCAGACCCCAGAGATTGTGTGCAAGCAAGCCTTGGCTATTAAAGAGGTGGTGGGAGCCTCAACAGCAATAAAATATTGGTGGCCAGAAAGGAAATCCAGCTTCCACTAAAGGGGAATTGAACCCAGGCTGTGATGGTGAAAGCCCCGGGTCCTAGCCACTAGACTATCAGAGACCTTGGTCAAGAGGCTAAAGGCAGCACTTTGTGGGAAAAAATCTTACAAATGATTCAGACACATGTTAGAAAACTTTCAAGGACGTCTGAAGAATGCTTTGAAGTGGTGTGTGTGGTGGGTACTGCAGTGACCACCATCTGGGTCCAAGGATGGAAGGGAACTTCAGTGGCAGAAAAGTTAGAAGAAAGATTGTGATCAGTTACGCCAAGCAAGAAAAGGATAATTTTTCCTACAACACTTTTATCACTGACATTCTGACCACAAAGGTTTCTCTCTCTCTCTTTATTTCTTCTTTCCTTCCCTCCCTTTCTTCCTCCCTTACATTCCTAAAATCTGTATGTCTCTCTTGCTTCTGTAGTTTCCCCATGTTTGGCTGAGGAAAACATGTCCTTTTCCCCCTACTCTCCCCCTACAAGGATGATATTCCTGGTCTTCTCCAAATTTCAGTCAGTTAGGTTCAGTTGCTCAGTCATGTTCAACTCTTTGTGACCCCATGGACTGCAGCACGCCAGGCTTCCCTGTCCATCACCAATTCCCGGAGCTTACTCAAATTCACGTCCATCAAGTCGGTAATGCCATCCAACTGTCTTATCTTCTGTCATCCCCTTCTCCTCCTGCCTTCAATCTTTCCTAGCATCAGGGTTTTTTCCAATGAGTCAGTTCTTCATGTAAGAGGGCCAAAGTACTGGAGTTTCAGCTTCAGCATCAATCCTTCCAATGAATATTCAAGACTGATTTTCTTTAGGATTGACTGGTTGGTCTCTTTGCAGTCCAAGGGACTCTCAAGCATCTACACCACAGTTCAAAAGCATCAATTCTTTGGTGCTCAGCTTTCTTTATACTCTAACTCTCACATCCATACATGACTACTGGAAAAACCATAGTTTTGACTAGATGGACCTTTGTTGGTAAAGTAATGTCTCTACTTTTTAATATGCTGTCTAGTTTGGTCACAGTTTTTCTTCCAAGGAGCAAGTGTCTTTTAATTTTATGGCTGCAGTCACCATCTGCAGTGATTTTGGAGCCCCCCCCCCCCCCCCCGCAAAAGTCTGTCACTGTTTCCATTGTTTCCCCATTTATTTGCCATGAAGTGATGGGGCCAGATGCCATGATCTTAGTTTTCTGAATATTGAGTTTTAAGTCAACTTTTTCTCTCTCCTCTTTCACTTTCCTAAAGAAACTCTTTAGTTCCTCTTTGCTTTCTGCTATAAGGGTGCTGTCATCTGCATATCTGAGGTTATTGAAATTTCTCCTGGCAATCTTGATTCCAGCTTGTGCTTCCACCAGCCCAGCATTTCACATGGTGTGTTCTGCATATAACTTAAAGAAGCAGGGTGACAATATACGGCCTTGACATACTCCTTTCCCGATTTGGAACCAGTCTGTTGTTCCATGTCCAGTTTTAACTGTTGCTTCCTGACCTGCATACAGATTTCTCAGGAGGCAGGTCAGGGGGACTGGTATTCCCATCTCTTGAAAAACTTTCCACAGTTTGTTGTGATCCACACAGTCAAAGGCTTTGGCATAGTCAGTAAAGCAAAAGTAGATGTTTTTCTGGAACTCTCTTGCTTTTTCAATGATCCAGCAGATGTTGGCATTTGATCTCTGGTTCCTCTGCCTTTTCTAAATCCAGCTTGAACATCTGGAAGTTTACGGTTCAAGTACTATTGAAGCCTGGCTTGGAGAACGTTGCTACTTTGCTAGCGTGTGAGATGAGTGCAATTGTGCGGTAGTTTGAACATTCTTTGGCATTGTCTTTCTTGGGGGTTGGAATGAAAATTGGCCTTTTCCAGTCCTGTGGCCACTGCTGAGTTTTCCAAATTTGCTGGCATATTGAGTGTAGCACTTTCAAAACATCATCTTTTAGGACTTCAAAGAGCTCAAGTGGAACTCCATCCCCTCCGCTAGTTTTGTTCATAGTGATGTTTCCTGAGGCCCACTTGACTTTGCACTCCAGGATGTCTGGCTCTAGGTGAGTGATCACACCATCGTGATTATCTGGGTCCTGAAGATCTTTTTTGTATAGTTCTGTGTATTCTTGCCACCTCTTCTTAATATCTTCTGCTTCTGTTAGGTCCATACCATTTCTGTCCTTTATTGTGCTCATCTTTGCATGAAATGTTCCCTTGGTATCTCTAATTTTCTTGAAGAGATCTCTAGTCTTTCCCATTCTATTGTTTTCCTCTATTTCTTTGCACTGATCACTGAGGAAGGCTTTCTTATTTCTCCTTGCTCTTCTAAGGAACTCTGCATTCAAATGGGTATATCTTTCCTTTTCATCTTTGCCTTTAGCTTCTCTTCTTTTCTCAGCTATTTGTAAGGCCTCCTCAGACAGCCATTTTGCCTTTTTGCATTTCTTTTTCTTGGGAATGGTCTTGATCACTGCCCCCTGTACTATGTCAGGAACCTCTGTCCATAGTTCTTCAGGCACTCTGTCTATCAGATCTAATCCCTTGAATCTATTTGTCACTTCCACTGTATAAGCAATCATAACGGATTTGACTTAGGTCATACCTGCATGGTCTAGTGGTTTTTCCTACTTTCTTCAATTTAAGTCTGAGTTTGCCAAATTTACCCTTCCCCAATGCAGAGGGTCAATGGGACATGCCCTCCTCCAGCTGCACCCTCCCCTAGGCCTGGGAACAACCTGCACAAATGCCTGAATTCTGAGTAGGCCTCTTCTCCCATCAGGATTGCTGAGGTGGACTAGGCCTCCAGTGTGTGCAGGCAGAGATGCACAGCTGGCCAAAGGAAGGCTGTTTGCAGGGGTTTGAGAAGAGCTTGGACATCGAGGTGAGGTTTGCCCTTTCGGTGCAGAAAGGAGCTGGAGTGGATAGAGAGTCCTCCCTGTATCACCATGCTCACACACAGAACGATGAGGAGTTCCATAATTCTAAATACAACACTGGCCTCATAGATCCTTAGGAGAGTACTTTTGTCAAAGTAGGAAGGAAGATCTTACTTTATTTCACAGTTTACTAGCTTAATTTATAAGTTTAAAACATTTAGGTGTAAGTATGTGGGCCTCCATCTGTTCTCATTCACACAGCTGCAGATATTAGGGCATGCTGAAGTCTGTGACTTTCCAGGCTCACCCATGTATCAGGCTATCAGTTCCTTGCCCAACCCCTTGGATCTAAGGTCCTTCTTTCCCAAACTGAGTCACCTTTCTCCACTCTTCCAACCAGGAACATTTTCCCAGGTTCTACTCCAAGTAAATTAAAGCACCCTTGGAAATAAGTTCAGAACCTTTCCCACTCACCATATCCATTAGGGATCGGTTCCTTTCTCTTTTATCCCTTTGGCTTCCCCTCCAGTGAGAACACTGCCAAGTTCTTCGGTGAGTATTTTCACCTCAGTAGCTCAAGTAGTTGCCATGTAGTTTGAAGGTACAGGGCTAACAAATATACATTTTCCTCTTAAAATTGTATTCAGGATCCTGTTTCCCATTTTTAGAAAGATCCCTTTAACTTGAGGAACACTCAGTATTCCTACTAGAAGTTAATCAGAGGAGAGAGGAAAGGGGCCTGTAAAGCTTCTTGGATGCTGGACTGGATGGATGGTGCATTAGTCAGGTTCTCCTAGAAACAGAACCAGGAGGAGATCTGTTGCTGTTGTTGAGTCGCTGAAGTTGTATCCGACTCTTTGCGACCCCATGGACTGCAGCACGCCAGGTCTCCCTGTCCCTCATCTCCCAGAGTGTGTCCAAGTTCATGTCCTTTGAATTGGTGACACCATTCAAACATCTCGTCCTCTGCTGCCCTCTTCTCCTTTTGCCTTCAATCTTTCCCAGCATCAGGATCTTTTCCAGTGAGTCAACTGTTCACATCAGGTGACCAAAGTATTGGAGATTTGTACCTATCTATACATCTGTATCTAGAGAGAGAGAAGGAGATTATAAAGAATTGACTTATATGATTATGGAGCCACAGCATGAGTTGGCAAGCAAGACACTGAGAGCTGATGGTTTGGTCCCAGTTGGAGTTGGAAGGCTTGAGAACCAGGAGAGCTGGTTCAAGGCCAACAGGTTCTAGCCGGGGAAAAGCTGATGTTCCGGTCCAAATCTGAAGGCAGGAAAATCACAATTCCCAGTTTGACAGCAGTTAGGCAGGATGAGTTCTTTCTTACTAGAGGGATGGTGATCTTTTTGTTCTATCTGGTCATCCAACAGATTGGATGAGGCCAATCCACAGCAGGGAGAGCAGTCTTCGTTACTCAGTCTTCTGATTTAAATGTTAATCCCATGCAAAAACGTTCTCGAAGAAAGACTTAAAGTTTGACCAAATATCTGGGTACCCCATGGCCCAGTCAAGTTGACACATAAAATTAACCATCACAGACAGTGACACCATTATACTAAGCACACAGAAGAAAAAGAATTCCCTTGTTTGGGCTATGGTTTAGGATAGCTGCTTTTTCAGAGCATTTTTGCTTCTGCCCTATCTGGATGTAGTGCAAACATGCTTTCGTCTGGTTACATAAGAGGAATGAATTAAAAAAGAAAAAGTCCCTTCTGGCAGAGAAACATCAGGGCTGGGTAATATTAATGGTAGGCTAAACACATCAATATACTAATTTACAGTTAAACCTACTGACAATTGGACTTCAGAGACCACACTGAATTTTGTTTGTTTTTAAGTGAAATTCACATAACATAAAACCAACCATTTTTAAGTGAACAATTTATTGGCATTTAATGCATTCTGAAAGTTAGGTAACCACCACCTCCATCTAGTCTGAAACATTTTTATCATTCCCAAATAAAACCCCATATCCATTAAGCAATTATTTCCCAATACTCTCTCCTTCCAGTCCTTGGAAACCATCAATTTACTTTCTATTCCTTTGCAGTTATCTATTTTAGATATTTCATATAAGTGGAACCACACATTATGTGACATTTTGTGTCTGGCTTCTTTCACTTCTTTTTGGAGTTCATTCATATTGTAGTATGTATCAGTACTTCATTCTATTTTATGACTGAATAAAATTCCATCATATGTATTTACCATATTTTGTTTATATATTCGTCCACTGATGGATAATTGGGTTGTTGCCACTTTTTGGCTGCTGTGAATAGTTCTGCTATGAACATTCCTATACAATATTTGTTTGAACATCTTTTTTTACTCAGTTAATTCCATCCCTTCTTTACCTTTCCACAGTTTCCTGTCATGTCATTTCTCTACAAATTTATTTTCTTTTGTTAAGATGCTATATTGGCCAAGTTGTAAACACTCCTTTGAATTACCCATCATGAGGTTTCTTCCTGTGTGATATGTGCTACATGCATTCACAAACTGTCTTCCTCTTGGCAATCTTCTATTAGAGTAATTTTATAGTGCCCCAGCTGAAAAACCTAGAGGGTACATTCCCCGACTGTCACAAAATATTAGAAAACAGAGGTGAACCAAACAACTAACTGCTCCATTTTTGACTTGAGACCGTTTCCACTCAGCAATATTTTTCAGAGAAAGAAAGAGACTCCACACAAAGATCAAACCAGGCACTGTCCGAAAAACATGGTCCCAGTGGAAAGAGAAAACTAAGGCTGCACCTACAGGACTCTTTATTAAGACAAAAGGAAAACTGAAACAAGGCCTCATAGACTCTTTCAGACAGAAAGAAGACACTCCGTCTTAAGGGCATGCCTCAAAGACTTTGCCTTAATGAGGCTTTTTAAAGAATATTAAGGGCCATGTCCTCCACTAGCCTCACCAAGAGCCCAAAGTAAAAAAGGGCTTATCTCAAAGAGATTTGTCAGTGTGGTTTTTGTCCAATAAGTGAAATATACATTGGCATATAAGAAACTCAAGTATTTAAAGGGAGTACATCAGGTTGAACTGAAAGGGATAGAGACAAAATTAAAAGAAGCCTTTGGATCTCCAAATTTTGATGGGCAGAAAGCAGGCTGGGGTGGGGGGGTGGGCGGGGAGGATCAGCTGCAAATGCTATTCTTACGGAAGAGTAAGGATAACTCACGATATGATTCTGAGAGGCAGAGAATCATTCCTGGTGAGCAGCAGTGGGCCTTACAGAACTGGCATCGTGTGTCAGGCTGGATGTTAAAAGTACTGTGAACCAGTGATTGCTCTGTGCCTCCAATTTCCCCCTTTTGAGTGGGAATGGACATTAAACCAAGACCTTCTCAACACTGTATGTGAAGTTACCATGGTGGCAAAAGAAGGGTGTTTTGTGGCTAAATGGTAGTAGAGAGCTGTAGCTATTTGGTGTGATAGAAGCCCCCGCTTGTAACAGCCCACTGGCTGTGAGATTCTGTAGGAAAGCCACTCTCAAAGGATTTCCTTCCAGGAAAAAAGGGACAGGAATGTTTGTTTCACTGCAGATAACTCCTGTCTGATTAGGATGTGGAAAACTAAGAAATGTNTTTGGCAACCAGTTGGACATGGTAGATATAGAAGCAGAGATGTTGAGCAAGGGTAACTCCTTGTTTCCTGGAACAGATAAGTGAGTAACCCAGGAGCAGGTATCTAATGGGATACACACAAAGTGTTCATGCAGAAAGGAGATGTCACCTAGCCTTGAGAGGAGCAGAATGAGCCTGAGTGACAGATGACACAGCCAGATCACCTCCACAGCCCACAGAACACTAAATGACATTCTTGGTATCTGAGGTAGTGTGTCCTACCTCTGTTGTTCCCAGAGGCATGGAAATAAATCATAGTTATTTATTAAATAACTAAAAATCATAAGCCATTCCCTGATAATAAACCATTACCCTTTGACAGTACCTTAAACCTCCATTGTTATCATTACTTGATTTCTAGTTCTGGTTATGGCAGACTAGGCTGTGCAGACCAACCTTTCTCACTGAGAATAACTAGATACGCTGAACAAAAAAGTATCCATTAGAAGGCATAAGAGAATTCTCAAACAGCAGGGACTGGAGAACCTAAGATCTCACAGAGAATAGAAATTTAGAGAGAGAGGCTATATGGCACCATTTTCCCCTTGAAGGCCTTTGCGGAGTTGTAAGCAGAACTAAGAGGTTGAGAAGCTGGGCTGTTTTCAGTTTTCAGTGCTGGAGGGACAAAAACTGGAGCTCACAGTGCAGCAAGGAGGAGGAGCTATGGTTAAAAAAAAATTAAATAAAAATAAACCAAAACAAAAAATGAGGCTTTCAGGGAGAACCTCTAAAGAACCACTCCAGAGGAGTACAGGTAAGCCAGAAATAGGCCAGTCCTCAAAAGGAATCCAGCAAAATGTAAAAATATATATATATCATGACAAAGTTGGATTCATTCCAGGAAATCAATATCATTTGAATGTTTGAATTTAATCTTTGAAAATGAAAGTTTGAAAAATAATAGCAAGATCTCTATTCAGAAAAAAAAATAGCTAAAAAGGCAACAATCATGGATAAATCACATAGACACATTTTTGGCAAAGGAAGTTAGATACAAAAGAATATATCTAGCATGATTATATTTATTTTAAGCTCAAAGGCAGACAAAACTAAACTGTTATTTAGAAATGCTTACCAGGCAGCAAAACCGTAAAGCAACAAAATGACCTACCCCAGAGTCAGAATGCTGGATACTTCTGAAGGGACAAAGGGGCTGAGATCAGAGGGAGTATGTGAGATGATTCTATGTTCCTAAAAAAGTTCTACTTTTTTTTAAGTTAGGTAATAATAAGTCAGATGTTTGCTTTAAAGTTTCTCAAATCAAATATATATGTGTGTGTGTTTGTGTGTGCGTGTATATATATGTGAGAGAGAAAGAGAGCAATTTTTAAAAGGAAATATATACTGAGAGTAAGATGGGAATGGCTAAAGAAACATACCATGTTCTTGCATAAGAAGATCCAAGATTATGAAGACGTCAATTCTTCTAAAACTCATCTCTAAAGCCATATAAGACTAATAAAAAAAAACAAAACAGAAAATCTCTCACCAAACACACCAATTTTAATTGGAAAAATATGCTAGAAAGGCAGGGAATTTTTGAAAATAGCATTATTTTCAGAACTTTTCTTTTAGTTTGAGGTAGAGACAAGGAGTCCATCAAGGCTGTATATTTTCACCCTGTTTATTTAACTTATATACAGAGTATATCATGAGAAATGCCAAGCTGGATGAATCTCATGCTGGAGTCAAGACTGCCGGGAGAAATATCAACAACCTCAGATATGCAGATGATACCACGCTAATGGCAGAGAGTGAAGAGGAACTAACGAGCTTCCTGACAAGAGTGAAAGAGGAGAGTGAAAAAGCTGGCTTAAAACTCAACTTTCAAAAAGCTAAGATCATAGCATCCAGTCCTATCACTTCATGGCAAATAGATGGGGAAAAAATGGAAACAGTGGCAGATTTTATTTTCTTGGACTCCAAAATCAATGTGGATGGTGACTGCAGCCATGAAATTAAAAGATGTCGCTCCTTGGAAGAAAAGCTATAACAAACTTTTTAAATATGCTTATTAAAAAGCAGAGAAATCACTTTGCAAACAAAGGTCCATGTAGTCAAAGCTATGACTTTTCTAGTAGTTGGTTGTACAGATGTGAGAGTTGAACCATAAAGAAGGCTGAATGCTAAACAATTGATGTTATCAAACTGTGGTGCTGGAGAAGACTCTTGAGAGTCCCTTGGACAGCAAGGAGATCAAACTTGTCAATCCTAAAAGAAATAAACCCTGAATATTTATTGGAAGGACTGATGCTAAAGCTGAAGCTCTAATACTTTGGCCACCTGACACGAAGAACTGACTTGTTGGAAAAGACCCTGATGCTGGGAAAGACTGAGGGCAGAAGGAGAAAGAGGCAGTAGAAGATGTATGGTTGAATGGCATCACTGACTCAATGGACATGAGTTTGAGCAAACTCCAGGAGATAGTGAAGGACAGAGAGGCCTGGCATGCTGTAGTCCACGGAATCGCAAAGAGTCAGATACAACATAGCAACTGGACAAAAACAGCCAGATAACTAACGAAACATGGTATAAAACTGTATTATATGAAGCGATGTAGGACCTCACATGTGAATAGATAAATGGAAATATAAAGCTAGAAACAGAAATGTGATGAAGTTGGTACAAGTGGGGAAAAGATCATTTATTCAACAAATGATATTGGGACCCTAAGGTAAACTTGAATCTTTGGTTTAAGAAAAGTTTCATTATAGGGACAACCCAACAAAGTTTACAGAAGAGGTATTAGTACAAAGAGAATACAACCATGGTTTAAATATATAAAAAAATATTAAACCTCACACATAATAAGAGAATTGTGGCAATGCTATCTCTAAATGCATGTTGTGGGTGAGGGGCCTGATGCAACTCTTTCAGTTTTGAGCCATTTCCTTTCTCTAATTAGCAGCTTGCTAATAGGTATATAACTCCTTGCTACAAACTAGCAAGGAGGCACTCTTTCCGTCCCCTTCTGATGTCTATTTCAGAAGCTTTCTCTATCTATTTTATACTTTAACAAAACTTTATTACATACACACACACACAAAGAATTGAAAGTTAAAACTACACTGAAATATCATTTTCATTTATCAGATGAGCACTATCAAAGAATTAACATGTGTTGAAAGAGACACACTCACATCCTGCTGTTGAGAATATAATCTTGTATAAGATTTATAGAAAATTATTTGGTAATATCTATCACAACTATCAATATTAATTATATACCCTTTGACCAGCAAATTACAATTAAAAAGATTCTTTTCCTGAAGATATACTCACATAATGGAAGACAACATTATGAAGTTATTCCTTTCTGTATTTGAAATAACATAAAAATCCATTAATAGTGGACTGATTGAATAAATTGTGTTTATACATATAGTGCAAAACTATGCAGGTTGTTATTCTGGTTTGAAATGTTCTCCAAGGTATGTGCTGTTCTCATATGGCCAAAACATTATGTAAAGGTTGCAACATTTGCATGAAAAATAAAATAAATAATTATTCATACATCCATAATATTACTTGAATATATTTTCTATGCCAAGCACTTTTCTAGGCCCTTGGAAAATATTAGAGGACAAACCAGAAAAAGACAGACAATAAGAAAAAATATATAGCATAAGTGCTTTGGAGGACTAGAAAAACAAAACGGGGAATAAAGAGCACAAAGCTAGCAGTGGGGATGCTGCTTTATATAGAATGGTCAGGAAAGAATTTCTGATCAAGTGATATTTGAACAGAGACACCAAGGAAATGAGGGGGAGACAGGAAGGCATCTGGGGGAAGTATATCTCAGGAAGTCAGAGAGCAAGTGCAGAGGTTCAGGAGTATTAAGTATGCTTAGTGTATTTAGGGAACAGCTAATGAGAACAGAACGAAGGGACGAGTGTAGGAGATACAGCCAGGAAGGTTGCTGGCGGGTGGGAGGAGGGACACACGCTGCCACTGTGAGGACTTCAGGCTCTTATTCTGAGATGGAAAACCACTGGACGGGTGTAGCAGGAGGGTGTGCTGGAAGCAGACCCTACAGTAAAGATTAGCGTCCTTGAAGCTTTTCAGGGCAGGTGATGCTAGTGGTAAAGAACCCACCTGCCAAGGCAGGAGACATAAGAGATGTGGGTTCGACCCCTGGGCCAGGAAGATCCCCTGGAGGAGGACATGGCAACCCACTTGAGTATTCTTGCCTGAAGAAGCCCGTCGACAGAGGAACCTGATGGGCTACAGTCCATGGGGTCGCAAAGAGTTGGACACGACTGATGCAACTTGGCATGCTCACATGCTCTTAGGATGAACTTCTGAGGAAGGGGAAGAAAGTAGGCAGAGCTGGCGAAAGGTGGGTTGTAAAGCAGTCTCAACTAATGCATCAGTCCACCCACACAGAACTCTGAGAATGAAAATACCCTTCAAATTGTCCGAAGTTGTAATGCAGAGCCAGGCCTTTATAACCCCATATTGCTTAAATACAGCATGAAAATGGACACTGCAGTAGTAAGTTTATCAAAGGGTGGGAGAAGAGGAATTGGAAACAGTAATTGGAGACAACTTTTCAAGTATTACTGCTGTAAGGGGAGCAGAGAAGCAAGGTGGTAGCTGAAAGGGAATGTACAAGTCAAGGAAGAGTTCTTCCTCTTTCAGGCTGGGCTATGTTACTGCTTGTTTGTGTACCAAAGGGACTAATGCAGCTTATATTTGTTTTGGAAGAATCTATGTTAAATTGATAGCAATGATTGCCTCTGAAGAAGAGAACTGTGAGGCTGGATAATAAGGGTAGGAGGGAGGCATCAGTGTTTACAATTTTGTAATTTGCATGCATTATCTAATCACAACTCAACCAGTAAACAAAGTAGAACGAATAAAATAGATATTTATAATATCAACACAAAAAGTGATCCTAAAATATTATGTGAAGTAAGCTAACNCCTTGACTAGATGGACCTTTGTTGGCAAAGTAATGTCTCTGCTTTTGAATATGCTATCTAGGTTGGTCACAACTTTTCTTCCAAGGAGTAAGCGTCTTTTAATTTCATGGCTTCCATCACCATCTGCAGTGATTTTGGAGCCCCCAAAACTAAAGTCTGACACTGTTTCCCCTGTTTCCCCATCTATTTCCTATGAAGTGATGCTACCCCATGTCCAAGGTCAGGGGCAGCAGCCTAGAGTGCCAGGCATGATAGCGCAGGAGCAGCGGAGAGGAGCTACCCCACTCCCGAGGTCAGCGGTGGCGGCCAAGAGGAACAATCCCAAGTCCAAGGAGCAGTGGCTGCGTGGGCACAGGAGGGCCGAGAAGAGCTACTCCACGTTCAAGGTCAGGAGGGGCAGCTGTGAAGAGATACCCCTCATCCAAGGTAAGGAGCAGTGGCTGTGCTTTGCTGGAGCAGCCCTGAAGAGCTATCCCACATCTAAGGTAAGAGAAACCCAAGTAAGATGGTAGGTGTTGCGAGAGACATCAGAGGGCAGACACACAAACCATAATCACAGAAAAGTATCTTTACCATATATGAATTTGTAAATACAAATTAATCTTCTATGTGCTGAAGCAACAAGGAAACCAACTGGGTCACTGGATTCTTCAGGCATGAGAAGATGGGATGGGGCTGAGGGGGAATACAAAGAATCAAACCTGATTGACTAAAAGTGTAGTGAACTCCGGCTTCTAAGAGCACGTCTCACACTGCTTTACCTACCACACCATGCCTACCACGGTGACACCTAAATTCAAACAAATAATAAATGAAAATAGATATCTTTAATATTTGGGCTCTACATGGGTTTATAAATCACAAAACCATTTCTTCCTTCCTTTCTGACTGCTCTGTGTGTCAGTTTACACAAATATCTACAAATCATGGAAAGAAATCCAACATCAAAAAGCATGACCTCCTATGAATGGGCACTTTGACCCTGAATGGAGTACAAATGTTTAAGAAGAGAGCCCTTTGGATTCTTCATATTGTGTTATTATTTCAATTACAAGACTTCAGGGCTTAATACAGATCATTCATTAATACAAGAGCCCACACAGGAGAATTTCGTATTCAGGTCAGTTGTGAATTTTTTTCTCTTAAAATATGACTCCAGCATTCTCTGAGTTGGGGCTATGTTCAGCTGCTTCTTTCTTTTAAATATCTGACACAGTAGTCAATATTTTTCTCTCAACCAACAGCTGTCTATCGTTTGTTTGAATTTGTTGAAATGTGAATATACATTTAGTCAGAACATGCTCCTCAAGGGAAGAATATTAAGAGACCTAAACCTCAACTTCAAGGTCCAATGCTCTCATATTTACAAAAAGATTGTTTTTTCCCTCTCACAGCTCAAGACACCCTGCAAATCCCAGACTGGCCTCACAAGGACTAAACATGCCAGCATGAAGAAGGTAAAGAACTCGACAAACCCCTGAGCACAGGAGTTGTGAGAAAACATAAACATATGAGCCTGCCCACCAATATGGTACGAAAAATGTTCAGGATATAATATTAAGTCAAAAAAACAACATATAAAATTGTGACGGAGTCGAAGTCCAATTTTGTACACATGTAAGTAAAAACTGGGAAAGGGAAATACATCAAGAATGATTATTGCGGGTATCTCTAGTGGGCCACAGGTGATTTTTATTTTCTCCTCATTTATATAAGAATATGTGCTATTGTTATAATCAAGGGGAAATAATAGAAGTGATTTTTAAAAGCAATCATATGCAATGCCAAAAATCAATCAAAGTGGGAAGGGGTATTTCCCCGACATAAGCTACATGTTCCTTTCTAAACTGAATGGCATTTCTTTCTCAGAAAGTATTTTCTTCATGTTCCTGGTGGTCCTTTAACAAGTCAAATTCTCGAAGAAATAGGAATGGGCAGCCCTATCTCCTCCTTCCTCCCACTGTATTTTCCTCAACACTTTAACTTGAGACTAGCTTCTCATTCCTGGATACTAATTGTATTCAGAACCAAAGACAACATAGCAGAAATCAGGAGTTCATGGTGAATGGTGAATTCCATTACACCAAGAAGCCTTGCTCATGCCACTCTTTCATTCTCTATCTTAATCCCACTATTCGCTCTTCCTCTACTTGTGTAGCCATCTCCCATCTGAAGGAGTCATAACCATCTTTCTTCATACCCATCTGATGGAGTCATAATTAGCTTTCTTCATAGTCATCACAGCGGAGTTTGTGTGTCCTGGTTTCTCCCCATAAAACACCCTGGTATAAACCTTCTTTTTCTGACCTGCACCTTGGGCAGACATATACTTCAGGCTAAATCTAGTTTCCACATGCTAATTATCTCTTTCTGATATCAAACTACATTTTTGCGTTTTCTGATGGCAGAGGTCTCCTCTGATGTGTCTTCTGTCTTGTTTGGCTTTCCCTCTGAGGATATTCAGTTCATCTTTGTCCTCGTCATCATGGTGTATTAGCTTAACTGCTGCTGCTTCACATCTTGACTCCATTTGCAGCCTGGAATTTTCCTCCTCACAATTCACTTACTTAACTCTTTAGTCATCTGTTTAGCAGAAGGACCCTCAGCTCCCTAACATCTATCCCTTTGTTTCACAGATCTGAGTGTGATATCTTCTTGTAACATTTGATAAAAATCATAGGAACTTGGCTTTCAGGTGCGTGTGTGTGTGTGTGTGTGTGTGTGTGTGTGATATGTTTCTTGGCATCAACATTCACTGATGTTGGCTCTTAATCATTAAATATGAAAGCCCCAAACTCCATACATGGCAATGCTCAGTAAATGTTTTTGCTCTTAGTGTTTCCTTCTGGCATTTAGGATTGCATGCCCACTAGATCTGTCCTGTCCAGCTATGTGAAAGATTCACTGTGGATGCTAAACCCCAGCCAGGCAATGCCTATTGACTGACAAATCTAAGACTCTCATCATAATAGCTACATCTGTATGGCACTTATTATGGCCAGGCATCATTCTAAGCATTTCACAGATACTATTTAATTTATGTTCATTACAATCCTATGAAGTAGATGCTATTATTATGATCACCCTTTTAGAGAAAAGGAAAATGGGGCACAGTGAACTTCCTTTTGTAGCTGTGTAAGAGGTGGGGCTGGAATTTGTACCCAGACAGTTAGGCTCCAGGAATCATTTCCCTTAACCACCACTCTAAACTGTCTTTCATATGTAGCAAGATCGCTATAAATAAAAATGCTTCGTTACTGAAAAGATCTGACTAAATTGAGTTTGGGAACCAAAGTAGTAAATATGCCACAAGGCATTTTTGCAAGTCTGTGATACACACTTGTCTTGAATTGTGGCACTAAGTTTGTCAGAACAGACATGCACACACATATGGCATCCAAGTTGCCTTGGAGTTGAGCTTCAACCACCCAGTCTAAGCCACTCCTTGGGAGAACTGGGAACCCAACCCTCAACTTCCTTTTTCATCTGCTTCTACTTAAATGGAATTTTTTTCTCTATTATTTTTAACTCTGTGATTCAGAATGATCCTCAATTTGGGGTCCAACATCTAACAGCTTTACTCTTCATCTACACAATTAAAATATAGCTAGATTCAATTCTAGGTATGAGAAAGAAGGCTAAAATCCTGTAGGAGACTTAGACTTCTATTTTATCTTAATACAAAGCATCTTTGAGGTAATTTACATAAAGGAAGCTCAACTGAAACTTTTTCCAGCCCCCATTTTGCTGTTTGCTCTAGTCTGAACAGAGTCTGAGTTGGCGTTGGGGCTCTTTAAAAAGGAGGCCCCATGATTTTTCCCTAGGCCGCTCAACCCAATCTAAGGAGCTGCTTCTACAGACCCACCCACCTTCCCTCCCCTTCTGTGGATAACACTTTAAAAAACTAATCACTGCAAGAATGTTAAGTGCTTGAGGTCAGAATTTTTGTCAGTTTTGTCATTGCTATGCCAAGGATGAATGTCTGACATATGGTAGACTCTCAATAAGTATTTGTTGAATTGATAAACACATTGTAAGATACCAGAATATAAATATAGGTATGTTTAAGAATATATTAAACTATTGTTTCAGCATAGAAATAGCACAATTTAAAGGTACAAACTAGATAATAATTACAAAACTGTTGTTGTTCAGTCACTAGGTCATGTCCAACACTTGGCAACCCTATGGAATGCAGCACTTCAGGCTTCCCTGTCCTTCTCTATCTCCCGGAGTTTGTTTCAATTCATATCCATTGAGTCGATGATGCCATCCAACCGTCTCATCCTCTGTCATCCCCTTCTCCTCCTGCCCTCAATCTTTCCCAGTATCAGGGTCTTTTCTAATGAGTTAGCTCTTCCCATCAGGTCACCAAAATATTGGAGCTTCAGATTCAGCACCAGTCCTTCCACTGAATACTCAGGGTTGATTTCCTTTAGGATTGACTGATTTGATCTCCTTGCTGTAGGGCTTCCTTTGTGGCTCAGCTGGAAAAGAATCCACCTGCAATGAGAGAGACCTGCATTTGGAAGGTCCCCTGGAGAAGGGAAAGGCTACCTACTCCAGTATTCTGCCTGGAGAATTCCATAGATTGTATATTGCATAGGGTCGCAAAGAGTTGGACATGACAGAGCAACTTTCACTTTGTCCAAGGAGCTCTCAAGAGTCTTCTTCAGCACCACAGTTACAAAGCATCAATTCTTCGGTGCTCAGCCTTCTGTATGGTCCAACTCTCACATCCATACATGACTACTGGAAAAATCATAGCTTTGACTAGATGGATCTTTGTTGGCAAAGTGATGTCTCTGATTTTAATATGCTGTCTAGGTTTGTCATAGCTTTTCTTCCAAGGAACAAGCATCTTTCAATTTCATGGCTGCAGTCACTGTCCACAGTGATTTTGGAGACCAAGAAAATAAAATCTGTCACTGTTTCCACTATTTCCCCATTTATTTGCCATGAAGTAATGGGACTGGATGACATGATCTTGTTTTTTTGAAAGCTGAGTTTTAAGAAAGCTTTTGCACTCTCCTCTTTCATCCTCATAAAGAGGGTCTTTAGTTCCTCTTCACTTTCTGCCATTAGAGTGTTATCATCTGCATTTCTGCAGTTGTTGATATTTCTCCCAGCAATCTTGATGCCAGCCTGTGATTCATCCACCCTAGCATTCTGCATGATGTACTCTGCATAGAAGTTAATAAGCAATTAACTTTCTCAATTAAATTTCTCAATTTTGAACCAGACCATTGGTCCATGTCCAGGTCTAATTGTTGCTTCTTGATTTGCATACAGGTTTTTCAGAAAACAGGTAAAGTGGTCTGGTATTCTCATCTCAATAAGAATTTTCCACGTTTGTTGTGATCCACATAATCAGAGGCTTTAGCGTAGTCAATGAAACAGAAGTAGATGTCTTCCTGGAATTCTCTTGCTTTTTCTGTTATCCAAAAGATGTTGGCAATTTGGTCTCTGGTTCCTCTGCCTTTTCTAATCCAGCCTGTACATCTGGAAGTTCTCGATTTGTGTATTACTGAAGCCTAGCTTGAAGGATTTTAAGAATTACCTTGCTAGCATGTGAAATGAGCACAATCATACAGTAGTTTGAACATTCTTTGGAACTGCCTTTCTTTCGTATTGGAATGAAAATGAAACTTTTCCAGTTCTGTGGTCACTGCTGAGTATGCAAATTTGCTGATATATTGAGTGCAGCACTTTTACAGCATCACCTCTTAGGATTTTAAGCAGCTCAGCTGGAATTCCATCACTCCCACTAACTTTGTTAGTTGTAATGCTTCCTGATACCCACCTGACTTCAAACTCCAGGATATCTGGCTCTAGGTGAGTAACCACACCATCGTGATTATCCAGGTCATTAAGACCTTTTTTGTATTCTTGCCACCTCTTCTTAATCTCTTCTATTTCTGTTAGGTCCTTGCTATTTCTGTCCTTTATTGTGCCCATCTTTGCATGAAATGTTCCCTTGGTATCTCTAGTTTTCTTGAACTGATCTCTAGTCTTTACCATTCTATTTTTTTTCCCTTTTTTCTACTGTTTTCCTCTATTTCTTTGCATTGTTCACTTAAGAAGGCTTTCTTACCTCTCCATGCTATTCTCTGGAACTCTATATTCAGTTTTCTATATCTTTCTCTTTCTCCTTTGCCTTTCACTTTTCTTCTTTTCTCATCTATTTGTAAGGCCTTCTCAGACAACCACTTTGCCTTCTTGCATTTCTTTTTCTTGGGGATGGTTTTGGTCACTGC
The DNA here is from genome assembly GCA_006410935.1 of Redunca redunca. Lineage (NCBI taxonomy): Eukaryota > Metazoa > Chordata > Mammalia > Artiodactyla > Bovidae > Redunca > Redunca redunca. The sequence goes on from SJYQ01095371.1 coordinate 46,188, forward strand.
CTCCTCTACAATGTTATGAACCTCCAGCCATAGATTTTTAGGCATTCTGTCTACCAGATCTAATCCTTTGAATCTATTTGTCACCTCCACTATATAATCATAAGGGATTTGATTTAGGTCATATCTGAATGGTCTGGTGGTTTTCCCTACTTTCTTCAATTTAAGCCTAAATTTTATAATAAGGAGCTAATGATCTGAACAACAGTCAGCACCTGGTCTTGTTTTTGCTGACTGTATAGAGCTCCATCTTTGGCTGCAAAAAAATATAATCAATCTGATTTTGGTATCAACCATCTGGTGATGTCCATGTGTAGAGTTGTCTCTTGTGTTGTTGGAAGAGGATGTTTGCTATGACCAGTGTGTTCTCTTGGCAAATTCTGTTAGCTTTTGCCCTGCTTCATTTTGTACTCCAAGGTCAAACTTGACTGTTACCTCAGGTATCTCTTGACTTCTTTTGCATTCTAATCCCCTATAATGAAAAGGACATCTTTTTTGGTGTTAGTTTTAGAAGTTCTTGTAGTTCTTCACAGAACTGTTCAGCTTCTTAGGCATCAGCAGTTGGGCACAGGCTTGGATTACTGTGATGTCGAATGTTTGCCTTGGAAACAAACTGAGATCATTCCGTTGTTTTTGAGGCTGCACCCAAGTACTGAATTTTGGACTCTTTTTTTGACTATGCAGGCTACTCCATTTCTTCTAAGGGATTCTTTCCCACAGTAGTAGATATAATGGTCATCTGAATTAAATTTGCCCATTGCCATCCGTTTTAGTTCACTAATTCCTAAAATGTCGATGTTCACTCTTGCCGTCTCCTGCTTGACTACGTCTCATTTACCTTGATTCATGGCCCTAACATTCCAGGTTCCTATGCAATATTGTTCTTGACAGCATCAGACTTTACTTTCACTACCAGATGCATCCACAGCTAAGCATGGTTTTCACTTTGGCCCGGCCTCTTCATTCTTTTCGAAGCTATTTCTCCCCTCTTCTCCAGTAGCATATTAGACACCTACCTGGTTTCAAATAGGAAAAGGAGTACGTCAAGGCCGTATATTGTCACCCTGCTTATTTAACTTATATGCAGAGTACATCATGAGAAACGCTGGGCTGGATGAAGCACAAGCTGGAATCAAGATTGCCGGGAGAAATATCAATAACCTCAGATATACAGATGACACCACCCTTATGGCAGAAAGTGAAGAGGAACTAAAAAGCCTCTTGATGAAAGTGAAAGAGGAGAGTGAAAAAGTTGGCTTAAAGCTCAACATTCAGAAAACAAAGATCATGGCATCCGGTCCCATCACTTCATGGGAAATAGATGGGGAAACAGTGTCAGACTTTATTTTTTTGGGTTCCAAAATCACTGCAGATGGTGACTGCAGCCATGAAATTAAAAGACACTCATTCCTTGGAAGGAAAGTTATGACCAATCTAGATNTGAGATGGCTGGATGGCATCACTGACTCGATGGACGTGAGTCTGAGTGAACTCCGGGAGTTGGTGATGTACAGGGAGGCCTGGTGTGCTGCGATTCATGGGGTCGCAAAGAGTCAGACACGACTGAGTGACTGAACTGAACTACCTAAGGCGCTCATTTTCCAGTGTCATATCTTTTTGCCTTTTCATACTGTTCATGGGGTTCTTGAGGCAATAATACAGGAGTGGTTTGCACTCCCTCCTCTAGTGGACCACATTTTGTCAGAACTCTCTACCATTACCCATCCATATTGGGTTACCCTGCATGGCATGCTTCACAGTTTCATTGTGTTACACAAGGCAGTGATCCATGTGATCATTTTGGTTAGCTTTCCATGATTGTGGATTTTGTTTTGGCGGCTATGCGATTGTAGTTCTTGATTCTGTCTGCCCTCTGATAGGTGAGGATAAGAGGTTTTAATTGCAATATTATATAGTTTAACATGGTGTTCAAACATTTTTATGGCTAGTTGAAAGAGCTGAAAATGATTTCTGATTGCAGACCTGGCTCACAGATTAAGATGCAAGGGTTAAGGTGAGCAACTGGTTGTGTGCTAGTGCTGCAAACAGAAGTTGGCTTTGCTTGAATCTCCACACTGAAGAGGTTCATCAACATGCTCCTTCTGAAGCTTTGCTCCTCACAGAATAGTCAATATGTACCCGCCATCAGTCCTTCAAGACACCTTGCCCAAATGGCACCTTCAAAATACAAACCAACATCAAAAACATTCAAGGAAAATGATTAACTGTGGGGGGCGGGGGGTGGCGAGGGTTGCAACTGAATCAGGTATAGTCAGTGTGATAGCAGAATGGTATAGTAAATTAAGAGGGTAGATCTGGAGATAGTCTGAAAGTCAGTCTTAGCATTGCTACTAACAATCTTGATTCCCTGGGAAAGAAACTTAACCTTTGTGCCTCAGTTCCCTCATTCGTTAAGACAGGACAAGACACAAGTCATAGGATGAGGATTAAATGTGACAGTACATGCACAGTACCTTATTATGCCTACAGCAGTGCTGAATAAAAGTTCACTATGATTATTATACATTTATGAACCATTAAAAGTAAAGTATAAAAGAATACTACACTGAGATTTCTTTTCCTTTGTATAATACTCATCAGGCTGTAGCTTTGGCTTTATTTTCAGAGAGAAAATTTAAACAAATACATTTCTTGTGTCTCAAATAAAAGTATAAAATTGAGCACGAATGCTCTAGAGCTGTGGAAGTGAACCAATGCACAAGTTCTTCCCAAATAAATGGAAAGTTAGTTTTCACCTGAAAAAAATCAATATACTTCCTATCTTTCAAATCAAAGAGGAATAAACAAATATACAGAAATGTTTGACAGAGATGTGGAATCAGAACAAATTTTGGAAAATGAGGGAAGTGCAAATACCAAACTGAATTTTTAAGCTAAATGAAAGATCAAGTAGACTGGAAATATACCCCATGTAGAGAACTTCAATCCTCATCTCCCTCAGGGAGAAGCAATAGTTTCCTGCAAGCTGCAATCCCTATTTCTTTTCTGTTTGTGAACTATAAGCCAACCCCATCTGGAATTTAGTTTGTTTACAAATAAGTTTGTCTGTCCATTTGTTTACCTTGAAGTCTTTTTTTTCTCTCCTCCAAGAATTCTAAGGATAACATTCATAGTCACTCTTTTTTTTTTTTAAACCAGAGAACTCATTTGTATATTAGAAGCTGAACCATGTGAAATTACCTACATTTAACTACCTTTGACCTACAGAAAGAGCAATTTCATACGGTTCCACTTCATTTGTTGTATATTGGATGGATGTGGTCTTGGGAGAATTGGGAGGTAAGGAAGTGGATGGATAAGAAGAAGGGCTGTTTCCCAGTGAATCTTTATTTCATTTCTTTAAAGTTGTCGTATCACAAAGCCAAACACTTGCTGAGGAATTGGAACCACTTCACAGGGAAGGAATTAAATTCTTTCAGTATTGATGAAAAGACAACGTGTTGCTAACAGCAGCAGACCTATGTCCCAACTGTATGAGAAGGTGACAAGGAAGTAAACCACTAGCCAAGCCAAGAAAACGATGGCTTTCTGCCCCCTGCGCTGGGATGAAAGCTGCATATGCAGCAGGTGAACAAGTTATCCTGAGAAACACGACCAGGCAGTTTCCTACCATGTAAAGCACTAGATTTTCAGTCCCCTCCCCTATAATCCATGCCCCTTCAATGAACCTTGTTCAGGCATGTTTATTAAACAATGGCAAAATGCCTGAATTATGAACCTACAGGTTAAGCAGCAAGCAGCTCACTCCATTAATTAAGCATTTCAATCTCTTCTTCCCCAATTTCCTTGCTTTCTCTCTTTCCGCTTTGGAATTTTCATTAAGTATGACATTTGACTTATTCTGAGAGCAAACACTGTATTTTCTGGCTTTCCTAATTTGAAAGCCAGATGATCTCTTTACTGACCCCAGGGAAGAGGGAAAACAACTTTTTGTCAACAATTGCACTTGGCTTTTCATTTCCTAGTTTTCAAACTCACAATTCCATTATTATCTGTTGTGCATGTGCCCTGGAGATGGTGTGAGCAGCCTATAAAACAGGCTTCCAGTGAATCACTGCCTCTGAGGACCACCCCTCACTATCTCCTGTCTCCACCCGTGGGCCCCCTCCCACTGCCCACCAAAGCTAAACTGTCATCTATGTTTTATTGAAAATAGTATTTTTAAATGTGTGATAAAGAAAGCAGTAGGTCAATCTTACGGAAAATAAATACAGAACACGGCAACTTTTTTTCACATTGCAATTCCAACATTCCACAAGAATTTATATTTAGGCAAATATGGGTGTTTGAGAGTGCTTTTGGACTCAACTTTAATCATTCTGAGAGAGGAAGAGTCCAACCAGTTTAAACTAGATTTTTCTCTCTTTGTAACCCATGTGGCATTCCAAACATTTCTAAGCATTAGAGTTACATCATTTTCTCTCTTTTTTTCAGTTAATACAAACAAGCCATTATATTCCATTTCACAACCTTTAAGTTCCCAGTATCAAATTACCCAGCTGTTGTTTCGATCTCTCTCAGTTGCTAAGAGATGGAGATGGTGGCAGACCAGAGCAATTTTCTTCAACACAGAATTGCAAGTTGACATAAGAGGGAACTAAATGCAGTCAAAGCACAAACAGCCCACCAGTTGGCAGCCAGGCTGTGTGTCTTTTCACAGCTGCAGGAGACAGTTGGTTCAGAGAACTTCATTGCCATCTCCCTGCCAACATCACTGCCATGTTTTCATGAGTTCTGCACAATGCCTCTCAGCAAAGAGGTATTTTCGTTCGCATTACAGAGATCAGTCTCCTGTTACATTGGTGCTCTTAGAATTAAGTACCATGATCTTTTCTGGGTCAAGCCCTTTAATAATAATAGTAATAACAATAACAACAATACAGAAAAGCTGTAGGAACGTTTATAGTCTCCCACTATTCTGCCTAAGACACTTATTCCCCCAGCTGCCAGGAGTGTTGGCTGCTTACTACTCCCATCTGAGACCTTCTCTGGGGCTTGCCCTCAGCTGCCCCACCCAAGGTCACATCCTTCCTTGGGCGCACTCCACGTCCAATGTCTGCTCAGTGGGAAGAGTAGAAAGCCTGGCAAGGAAGGAGTGGGTGCAACTCTATGGAGTTCCCCATAGGAATGACTAAGGCCTTTACTGCAGCACAGTGGTTCAACTCCTCCCTCTGCTAGGATGATGCTAGGATGATGCTCGCGTCTCTCAGATGGTTCATTCCAATAAGCCTCCAACATACAAATCTCAGAGCCTCAGAATGTGCTTCCTTGAGAAAGCAACCTACAAGGACAATTACCAATACATTCTCAAACCTCTGATTTCTTTGAAGGAACAAGCCACTTAGCTTCTACATACTGAAGTCTCAAAGAAATCTCACAAGGACTGTTTTTCTTGGTTTATTCACAATAATCATGCCAGCACAAAAGTCAATAGCTCAGAATGCATGATACATGTGCTTACATAGTGGCACAAGGCAGTGTTTTTAATCTTGTCCAAACTCCAGTCAGGGGGCAACATCAATAGAATGATGGTAAAGTGGAGGTAGATGAAACAGATAAGAAACTATAAAGACAGTTTATATCCTGGATGGGGGTGCAGGTTTCAGTTAAAGTTAACTGCGTAATGAAGATGTTAGCTGCAGCCCTGGGAGGGGGTACACAATTCTATCTACTCCAACAGGGAGAAAGAATGTTGAAAGAGTTTACAATAAAACTTGCATAAAGGTAGACTATACCTCAGGAAAAAGTGAGGCACTGGGTTGTGAAACTAAATCCCAGCTGATGGCCATAGATTTGGATTGCACCCCTGGCAGCGAAGATTTAAACATTTAAACTATGTATGAGAGGATTCACAATATATGGGTTCCAAAAACAGCCCCAAGGTTTGCATTCTGGAACACAATGTGTTACTTCACTATACCTGCCTGTAACTGGACCAAAGGACTGCTCATGGATCAAATAACTTCTGCTTCCTTCATTTGTGTGACTAGGAAATATGAAATGTAGAAATAAGTATAGAGATGATAACATAAGGCATGGTACTTTGTGCTAGATGTAGTACTAACTCTTGTAATTATAGAGATAATGTGTGTTTATTATTTAAAGTTATAAAATCTTTTAAGGAGTCTGAAATATAATATTGTTTTGAAGTTTTAATTTGAAATGTTTCACGCTTATTGTGATTTTATTAAATTTTGATTAATTTTTTAATATAAAACAATCTAGTTTATTATGGTTATGAGTTTGGTTTATTACATTTTTTAACTTGTCTATGTGCATAGAAAGATTGGTTTAGTTAGGCTTCTAAGTCTATGGTATTATTCATCTAAGGTGTTTGAGATTATTAGATAGGTTAAAATGCTTTAGGAAACTTAACCAAATTTGTGAATGAAGTTAATTTGTTAAACTTGAGATAACTGAACATTAACCAAAAAAGTTATCTTATTTTTGCACCATATTTACTAGGTATATTAATAAAGAAATAGATAAGATAAAATTAAGGCTTAGGAAAAAAACTCAACCTTTAAAATTTTCAACTTTAATAAGCAATCTCTAAGTGTTTCTTTCTACCTCAATTATCAGGAATTATTTAAGCCTCACCTACTACTGTCTGTTCAAACTCTGAGTCTCTCTATCACAGCAGACTTAGTTAGGTATTTTGTTGGCGTCTGCATACGCTACAATTTCAGAGCTGGCAATTTTCCTCTCAGTTGCTTTAAATGGCTCCCTAATTATGTTTCTTGAGCGATGAAGCTGATGAATTCAGTAGGAAAGAACTGTGCCTTCTTTGTTCAGTTGCTGATGTGAGTCCCACAAACATCAATGATACAGTTTATATGGAACAAGTCATGAGTCAGAATAGAAGAAAATCATGTAGCTTTATCCAAAAGTAAAATACTGTATAATAAATCCAAAATTATAATGAAAAGTCCTTAGTTCTGGTTTGATGGACAGCCAGTCTTTCCCAGCGCGGTAGGGGTAGTATGGGTGGGAGTTATGTCTCTCAGACTGTGCTTCTCCATTGTTCAAGTGCAGAGAGGTCACCTTGGCACCTTGTCAAGCTGCAGGTTCAGTAAGTCTGGGCGGGTGGAGAGAGACTGCAGGCCTAGCAGGTTCCCAGGTGTTGCCTAAGCTTCCAGTCCAGGGACCGCACTTTGGGTCACAAAGCTCTAAACATCAGTACTCTAGCTGATGTTTTGTAGTTTCTTTAGCAGTGAAGATTCTGTCAGGAGTAACAGGAAGGGAGTGGTGGTGCGTAAGGACTAATCCTGGCCTAACATGGTATCAATACATTTGCAGGAATTGATGTTTCACCATTTAAAGATTTGCTCTTGAAAGAGCAACTGAGGTTAAAGCAAATCAGTAATTCCCCAACATCTACAGGCTATTTTCTTAGCAAGTAAAAAGATAAATATTAAGCTTAAAAGAGTTAAAGTGTCATATATGCGTGTCAATGACCATGTTCATCCCGATCATGAGGTCACTGAAGGCATAATCCTTCATTTCAGAAACATATAATGTCATCTGTATTTCATAACTTACAGACATGGTTGAGCAGCGTTTCTTTGGCTGACAGACCAAGAGTATGTATATGCTTTAGGAATGTGTTTCTGTTGAACAGCGAGGCAAGAAAAACTGTAGCTAACTGGCATCTGTATGAGCACTAGGTGGTGCTAAAATACAGTAAACTATGAATAGACAGCCAATCCTCCCCCGCCAGGATTCACTCCTTAGTGATTTAATTAATCACCGTATCTTGCTTGTTTTCTCACAGATTGAGTTCAAAATTGATCTTCGGTTTATTACACAGATTACTGGCCATGCTTCAGAAGTTTTCTATTTCTAGGAAACACTATAGGAATCTACTGATAGTTTGATATGTCACAGACCGTAACGGTTATTTAAAATGTATGAACATTCGTAGGCGTATATTTTTTCATTGTTCTTAAATTACATGAGAGAATCTTAATGGTCACAAAGTCTGTGATACACTGGCATACAAAGTTGTGAAAATCTCTTCCCTTAGAGACGTTTAAGAGCAATACAAAACCCTCTATTGATTTCCTGTATTAGTTTCACAGGCCTGCTTCAAAGCAAGTTTGATGAACTTTACCAAACAATGCCTACAAATTATTTCCTGGCACTAGGTCTTGTGGCACAAGCTCTTGTACAGGAAAGTACTTCCCCAGTATTGCATCAGTTCTCACGGTAAACTCCATGAGTCAGGAAGGCGTGACAAAGCAGAGGAAGGATCAGCAAATTTTCTAGTAGAATGCTTAATTAATACCTCTTCCCGTAGCAGCACCACAGAGTTTAAGACAATCTGTTTTACACATTCCACTAAGCAGAGATTAATTTGGACTAAATCTACCTATCATTCACCTCTTAATCACAAGTCATTTTAAACAACTGCTCTATCTCAGATCAGTATCATAGAAATAAAGATGCAAATGAAAATGGTTTAGGACTGTTAGGGCAGAGGGAAGGCCCAGTCAGAAATCAGGACACTTGGGAATTAGTGACTCTCTGGAGGTCGTTGTGGGGCTTTGGGGGCTTTGATCAGAGGAAAACAACATGAGGGTGTAGAGTACCATGAAGAACAAAGCAGCCAAGATGGGAGGAGGGAGGGCAACAGAACACACCAGAAACACAAGCCCTGTTCGGCAGTTTTGCCTTTAGTCGTGGCAGCACAGGTGTGTGACCCAGAGACCCTGATCTGAGCAATAGAGATGACATCCTACAGCAACTTGCAATTACAGGGTGCTTAAGCGCAGAGATATAAACTTGAATCAGCAAAGTCCCTAGCTTCAGGGAACTCTCAATCTAGTGTTTCTGTGCTACACTTTTGAGATAGGCTGACCTTCAGTCCATGAAAGTGCAAGACATTGTCTGACAAAGGCTCTGATGTATTCATTTCCTGGATACAGAAAGCATGGCAGACAGGAATGAAAACTGAGTCTAACCCCTCAAAAGGCACTGAGTAAGGAATGTTTTTGTCATGAAACTAGCTTTTCTGAGTTGTTGTTCATTATTCAGTTGCTCAGTCATGTCTGACTCTTTGTGACTCCATGGACTGCAGCAAGCCAGGCTTCCCTGTCCTTCCCCATCTCCTGGAATTTACTCAAACTCATGTCCATTGAGTCAGTGATGCCATCCAAACATTTCATCCACTGTTGACCCCTTTACCTCTTGCCTTCAGTCTTTCCCAGCATCAGGGTCTTTTCCAATGAGTTGGCACTTTGCATCAGCTGGCCAAAGTATTGGAGCTTCAGCTTCAGCACCAGTCCTTCCAATGAATATTCAGGGTTGATTTCCTTAAGGATTCACTGGTTTGATCTCTCTCTGTCCGAGGGACTCTCAAGAGTCTTCTCCAGCACCACAATTCTAAAGCACCAATTCTTCAGTGCTCAGCCTTCTTTATGGTTCAACTCTCACATCCATATTTGACTACTGAAAAAACCATAGCTTTGACTCTATGGACTTCTGTGGGCAAAGTGATGTCTCTGCTTTTTAACATGCTGTCTAGGTTTGTCATAGCTTTTCTTCCATGAAGCAAGCATCTTTTAATTTCATGACTACAGTCACCATCCACAGTGATTTTTGGAGCCCAAGAAAATAAAATTTGCCACTGTTTCAACTTTTTCCCCATCTATTTGCCATGAAATGATGGGACTGGATGCCACAATCTTAGTTTTTTGAATGTTGAGTTTTAAGCCAGTTTTTTGACTCTCCTCTTTCACCTTCATCAAGAGACTCTTTAGTTCCTCTTCACTTTCTGCCATTAGAGTGGTATCATCTGCATATCTGAGGTTGCTCTTCTGAGTATGTCATTTCATTTCCTCTTCAGTGACATCATCTGTAAATATTAACGAGGTGCCTACTCTTTCAAGGTACCAGGGTTCCTCTCATATTACTGACTGAATAGAAAAATCACATATCTTCCTAGGTTCTCAGTGTTATTGCTGGGGCTCCTATCTCATTGCTTTAAGACAAGGACTCCTATTGTTAAACAGAAATGTGACACCATTATTTCATTCCTAAAAATTAATTTCTAAACATTATAAAACATCCATATTTCCTCAATAGTCATATATACATATGCATATATATATATCTATCTTTTGCTATATACATTGAATTCTGAATCAGGATCCAAGCAAATTCCAACAGATTGGTTAATATGGCTCTTAAATCTCCATTAATCTATAGTTTTTTCTCTGTGTCTCCCTCTCTTTCATGGAAATTCTGTTGAAGAAGTAGGGTTGTCTGTCCTGTAGAGTTTCACATTTCACAGTCTGGGCTTTGCTAATTGCAACCCCATCAGTTCAGTTCAGTCGCTCAGTCATGTCCAACTCTTTGCGACCCCATGAATTGCAGCATGCCAGTCCTCCCTGTCCATCGCCAACTCCTGGAGTTCACTCAGGTTCACGTCCATCGAGTCGGTGATGCCATCCAGCCATCTCATTCTCTGTCATCCCCTTCTCCTCCTGCCCCCAGTCCCTCCCAGCATCAAAGTCTTTTCCAATGAGTCAACTCTTCGCATGAGGTGGCCAAAGTACTGGAGTTTCAGCTTTAGCATCTTTCTTTCCAAAGAAAACCCAGGACTGATCTCCTTCAGAATGGACTGGTTGGATCTCCTTGCAGTCCAAGGGACTCTCAAGAGTCTTCTCTAACACTACAGTTCAAAAGCATCAATTCTTTGGCACTCAGCTTTCTTCACAGTCCAACTCTCACATCCATACATGACTACTGGAAAAACCATAGCCTTGACTAGATGGACCTTTGTTGGCAAAGTAATGTCTCTGCTTTTGAATATGCTATCTAGGTTGGTCATAACTTTCCTTCCAAGGAGCAAGCGTCTTTTAATTTCATGGCTGCAGTCACCATCTGTAGTGATTTTGGAGGCCAAAAAAATAAAGTCTGACACTGTTTCCACTGTTTCCCCATCTATTTCCCATGAAGTGATGGGACCAGATGCCATGATCTTCGTTTTCTGAATGTTGAGCTTTAAGCCAACTTTTTCACTCTCCTCTTTCACTTTCATCAAGGGTTGTAATATATTACACATGCCACTCTCTCCTATGTTTCCTGGAAATTGACAGTCAGATCTAAAATCTTGATCACGTTCAGGTTTCTTTTTTGTTTTCCTTTTGGCAACACTAACTTATGGATGGTGTTGCACAATTTTGTAAAGAATTGCATGTGCTTATTTTACTTTTTGTGATTTTTATCAGCCCATGAAAATCACTGCCTGCAGTTCTTATACAGACCTTTCTCCAGATATTCTGACTACCTAACACATATTCTTCAGCAGATTTCTTAGTAACTTAAGGAAACAACATACCCTGATTTCTTGCAAATCTGAGGTCTTTATACTCAACGCTCTGTTTCACTGAATCCTTAGCTCACGTTTTCTTTCCCAGAGTATCCTAAACATGTTACTCCGCTATTTTCTGACAGGATAATAAAATTAAATAATCATCTGACAAAAATCTAGTGACAATCTCACATTCCTTCCCTAATTAATGACTTCATTCTTTAGCCTGGATGACCACAGGATTTTTTTCCCCTCCTTTTCATAGTCCAGTGATTTTTCCTTAATCTGAAAAACTGTCTTTTTTAAGTGGATTTTTTGCTGCTTTGGAATCCTTTAAGAAAATGAAAGCAAGCTTAGTATATTTTTAACTGTTAATACAGCTTTAGGGTAGTAAAAGAATTGCCATCTTGAACAAGTTAACTTTTTTTATATATGCTAACATATATTTGCCAAGGGCTTTCATTCACACTAACTTGCTATCAAGGAGGCAGATTGAACAAAATATGACTTTGATCACTGGGGAATTATCTGTAGCAAAATGGATGGAATCCCTACCTTGTAAAGTCAATTATTGCGATTTGCTAAAATGATGACCAGGTCAGCCTTATAAAGTTGGAAAAGGAAGGTTTCAGGAAAGTGAACATAAGGGGAACTTTTAAATTTTTCTGTTTTGTCATAACTTGGGCCCTATTATATAATTAAGGTTTACGGCCTCTGAACAGAGATGAAAATGTCAACGGGAACAATTCAGAAAATCAAGTTTATGATGCAGACAAAACACATGTGGTCCAGTGATGGGGCCTGGTCTGTGCAGCTTCACCAGGTCCTGAACTTTATCAGGATGTCAGCCCGAGCAGCACACAGGGAAGAATTTCCAGTGTCGTCAGCACACAAATATCTTTCTATTTGGTTTCATTCTCAACTAGCTCTGTGTTGACGTCCTGAAGTTGATTCTAGATGAATAAGAAGCTTGGGATTTCTAGGTTTTGCCTGCCCTGGCCTAGTGCTGAGTACGAGAGGGAAGGGGTATTCTCACCATATCTGCTATATGGACAAGCTTCTAATTTTGAGCTGCCTCTACTCTATGCCTGGGCCATTTGAGGGCTAAAACGTGAAGCAGATAAAACAAAGTTTGGAATCCTCATGACTTCCCCTGATATTACTAAAAATGCTCATTGTCAGGGAAGCTTCTGGCCCATTCCCCCCCACCCCCTGCCTCGATCAAAACCTACATCTTCTATATTAAATTTCCTCAAGTCTTACTCAGTAGATGATAAGACCCTATTCTGTACGTTAAATTCAGTGTTTCTTCAAGCCTGTCTTCACCAAGAAACCTCTTTTGTTAGCTATCTCACTATAGCCAATTCTTTCTCACCATAAACCCCACATTCTGAAAGACTGTACCTATTAGAGAAGTTAAATTATTTAGAAATTTTTATTTTTCAATTTTTCCATTTATTCAATGACAATTAGAACTGCTTCTCAGAGCTGCCTGACCAATATGAGATAAGAGATATTAGTTACCTCATAGGCTTGATAGAACTTCTGAGAAAGCAGTAAAAACAAAAAAAAGAAAGAAAAAAATCAGTCTCTGAAACTATATTATGGGTAAATGTATAACATCTATTAGACTTTTTGAAGTTTCCAAAGTACTTTGAAGATTATCATTTATTTAGATATCTTTGGTTAAATATCATTGATTACGTTTCATTTTAAAATTATTTCTAATATGTATTACTCCCTCCTCTTGCATAAGAAAATATTTTTAATTAAAATGCATATAATTATTAATGCTAAACAAGTAGCAAGTCCATTTAGGAGATATATTTGAGGCCCATGGACAAGATTCTGGTTACAACCAGCCCTGCCTTTTTTTTTCTTTTTTTGCTTATGACACCTTAAGGTGCCTATTTTAAAACAGCTATCTTGGGGATTCTGGGAAGATGGCGGAGGATTAGGACGAGGAGATTACTTTCTCCCTCTCAAATTCCTCAAAAAAACATTTCAACGCCGAGCAAACTCCACAAAACAACTTCTGAATGCTGGCAGAGGACATCAAGCACCCAGAAAAGAAGATCATTGCCTTCAAAAACAGGTAGGGAAAAAATATAAAAGACGACAAAAGAGACAAAGGAGGTGGGGAGGGAGCTCCGTCCCGGGTAGGGAAGCCCGACCCGGGAAAGGAACTTTAAGAAGAGAGGTTTCCAAACACCANCAGCTATCTTGATCCAGCCATTTGATGGCTGTTACTAAATCATAATGTAATCTTGGTTGATTTAGATTTCACATCTATCAAAATTATTTCTTTCAATTCAAAAGCATAATTTATTTTATAAGGATTGCTACCAGCCACTTATTTTTATTATTTAATAATGAAACAAAAAAACTCTTGAAAGTTTGTTTCTGAAAATAGCTATATTTGATGACTTGCTTACATAATATTATAGCTTTGTACTCTGTATTTTGGTTTTCATAAAAAGCATTTTGACCTCTGCTTTCTGTTCTTTCTAAAGTCAAAACTGAACTACATTTCTGTGAAAACAACATTTCTACTTTTTTCTTCATTTTGAAATATTTGCTAAATTAAATACTATGTCATTCAAAGACTGCTCATCATTAAAATGAAACCACGATGAATGCTACTTTTCATTTAAGGCATTTTAATAATATCTAGACCAATTTATATGGATCCTATTGGCCTTAGCACTATTATTTTACCTGCTTATAATCAAATAGCCTCATGTATTTATCACATATTTTAAAAAATGTTAATCATTAACCTCTTTAAAATTTTGAAATGCACATATTCTGTCCTTTTCTACATATGTTGATCTACCACATAAAAACATAACAAGACAAAATAAACAATCCCCCCACAAAAATTCAGTCCTTAAAAAATGATGAGGTAGAGACAACAAAATACCTTCCTCTATCCCTTCCTCTCATCAGTGTGACCACATCCAGATTGTCCTGCTTTGACCAACCACTTTCCCCCACCAACCCATTTTATAAAGGCAGATGAACAGTAATTCAATCACTTGTTTGGAATTTATACTTCATGTACTTCCAAAGTAGGATTGGGGCAAGTTACAAATGTCATGTAATATAAAAACAGGACAGCACTGATAAAAATAAACCAGTCACTCTAAAGGCGATCAAAGGGACAGGGACTGTATGGCTCATCACTGTTTTTTCCCAGTGTCAATATCACAAAGGAAGATTTTGGAGTGAACCAATTTTACTTCAATAAGAAGGGAAGGAAAAGGAAGTTTATTTACAAGCAAGAACTTCTTGAGACTTTGAGTAAACCATGTCTGATGACAACTTGGCAAACACACTGAGACCCTCTTCCAATGGATAATTCTCATAATCACATCATTCAGCTGCTACGTGTTCAAGAAAAATACACCATCCAATAGCTGTATATTCAAGAAAAACATACAACCACGTTTTTAAATGAATAAACTAAAGAAAACAATTTCATATAAGAAAGCATTTATTTGGGGCAAATAACTCCATCCATTCCAAATCTATGATTATATGCCTTTTAAATTATATATCAAAAAAGAAATATGAAATAAAAACTCCTTAAACATCTAAACATGAGTGTTATCTGCATCTTTTCATCTCATATAAAAGTCAAGTTTCACTGTAATTTATCTTCCTACTGGTCTGCTCCAGCAAACCAGTCAGTGGTCCCTACATTGTGGCATCTCATTTTCTACTGCTTTATATCAGCAAGTACAAGATCAAATATGGCCCTGAGTGTAAACCTCTATGATATAGGGGTCAGAGCTGGCTACATAAGAAGTTGTGCTCTGACCAGAAACCTTGAGACTAGTTTCTGTAGAAGGACAAGCATCCTCAGTGAGTTGAAATGCAACGCATGACTCACTGGAGGGCATTTGCCCTTTCTAAATTTAAGATCTCTTACATATCTTAGAAGACCCAGATGAAATAGAAGGCAGGCCATCAACCTTAATTTCTCTAAGTTATGTTTTGCTAGCATTCAAAAAGTGTCAGTGAAGAGAGAGATCCCAAAGAAGGCAACCAGGCATTAAACACTCAAGAAAACAACTTTGAAGGCATACTCCAACTGCAATAAGGCCATGACCATCTGGTTAGCTTTGCAGGCTGATGGAAACCTTATGCATAATTTGAAGCTGTCCGTCTTTATCATTTCTTATGTAAAGTCATAGGGAAAATTAAGGAATTAAGTTCAAGTTTCAGAGATGAGCTAAAGACAGAGACTGTTTGCTTCCCCAGACTCTAAGAAACTTCATTTCTAAGGAATGTTGCCTAACTCGGATGCCATTCATGAGAAACAGATTCAATTTATAGTTTGGCTTAAAGAGTCACTTTGAAAAGCTCTATTGTCACTTCAGGAATTTGAAATAGCTAATAATGAACACACGATAGTCTGACTTTACGACGGCTCAGTCAGTCTACACAAAGCATTTACTTCAAAATAGGCTTCTAGATACATACTAGTCATCAGACTGGATTGCAACACTGCCTTAAACTGTTTCTGAGAGACAGAGTAAATCCTGCCACTGCCTGACCTGTCATTTAGAGTGGTGGGATGTCGACAAAGGATGCTGGCTGGAGCATCAGAGAGCAGGGCATCACCTAGATTCTGCCCCTTGTTAGCTGTGTGAATCTGAGAACTCGTTTAACTTCCGTGGACCTCTGCTCTCTCATCTGTAGAATGAGGAGTAGGATTGGATGATCACTCAGGTTTTATCACATTGTAAGGTTAAAATAAATAAATCCCCACTGCTCAGAATGTCCTTATATAGAAAGTCTGCCTTTGTATTTATGTATTTATGCTTACAATAACAACAACAACAGAAACTGTTTCTGAAGCCAGAGTTCCCTTTGCCATGATAAAGTCTTCCAAATCATATTTTATCCACCACTATCACCAACACAGGTCCCTACTTTAGGTTTTAAACTGGACTGCACAGGATAAAGGGTCTCTGACTACTACCATTACAACTAAGAGGTGTTTTAATAATATGAATATCATTCATGACAGTAGCACTTTCCTTTTATTTGTTTAAACTAATCACGAACATTATTTTATCTCTAATTACCTGGTAAGGTAAATGGTAAATATTATTAATTCTGTCTTGAATAGAAAAATTTAATGAGACTTAAGAGCGGTTCAGTGACTTGCCCAGTTGATGTAAACGCCTCTCTCACAGTCAACCAAGGGAATATTTATTGATTCAATCTCTGCAGGGCAGCTCTACAATATGGACCAATTTCAAATATTGTTTACACACATACAAAAAGATATATGCTCAAGGTTTTTATAATAGGGAAAAAATAGAAGTTACCTATATGTACATCATTAGCAGAATACACAAATAAATGAAGGCATATTCAGGCAATGGCTTACTACACAAAGGAACTGAATTTGTGAAGTTTTATTTATTGTTTACTAAATCAAGTTTAAATATCCATATTTGGCTAGAGGCTACTGATTTCAGACAGCACAGCAGACACCGATATTTATTTTATGACTATGTATTGCCTTATAATCAGAAAAAATAGAAAATATTTCATTTAAACATCAGCAGCAACAATAAATCAACTGACCTGTGCTTAGGAGACAACCGGAAGATACATGAATAAATTAGTTCACAACAGGTTTATCTAAGGAGCTGCTCTTCCTGCAGTGTGAGATCCCATTCCACATTTTATTAATATATGCATGGTTTCCATACCTGCACAAGATTGTGCTAATTTGGCAAGTTTCCTAGACACTGGTTCACATACCAGCAAATAAATTGCTTTATGACAAGAAAGCTATATCCTTTGTGCAAGCTCTGCAGAATACACCTGAAAGAGAGAGTGATAAATGGACAGGACCAGAAAATAGAAGCTGGAGCATTGAAAGCAAGGCCAGATTTTTGAAAGGATGATAAATTATTCAACTCATTGAATAGATTTATAGTGATTAGGAAACGCAATCTTTCTACTTACAGATTTTGATTATATAAAAATGTATACTAATAAAGCAGCAAAACACCTTACTTTTTCAAACGGCAGCCAGTATAAAATTTAGTCTTGGGGAATCATGTAAACTAGCTAAAAGCAATTTGACTTTTAGACTTGCATGAAGCAAGAAGGATATTTGTTTGTTCACATGGATTTCCAAATTCCAATCTATTTGCAAATTAAAGCAACATTTTCCCTCCAGTCAATTAATTTTTTTCCACTACCAGGTTATTAGCTAGACAAAATATAATAATGAACAACTTTCCCAATTTGAGTTTTTCTTAGTATTCTGCTATTCTAAATAAGCTATAATAAGCATATTCACGTAGAAGGCTTTTCCCCCTATATTAAGCATTTTAAAAAGCCTTCTAAAGGGTTAAGAAAGAAAGTGAAGCCGCTCAGGCGTGTCCAACTCTTTTCAATCCCATGGACTGTAGCCTACCAGGCTCCTCCCTCCATGGGATTCTCCAGGCAAGAATAATGGAGTGGGTTGCCATTTAATTGGCCCAAATTTTAGCATCATTAACAATAAAACTATAACTAAGCTCGTCAATAAATTGAATCTTCCACTTAGTCTACTCTTTTGAAGAAAAAATGTTAACCCCGAAAGTATATTGAAAGAAGACAGGAAGGTTCAGCATACATCTCTTTGTTATTGTTGTTCAGTTACGAAGTTGTGTCTGACTCTTTGTGACCCATGACTGTAGCATGCCAGGCTCCTCTGTCCTCCACTACCTCTTAGAGTTTGCTCAAATTCATATCCTCAGTGATGTAATATAACTATATCATCCTCTACCACCCCCTTCTCCTGCCCTCAATCTTTTCCAGATCAGGGTCATTCCAATGAGTTAGCTCTTCCCATCAGTTGGCCAAAGCTCCAGCTTCAGCAATGGTCCTTCCAATGAATATTCAGGATTGATTTAGTTTCGGATTGACTGATTTGATCTCCTTGCTATCCAAAGGAGTCTCAAGAGTCTTCTCCAGCACCAAAATTTGAAAGCATCAGTTCTTCACCACTCAGTATTCTTTATGGTCCAACTCTCATACCTATACCTGACTGCTGCTGTTGCTGCTGCTGTTAAATCGCTTCAGTCGTGTCCGACTCTGTTCGACCCCATAGACGGCAGCCCAGCAGGCTCCCCTTCCCTGGGGTCCTCCAGACAAGGATACTGGAGAGGGCTGCATTTCCTTCTCTGATGCATGAAAGTGAAGTCACTTAGTCGTGTCCGACTCCTAGCGACCCCATGGACTGCAGCCTACCAGGCTCCTCTGTCCATGGGATTTTCCAGGCAAGAGTACTGGAGTGGGTTGCCATTGCCTTCTCCCCCACACATGACTACTGGAAATCATTGCTTTGAAAATACGGATCATTGTTGGCAAAGTGATATCTCTATGTTTTAATAAGCTGTCTAGGTTTCTTATAGCTTTTATTCCAAAGAGCAGGCACCTTTTAATTTCATGGCTGCAGTCACAATCTGCATTGATTTGGAAACTTGGAATCCAACAAAATAAAATCTGTTACTGCTTCCACTTTTCCCCCTTCATTTCGCCATAAAGTGATGGGACCAGATGGCATGATCTTAGCTTTTAAATGTTGAATTTCAAGCCAGCTTTTTCACTCTCCTCTTTTACCCTCATCAAGAGGCTCTTTAGTTCCTCTTTACTTTCTCCCATTAGAGTGGTATCATCTGCATATCTGAGGTTGTTGATATTTCTCACAGCAATCTTGATTCCAGCTTCTGATTCATCCAGCCCAGCATTTTGAATGATGTACTCTGCATATAAGTTAAATGAGCAGAGTGACAGCCTTGTCATACTCCTTTCTCAGTTTTGAACCAGTCAGTTGTTCCATGTAAGGTTCTGTTTTTCCGCTGGGGAAGTCACTGTTGGGCTTGTAATCTGTCGGTTTTAATTATTCATTTATGTATCGTTCCTGTTATGATGCCCTCTGTGCTTCCAGGGCTCGCCACAGACTCGGCAGGGAGAGTGTTTCCTGGTGTTTGGAAACCTCTCTTCTTAAAGTTCCTTTCCCGGGTCGGGCTTCCCTACCCAGGACGGAGCTCCCTCCCCACCTCCTTTGTCTCTCTTTTCGTCTTTTATATTTTTTCCCTACCTGTTTTTGAAGGCAATGATCTGCTTTTCTGGGTGCTTGATGTCCTCTGCCAGCATTCAGAAGTTGTTTTGTGGATTTTGCTCGGCGTTGAAATGTTTTTTTTGAGGAATTTGTGAGGGAGAAAGTAATCTCCTGGTCCTATTCCTCCGCCATCTTCTCCCCCTCCCCCCCATGTAAGGTTCTAACTGTTGCTTCCTGACCTGCATATAAGTTTCTCAGGAGACAGGTAAGGTGATCTGGCACTCCCATTTCTTTAGGAATTTTCCACAATTTGTTATGATCCACAGTCAAAGGTTTTAACATAGTCCGTGAAGCAGAAGTAAACGTTTTTCTGGAATTTCCCATGCTCTCTCTCCGATCTAACAAATGTTGGCAATTTGATGACTGGTTCTTCTGCCTCTTCAAAACCCAGCTTGTACATCAGTTATCAGTTCATGTACTGCTAAAGCCTAACTTGAAGGATTTTAACATTACCTTGCTAGCATGTGAAATGAGTGTAATTGTATTGTACTTTGAACATTCTTTGGCACTGCCCTCCTTTGGGATTGGAATGAAAACTGACCCTTTCCAGTTCTGTAGCCACTGCTGAATTTTCCAGTCTGCCAATGTATTGAATGCAGCACTTTAACAACATCATCTTTAGGATTTTAAATAGCTCAGCTGGAATTCTTTCACCTTCACTAGCTTTGTTCCTAGTGATGCTTCCTAAGGCCCACTTAACTGCACACTCTAGGATGTTTGGCTATAAGTGAATGACTACACCATTGTGGTTATCCCAGTCATTAAGACCTTTTTTGTACAGTTCTTCTGTGTATTCTTGCCACCTCTTTTTAACCTCTTCTGCTTTTGTTAGGTCCTTACCATTTCTGTCCTTTATTGTACCCTTTCTTGCAGGAACTGTTCCCTTGATATTTCCAATTTTCTTGAAGAGATCCCTAGTCTCTTCCTCTATTTTTTTTGCATTGTTCATTTAAGAAGGCCTTCTTATCTCTCCTTTTTATTCTCTGGATTTCTGCATTCAGTTGTGATAGCTTTCTCTTTCTCCCTTGCCTTTCACATCTCTTCTTTCCTCAGCAATGTATAAAGCCTCCTCAGACAACTACTTTGCTTTCTTGTACTTCTTTTTCTTTGGGATGTTCACTGCCTTCTGTACAATACTACAAACCTCCATCCATAGTTCTTCCAGCACACTATCTACCAGATCTAATCCCTTGAATCTATTCATCACCACCATTGTATAATGATAAGGAATTTAATTTAGGTCATACCTGAATGGCCTAGTGGTTTTCCCTACTTTCTTCAATTTAAGTCTGAATTTTGCGATAAGGAACTCATGATCTGAGCCACAGTCAGCTCCAAGTCTTGTTTTTGCCGACTGTATATAGAGCTTCTCCATATCTGGCTGCAAAGAAAATAATCAGTATGATTTCAGTATTGGCCATCTGGTGATGTCCATGTATAGAGCTGTCTCTTGGGTTGTTGGAAAAGGGTGTCTGCTATGACCAATGTGTTCTCTTGACAAAACTCTGTTAGCCTTCGGCCTGTTTCATTTTGTACTCCAAGGCCAAACTTGCCTTTTACTTCAGGTATCTCTTGACTTCCTACTTTTGCATTTAAATCCCCTATGATGAAAAGGACATCTTTTTTGGTGTAGTTCTAGAAGGTCTTGTAGGTCTTCATAGAACTGGTCAACTTCAGCTTCTTCAGCATTAGTAGTTGGGGCATAAACTTGGATTATTATAATATTGAATGTTTGCCTTTGAAACAAATGGAGATCATTCTGTTTTTGTTTTTTGAGGTTGCACCCAAGTACTACATTTCAGACTCTTTTGCCTATGAAAGCTACTCCATTTCTTCTAAGGGTAGATATATATATAATGTAGTAGCAATAGATATAATGGTCATCTGAATTAAATTTGCCCATTTCTGTCCATTTTAGTTCCTTGATTGCCTAAGATGTTGATGTTCACTCTTGCCATTTCCTGCTTGACCATATCCAATTTACCTTGATTCATGAACTGAACATTCCAGGTTCCTATATAATATTGTCCTTTACATCACTGGACTTTAGTTTCATCACCAGACACATCCACAACTGAGTGTCATTTCTGCTTTGGCCCAGCCGCTTCATTCTTTCTGGAGCTATTAGTAACTGCCCTCGGCTCTTCTCCGGTAGCATACTGGACACCTACAAACCTTAGAGGCTCATCTTTCAGTGTGATATCTTTTTGCCTTTTCATACTGTCCATGGGTTTCTCTAGGCAAGAATACTGGAGTGGGTTGCCACTTCCTCCTCTAGGGGACCATGTTTTTACAGAACTCTTCACTGTGACCCATCCATCTTGGGTGGCCCTGCACAGGCATGGCTCATAGCTTCAATTGAGTTACCAAGCCCCTTCTCCACAACAAGACTTGTGATTCATGAAGGAGATACAATGTCTTAATCTACACTATTTTGTGAAAATGATGTTCCAATGGTTACCTCAAAAGCTTCTATATCCTTAATTCTGAGAAAGATTCAGGTATGCTCAGTACTATATACTTGAAATTTGGGGAGAAAGCATACTAATACACAGTAAAAAAAAAAATTAGTATTAATATTTGTTCTTTATTTTACTCTGTTAACTAGGAAAAGGGCATCTTTTTTGGGTGTTAGTTCTAAAAGGTCTTGTAGGCCTCCATAGAACCGTTCAACTTCAGCTTCTTCAGCATTACTGGTTGGGGCATAGACTTAGATTACTGTGATATTGAATGGTTTGCCTTGGAAAAGAACAGAGATCATTCTGTCGTTTTTGAGATTGCATCCAAGTACTGCATTTCAGACTCTTTTGTTGACCATGATGGCTACTCCATTTCTTCTGAGGGATTCCTGCCCACAGTAGTAGATATAATAGTCATCTGAGTTAAATTCACCCATTCCAGTCCATTTTAGTTTGCTGATTCCTAGAATGTCGACGTTCACTCTTGCCATCTCCTGTTTGACCACTTTCAATTTGCCTTGATTCATGGACCTGACATTCCAGGTTCCTATGCAATATTGCTNAGGAATGATGCTAAAGCTGAAACTCCAGTACTTTGGCCACCTCATGCGAAGAGTTGACTCATTGGAAAAGACTCTGATGTTGGGAGGGATTGGGGGCAGGAGGAGAAGGGGACAACAGAGGATGAGATGGCTGGATGGCATCACTGACTCAGTGGATGTGAGTCTGAGTGAACTCCGGGAGTTGGTGATGGACAGGGGGGCCTGGCGTGCTGCGATTCATGGGGTTGCAAAGAGTCGGACACGACTGAGCGACTGGACTGAACTGAACTACAGAAGTTAAATGAAATATGCCCTGCCCCTTGCAGGCCTTGCTAATTAAATTTTTTTTAATGCTATATTTCCTAATTTCTTCTTTCTTTATACTTTTCCAACATATTTGGATGTAAAATAATAGTCTTATAACTTGAAAACAATGCTCAAAGATCTCATTCTTCCTCAGTAGGCAAAAGAACAAAACTATGTTTTATCTTTTTTTAAAAAAGCTATATTTTATTGTGTCTTAATGACAAAAAGCAAACAATAGAAGAATGAATTATGAGCGGCAGTATATACAGTTGCCACAAATCTAACACGCATGCACGTATATACACTTGGCCAGCTCGTCCTGTCATATCACAAAAGCAGCAAGCAGTGTTTGGATTGGGAAATTATAATCAGAACTAGGGACATTTACATGGCATCTGAGAGAGTTCCGAGTTCTTCTAAAGAATGATCTTACTTGATCTTTAGCCTTTAGAGAGAAACATTTACAGCCAAGAAAATTACAGCTCATAGAAATTACTGGATTGCTTGGCATCCAACTTCTAGTGAGTAGCAGAGACAGGATAAGAACGAGGCCTGCCATCTCTAAATCCTGCAGACTTCCCACTCAGCCTCATGTCCAGCCAGCCCTGGGCCAGCATAAAGTGGAGCGAGGGCCACAAGGGCAGAGAAGACAACTGACTGTCACCAATTTGAAGAACTCCCATTCCAACATTAAAACTGGTTTATACTAGTGGGGCAGCAACCTTTCATTACTTGCAACATGCTTCTGAAATCTCTGATGCTGCTTAAACTAAAGGAGCCACCATAAAATAAAATAAAATTTAAAAAAGGACTAAGACATTCCAGTATGCCCTACAAACTCTAGAAGACAGCTTCAAACAAGCTTTAAGAATACCTTCAATTGTTTTAGTAGTTATGAACAACAGGAATTAAAAATTAGTCTCTTTTGCTTGAATTCAGTTAGCAGTCAAAGTCATATGACAAGGTAAAAACTGGCAGTTTTCAACAGGGCCTCTTTTGGAAGGCGTTTCCTTCCATCTACTGTTTCTGGGCCCAGAGCCTTCTCCTCCATTAAAAAACAAAACAAAACATTTCTAGGAAAGCCTCTGGTATATATTCTTGATGTGAATGTAAGTCCATGCATTACTTATGCCAGTGATATTTATTTTTAATGCTTTATCTCTAATTTGAAAAGGAAGCCTTTGCAGAAGGCAGAGGGAATTCAGGCATTAAAGAATGGACTGGGAAGTTAATTTTAGAAGGTGGATCTCATCTGCAGTCTTACCATATACCTGGGATTGGGCAGCTCCCCACAAAGCTCCGATGTTCATGTATATAAAAAACCTAATACAAAGGAGGATCCAGATGACTCTTTTCCACTAAACATCAGACTGTGAAATCAAATATACATTTTCAATATATCTCTTTCAAAATCTTTCCATTTTGCAATCAGGAAAAAGTGAACAGAAAAAGCAGCATTATATATAGTATACTATAGGAATAAATGCACAGTCCCCACGAATGTGTTTCAGAGGTTGTCTTGAAATAGTATGCAAATTATAGGCATGCATGTGCAATGCCTTGTGAAGATGACTTAAAGCTTTCACCACATTTTCAAAGAAATTACTAATATAAAAGAAGCTAACATTGACTTCAGAATTGAAAAGACCTAGTTTTTATTCCTAGCTCTACCGCTTTCCCTGGTGGCTCAGAGGTTAAAGCATCTGCCTGGAATGCAGGAGACCCGGGTTTGATCCCTGCATTGGGAAGATCCCCTGGAGAAGGAAATGGCAACCCACTCCAGTACTCTTGCCTGGAGAATCCCATGGAGGGAGGAGCCTGGTAGGCTACAGTCCATGGGGTCACAAAGAGTCAGACACCACTGAGCAACTTCACTTCACTTCACCGCTTTCTAGCTGTGTGAACTTGGACAAGTCAACTAACCTTTCTGTACCTCAGATCCCTCAGCAGACATCCGAGTATTACTGTAAGGATTAGCAGAGATAATGCTAATTATCTCTTTGAAGAAACTGAAACATAAACACTGGGGAGCTGGTTAGTATTATTACTAGCAGAGAAAAGGACTAGAGGGACTTTAAGAGATAGGAAACTTTCTTATCCAGATGCAAAAAGAGGCAACAGGGGATCAAAGCCACAAATCTGGCAGAATTTACAGTTGGCTGAGAATATGTCTAGTTATCTTGGCAAAATGTTACAGCTGGAAGTAGGCCTACTGCTCCCTCATTTTATAAATGAGGAAGATGAGACCCAGAAAAGGGAGGTGTCACTACATCATAGAGTTAGTAACAGAACTTGGACACTGAATTTTGGTCCTACTCCAGGCAGCCGAGAACAAAGAGAAGCTGCCACTGAGGCACTGTTGTTAACCAGCTACAAAAAAACCACTCAGCTTCATCAGATTTATAGATGTTTTTCCTCCTTTGCAAAAGGACCTTTGGTCCTGGGCATCATTAATCAAGATGTCAGTGCATTTCATTTTTAGTTCTTCCCCCTTTGCTCTCTTTACTACAGAAAAGACTGTGTGCATGGGAAGATTTATGATGGATTTAAATATGTCATTGTACCTGTTTTAACCTTTGAAACCAAGACTCCCACTGGGAACTGTTAGAGAGAATGTCATGAGGAGTACATTTCCATATGAGCTCTCACTTGGACAGAAAATGGATGTAAATGAATATTAAACTGCCAAGTAGTCAAAGATGGAGTTGGTTCATAATTCTATTTCCTCTCAAACATGAATATGTGTTATGCTAGAGATTTAGAAAAACTGAACTAACTGGTAAAGGACTTGCATAGAACTTACAGATTTAATTTGCCCCAAACTTTAGATCTGATTAACTGGAGTATCTTGTCTTTCAAGGGAACTTAATTAATGCTACTCATTGTCTCATTCTTATTAAGAAAAAAGTCAAATTTTGCTCTAAGTTAATTCCAACAAAATTCTGCTTGTTTTGGCCAAGGCGGAACCCCAAAACTTCTGTGAACAATTATACTAATTTTAAAATGCTTATGAATATATTTTACTAATTTATTGAAATATCCTCAGGAAGTTATGTTTTCCCTGGTATGCTAATGCCACTCAGAGCAGAGGGAAAATTTTAAATGATAATGTGATGTTCTTGGATTAGAAGAATCAATATTGTCAAAATGACTATACTACCCAAAGCAATCTACAGATTCAATGCAATCCTTATCAAATTACCAATGGTGTTTTTCACAGAACTAGAACGAAAAACTTCACAATTTGTATGAAAACACAGAAGACCCCAAATAGCCAAAGCAATCCTGAGAAAGAAAAACAGAGCTGGAGGAATCAACTGTCATGACTTCAGACTATACTACAGGGTTATAGTCATCAAGACAGTACATACTGGCACAAAACCAGAAATAAAGACCAGTGGAACAAAATAGAAAGCCCAGAGGTAAATCCACGCACATGTGGGCATCTTATCTTTGACAAAGGAGGCAAGAATATACAATGAAGAAAAGACAGCCTCTTCGATAGGGGAAAACTGGACAGCTACATGCAAAAGAATGAAACTAGAACACTCCCTAACACTGTAAACAAAAATAAACTTAAAATGGGTTAAAAACTTAAATGTAAGGACAGAAACTATACTTCTTAGAGGAAACATAGGCAGTACACTCTTTGACATAAATCACAGCAAGATTCTCTCTGGCCCATTTCCTAAATTAAGGGAAATAAAAATAAACAAATGGGACCTAATAAATGCTTTTGCATACCAATGAAAACCATAAACAAGATGAAAAGACAGCTCTCAGAATGGGAGAAAATAATTGCAAATGAAGCAACTGACAAAGGATTAATCTCCAAAATATATATGCAGCTCATATAACTCAGTATCAGGGAAACAAAACAATCCAATAAAAAAATTGGGCAGAAAATCTAAACAGACA
The DNA here is from genome assembly GCA_006410935.1 of Redunca redunca. NCBI lineage: Eukaryota > Metazoa > Chordata > Mammalia > Artiodactyla > Bovidae > Redunca > Redunca redunca. The sequence continues at coordinate 72,888 of SJYQ01095371.1, forward strand.
TTTCTCCAAAGAAGGCATACAGATGGCCGATAAAAACATGAAAAGATGCTTAATATCGCTCATTATTGGAGAAATGGAAATCAAAGCCACAGTGAGGTTATCATCTCACACTTTTCAGAATGGCTATCATCAAAAAGTACATAGACAATAAATGTGGAGAGGATATGGAAAAAAGGGAACCTGTCTGCACTGTTGGGAACGTAAACTAATACAGTTATTATGGAAAACAGAATAGAGATTCTTTTGAAAACTAGGAATAAATCTACTCTGCTGCTGCTGCTGCTGCTGCTGCTGCTAAGTCGCTTCAGTTGTGTCCGACTCTACACCATCCCATAGACGGCAGCCCACCAGACTCCCCCGTCCCTGGGATTCTCCAGGCAAGAACACTGGAGTGGGTCGCCATTTCCTTCTCTTATGACCCAGAAATCCCACTACTGGACATGTTTCCTGAGAAAACCACAATTCTAAAAGATACATGCACCCTAATGTTCATTGCAGCAATATTTACAATAGCCATAACATGGCCACTCCAGCACTCTTGCCTGGAAAATCCCATGGATGGAGGAGCCTGGTAGGCTGCAGTCCGTGGGGTTGCGAAGAATTGGACATGACTGAGCGACTTCACTTTCACTTTTCATTTTCATGCATTGGAGAAGGAAATGGCAAACCACTCCAGAGTTCTTGCCTGGAGAATCCCAGGGACAGGGGAGCCTGGTGGGCTGCCGTCTACGGGGTCGCACAGAGTCGGACATGACTGAAGTGATTTAGCAGCAGCAGCAACATGGACACAACTTAGATGTCCATTGACAGATGAATGGATAAAGAAGATGTGATACATATATACAATGGAATATTATTCATTGATAAAATGAAACAGATTTGAGTCACTTATAGTGAGGTGGATGAACTTAGAGCCTCTTGTACAGAGTAAAGTAAGTCAGAAAGAGAAAAACAAATAACACATATTAACTTAATATGTGGGATCCAGAAAAATGATACTTATGAACCTAGCAGAGAATGGGCTTATGGACACAGCAGGGGAAGGTGAAGTTGGGACAAACTGAGAAAGCAGCGTTGACATATATACACCATCATGTGTGAAATAAATAATGGGAAGTTACTTTTTAACACAGCAAGCACAGCTTGGTGCCGGGCTGGGGTCAGGGGAGGGGAGGGAGGCTGACCCCAGAGGGAGGGTATAGATATATACAATTATGACTGATTCACATTGTTATACAGCAGAAACCAACACAACACTGTAAAGCAATTTCCACCAGTTAAGTAATATAAATAAATAAATAAATTTTTTAAAAGAATAAAATGATAATGTGAGAATTCAATCAATCAGTCAATCAGCTGACCAAAAATGGTTGCAGTTTTATACCAAAAAAAAGTGGGAAAACTTTCCCTTAAAAAGTGTTTGAGTAGGAAGATTAGACTGGGAGTTTGAGATTAATATGTAGACATTGCTGTATTTAAAACAGATAACCAACAAGGACCTAATGTTAAAAACATTTAAAAAAAAAATAAAATATGAGGGGCAAGCTTTTAAACTTGTTTGAGAATATAGGGAACATGTGAAAATAAGATTTTTTTTCAAATTAGAAAAAATCAGCAAATAAGAATGCAACACAATGGACACTGTTGCTAAATCACAGCTCAAGAAAGCAGTGAGGGTTGAGTGCATCCAGTAAGGCTTTACAGCTGAAAGAGGAGATATGTGCTAGGCTTTGGGTCACTGGCTTTTAGTTGTGAATGAGAATTATGAGTATAGAATTTGTGCTGCAATGTCTAGCTGGGGTCATGATATAAAGAAAACACATTCATCTTCTTAAATAGCTTCAGTTTGAAATAAGATTTTTTTCTATCATTGACTATGTTATAAAAATCAAAATAAAAAAAAACAAAAGAATCTAAAAAAAAAANATCTAAAAAAAGAACCTAAATTTGATGAGAAATAATAAATAAATGCACAGTCTTTTATAGCTTTTATAGCCTTGTGCTTTAAGCTTCAATACATTTCTTCTGGAAACCTGCAACATATTTATGCAACTGCATTTTAAAAGATGTATGGAATTTTAGGGTAACCACATTAAACAGATATGAAATATTTATTCTTATTTATGATCCTGTAGCAGACAAGAAATATGATTGCTTGTAGCTCTTTAGGAAAAGTTAGGCCCAAGAATTTTTAAAACCTAAAACAAACAATAACAAAACAAAGTCCAACTCTGGGAAGAAAATTCACCATTTTTTCTAACATAGTTTTACATACGTGCAATTTAATTTATGAAAATTTAAAAAGAAATATTTTTAAAAATATGGACACCTCAAGTTTATCTAATTAAGAGATACAAAAAAAGAACATATGAAGCAGAAAAATAAATGAAAGCATGAAATTATATGCACACAAAACAATGCCAACTACTGTGCTAATCCATGAAGAATTTAGGTTCACTTTGATTTATCTAGCTCATTATTCATTATAGAAGACTAGAGTCCAACTTATATGCACCCTAGCGAGACCTACTAGAGTGAACACATTTAAACAGAACCCAGCAAAATCATCAAGTCCATGCGGATATTTTAATAAATAGTTTCTGCCACAATAATGATGTATCCACGTATCCACGTATACAAATATTACATTCATCTACTACACAATATAGTACAGAACTCAAATAAATAAGCTAAAAAAACCTCATTGTCTTTGAACGTCTCCTTACAACAATTACCCTTTAATAACATCAAGTTTTCATTACAAACATGATTTACCCCTAAGTGTTCATTAACACACTATTTTTAAAACTGCAACAGAGTTTTGAGGTGAGGACCCACCCCACCCCCCACAGTCATAACCATAAGGTGTAAAGTGCTCAGGATGTCTTGGCAAAGGTCAGACAAAATGGAAATATGCATGCCAGCTACTGTGTTACTCCATGCAGAGTTTCTAGCATAGGTGTGAACTGACTTTCCCTGAGGAAGATCTGCTAATTATTCATAGGTCTAAGTTTCTCAGGTTGTAGTCGATCAGCAAAATAATAAAAGGAAATGTATTTTATGCTAATTGTTCCCTTCTGTCCTGATTCTGAAGTCATACAAATGTATCATCAGACATGCAAAATTATGGAATAGAATAAAGCAGGATTCCTCATAACAGCTAGAGTAGTAATAACCCAAACTGGATGCTACGTCTACCACCATGCTACAGTAGATACCATAGGAAAATATGGGGACAATCAACACTAGGACTGACCAGACTGGACTCCAAAACCGTTTCACCAGGTAGGTGACATTTTAGCTGTGACTTGGGAAATGTATAGCAATTTTTCTAGAAATAGAAGTTTAGGGTAAGGGGTAATGTGATTTCCCAGGGAGAGAGAAACCATGTTTCAAGGCATGAATTTCTGAAAGGGCCTGGGTTTTCAGAGGAGCAGGAAAGGAAATGTCAGAGGGAACAACAGACCAGCTGAGTCCAGATTGTGAAGGAACTTGCAGCCCATGCCCAGACATTTGGACTTTACCTAGGTTTCCCTGGAAGATCAGCTGGTAAAGAATCTGCCTGCAATGCAGGAGACCCCAATTCGATTCCCGGGTTGGGAAGATCCACTGGAGAAGGGATAGGCTACCTGCTCCAGTATTCTTGGGCTCCCCTTGTGGCTCAGCTAGTAAAGAATCCACCTGCAATGAGGGAGACCTGGGTTCCATCCCTGGGCTGGGAAGATCCTCTGGAGAAGGGAAAGACTACCCACTCCAGTATTCTGGCCTGGAGAATATCATGGACTGTATAGCCCATGGGGTCGCAAAGAGCTGGACATGACTGAGTGACTTTCACTGGGTGGGCAGCCAGAGGCTAAGAGAGGTAAACACTGCAGTTGAAATACTTTTTAAAACAACATTTCACCTGTGTTACTTCCAGGATGCGGACATATGTGCATAAAGGAGGTAGTCTCCTACATGTGTCATGTGGATGACTCTCCCCATCTTGTCAGTAGCACCTAACTCCCCAAACTACAGAGGTGGATTCGTTTGCCAATGTGATAATATTAATTCCCTTTGCAGTAGCGAAGGTTTGAGCTCCAGCCATTCTTAACACTGTTGTTTGAATGACTTTATAGGGTCTTTTGATAGACTTTAAGTTTCTGGAAAGAAGGGACCCTACAATGCATACTGAAAACTTTCTTTGGAATTTCACTCAGGCCAGCTCCCTCCTCATGAACCAGTCCTACAGTAGACCTTATACTCACTCTCTCTTCCTCGAGTGAAGAGCATATCACTTTCCATCTTTGTTTCACATATTCCATGTCTATTAAACAATGATTTTGGTAAATTTGCCTCATTCAAGTAATGAAAAAAATTAGTGGTTTGAGTATCTGATAACAATAGAAGCAGCTTACACTAAAAGCCCTCTAGTAACAGCCATGCTGCTAAAATGAACACAGAAGAAATTTCTATCCTATTCCTTTTTATTCTATTCACATGTATATAAAGAAACACAGCCCTGAGCCCTAATGGCAAGTGATAACAGTTATATCAGTTTGATTTGAGCCCAAAGAGAGCAAACAAAGCCACAGAGAACCAGTTGCCTCTGACTCACCAGCTACCTTCCTGGTTTGCCACAGTGCCCTGGTCTAATGGGCTGTTTCTCGCTTCCTGTTACCACCACGCAAGTCCAGCCACTTTGTGTGATTTACTGAACATCCTCATAAACTGTATCACATCTCTCTCCTTCCCAGATTCCTATGCACACACCCACAGATTCATGCCAAGACCCATGTTTTTATCATGTTATTTCTTTGTTCGTAGGTGTCTGTATAACTACTATATCAAGCCCAGACTCCACCGACGGATTTATAATATTTGTGGCCTTTCAAAATGTGTCTCCTCTAAGTTCAGTGACATACATCATTCATCATCCCTCGACTCCAGGGGAAAGGCCCTTCCATCTTGCATATTCAAAGCATCCTGTGTACAAGCTATCTCCCAGGCCTATATAAGGCAGCACAAGAAGTTATACCAGTAAACTGCACAACCTCAAAAGGTACCATTTGTATATAACCTGAACAAGCACTGGACCCCCAGGGAAGTCCTAAGTAACGTGAAAGAGTACATCTAAAACATACGGGCTGGTGTCTGGCATGGACTTATTACTTCCTTCCCAAAATTTTTACTTCTATCTAAAAATTATTCTATAGAGAAGTCCAGTTTCAGGAGTGCCCACCTATAGTTGTTCTTTACTTCTTTATAAGGTTTCTCAACCAGTCCATTCTAAAGGAGATCAGTCCTGGGGGTTCATTGGAAAGACTGATGCTGAAGCTGAAACTCCAATACTTTGGCCACCTCGTGAGAAGAGTTGACTCATTGGAAAAGACTCTGATACTGGGAGGGATTGGGGGCAGGAGGAGAAGGGGACAACAGAAGATGAGATGGCTGGATGGCATCATCAACTTGATGGACATGAGTTTGGGTAAACTCCGGGAGTTGGTGATGGACAGGGAGGCCTGGAGTGCTGCGACTCATGGGGTTGCAAAGAGTCGGACATGACTGAGAGACTGAACTGAACTGAAGGTCACTTGGGAAACTGAAAAAGTTCAAAAGAGTCATTTCATAGGAGTCTTTGCTCCTAAATAAGTGATTTAAAATCCCTTGCTGTCAATTTGGGAGGAAAGGAAAAATGGAACAAGCAAGACATATCCAAAAGCCTTCTGTTCAAAAGTGTCTCCTTTGAGGGTGGTCAACTCTAGCCTGTGCACTGGAACCCCTAGCGGAGACTTTAAAAGTACCGATGCCTAGGTCCAGACTCAGCCTCTGATATCACTGTCTACAACAGGGCCTGGGAAATGGGCTTGTTAAAGCTTCCCAGGAGATTCTACTGCATAAGCAAGGATGAAAAACTCTCTCTACACATGACATACCTGGAAACCAACTGATTCGTTAACATTTTTCGATAAAGGTGTTCGTTTCTTGCTCCACCCACTCTCATGTTAGGATACTAGTAATTCACACCTTAGTATCAATTCACTTTAATTAGATTACATGTTTCCCTCTTCTGAGATGAAAATTTTGAAATGAAGAGAGTGGACAAAGGAGCAACAAACAATGGAAAGGAAAAACATGTCTCGATTTCATAATCTATGAACAACACTCCTACTCAGAGGAATTTCAGGATTTCATTTATGTCCCCATTTCTAAAATTTCATATTCCTACTTGCAATGAATCAAAATATAAAATATTTTAAATTAAGAAGAAGCTTAAAATACTAAGCTTCTTCTTAATTAAAAACATGAGCCCCCATCCTCACATCCATTCATCTCAACCATCTGCTGCTGCTAAGTCACTTCAGTTGTGTCCAACTCTGTGCAACCCCCTAGACGGCAGCCCACCAGGCTCCCCAGTCCCTGGGATTCTCCAGGCAAGAACACTGGAGTGGGTTGCCATTTCCTTCTCCAATGCACGAACGTGAAAAGTCAAAGTGAAGTCGCTCAGTCGTGTCCAAACCTCAGCGACCCCATGGACTGCAGCCTACCAGGCTTCTCCATCCATGGGATTTTCCAGGCAAGAGTACTGGAGTGGGGTGCTATTGCCTTCTCCGTCTCAACCATCTAGTACAAGAAAACCAGAACTAATATCTTATACTTTATATCCAATAAAATTTCTCACACCTATAGAAGGGTGTGAGGACACTGCACTAAAGTAGAAAGACTTGAGGCTCTGTAAACTTGTTTGACTCCCAGGTCAATCACCTACTAACATTTCTGGGACTTAATTTCTTCATCTCTACTAGGGGATTAAGGTAAGGATTGAATAAAATACTGTAAATAAAAACTCCTGGAATATATCAGGCATTCAGTAAATGCTACTGAACTAAAAACTCTCCAGGAAAGGGAAGAATTAACTCATATCCTACCTCTGGACTGCCCCTAGAAAAATCTAACTCCCTGAGATCATAAAAACTGATGGCTACTGTTGCTCAGTGATAGTTCACGCTGACATTATTTTAAAACTACTTTTTAAGCAACAGATCCCAATAACACTTCTCTAATCAAAATACTGGTTTCTTTAGATTTTTCTCACTGAACTCATTTCTAAATCCGTTAAAGATATTTATTACTTTTCCCTAAACTCCATTTTTATGGTTTCCTTCAAATTGAGAAGCCTGTGATAATTATCAATTTCCATTATACTATCACTAATTAAAAATTACACAGCTAGACAATCTAGTAAACTTGGTGGGCCACCTCAGTGATTAGTCCTCCCATCCTCAACTCGAAATATGCAGGCACATGTGGCTAAGGTCCATACATAGCCAAAGATCTTCCACAACACGTGTCACAAATACCTAAAGTTATTTTTTCCATGTCACCCTTCCCAAGACTTCCCAAGTCTTAACCAAGAATATTCATATGTATTATTAACCATGTTCTTGATGTGAGATTTTTAGATCATCTTCCAAAATCATCATGAAAAATATTAATCATGCAACTATCAAAAAGTATTTATTTAGCACTTAGAGTATGTGTGCAGGGGGTGGAGGTAATTACTCAACAACTAAGACTTTTTTCACATAATTGCATATTTAAAATTAGCCTTCTTGAACATTAAACACTCTTGTTCAGTTCAGTTCAGTCACTCAGTCATGTCCAACTCTTTACAACTCCATGGACTACAGCACACCAGGCTTCCCTGTCCATCTCCAGCTCCTGGAGCTTACTCAAACTCGTGTCCATTGAGTTGGTGATGCCATCCAACTATCTCATCCTCTGTCATTCCCTTCTCCTCCCACCTTCAATCTTTCCCAGCATCAGGGTCTTTTCAATTGAGTCAGTTCTTTGCATCAGGTAGCCAAAGTATTGGATTTTCAACTTCAGCATCAGTCCTTCCAATGAATATTCAGTACCGATTTCCTTTAGGATGGACTGATTGGATCTCCTTGTAGTCCAAGGAACTCTCAAGAGTCTTCTCCAACACCACAGTTCAAAAGCATCAATCTTGTTACTTCATCCATTTTTCATGGTCAGTGATACCAACTGTCCTTATATAACCTAAGCATTAATAATAGGAAAATCTTTTCCACTGTTAATCATTTTACTGAAATCATACTTCCAGGATACTTGACAGCTAGTATTCATATTCCCTGAGAAGATACACCCTGAGGAAGACATATTAGCCAAAAGAAGATTCAAGCAACAAATCTGGGCTTTGGGAAAATAAAAAACTTCAACATCCTCATATCTACGAACATAGAAATCAGCTTCATTTTCTCATTTTTTGAGATTTGAATATGCTTTGGGGTTGTCATCTGATCCCATATAAATACCAAAAAAAAAAAAAATTAAGTTGCAAAAATTGGTACCAGGTTACCCTTACTTGCATAATAGATTGCACAATTAAAGTACATATCAAAGATATGAGGAAAAAAAGCAGTAACTATCAAACTGTTCTGGCATTGACTCAGAGAAAGACATAAATATTATATCATGACCAAGCATATATATATATATATATAATGAAAGCCAAGTTCCACAAAATATTATGTATCCTACTTTATGTAATTCTACTTCAGTTTCAACTCTTTAGTTCATTAAATTGATTTCACAACCACTAACACACTGAGACGGAGAAGGCAATGGCACCCCACTCCAATACTCTTGCCTGGAAGATCCCATGGATGGAGGAGCCTGGTAGACTGCAGTCCATGGGGTCGTGAAGAGTTGGACACGACTGAGCAACTTCACTTTCACTTTTCACTTTCATGCATTGGAGAAGGAAATGGCAACCCACTCCAGTGTTCTTGCCTGGAGAATCCCAGGGACTGGGGAGCCTGGTGGGCTGCCATCTATGGGGTCGCACAGAGTCAGACATGACTGAAGCGACCTAGCAGCAGCAGCAGCAGCAATGCACTGAGATATACTTTTTGAAAAACAGCCATCTAAAGAGTGAAAGAGAAAATATTTACTCCTGGGGCAAATGTCTTTGCCTCAAAACAAAGACATTTGGTCTTTGATCTTAAACTAGTCCTTATTTAACTTAAGATATGTTACAAAGACATTTAACTTAAGATATGTTACAAAGAAAAAGAAATCCAAGAAGGCAAAGTAGTTGTCTGAGGATACTTTACAAATAGCTGAGGAAAGAAAAGAAGCAAAAGGCAAAAGAGAAAGGGAAAGATATACCCAAACGAATGCAGATTTCCAGAGAATAGCAAGGTGAAATAAGGAGGCCTTCTTAAGTTAATAATGCAAATAAATAAGAGGAAACCAATAAAATGGGAAAGACTAGAGATCTCTTCAAGAAAATTGGAGATATCCAGGGAACATTTCATGCAAGAATGGACCAAAGAGAGGACAGAAATGGTAAGGACCTAACAGAAGCAGAAGAGATTAAGAAGAGATGGCAAGAATACACACAGAAGAGCTATGCAAAAAAGAGGTCTTAATGACCCAGATAACCATGATAGTGTGGTTACTCATCTATAGCCAGACATCCTGGAGTGTGAAGTCAAGTGGGCTTCAAGAAACATTATAATGAACAAAACTATTGGAGGTGATGGAATTCTAACTGAGCTATTTAAAATCCTAAAAGATGATGCTGTTAAAATGATGCACTCAATAGGCCAGCAAATTTGGAAAACTCAGCAGTGGCCACAGGACTGAAAAATGTCAGTTTTCATTCCAATCTCAAAGAAGGGCAGTGCCAAAGAATATCCCAACTACTGTATAATTGCACTCATTTCACATGCTAATAAGGTTGTGCTCAAAATCCTTCAAGCTAGGCTTCAGCAATACGTGAACAATGAACTTCCAGGTGTACAAGCTGGATTTAGAAAAACCAGAGATCAAATTGCTATCATCTGCTGGATCATGGAGAAGGCGAGAGAATTCCAGAAAACTATCTACATTTGCTTCATTAACTATGGAAAAACCTTTGACTGTGTGATCACAGCAAACTGTGGAAAATCCTAAAGAGATGAGAATACCAGACCACCCTACCTGTCTCCTGAGAAACTTCTATTTAGGTCAAGAAGCAACAGTTAATATCTTACATGTAACAACCAACTGGTTCAAAACTGGGAAAGGAGTACGTCAAGGCTGCATATTGTCACCCTGCTCTTTTAACTTCTATGCAGAGTCCATCATGCAAAATGCTGGGCTGGATGAATCACAAGCTGGAATCAAGATTGCCAGGAGAAATATCAATAACCTCAGATATGCAAATGATACCCCTCTAATGGAGGAAGGTGAAGAGGAACTAAAGAGCCTCTTCATGAGGGTGAAAGAGGAGAGTGAAAAGCTGGCTTAAAACTCAACATTCAAAAAATAAGATCATGGCATCTGTTCCCATCACTTCATGCAAAATGAAGGGGAAAAAGTAGAAGCATTGACAAATTTTATTTTCTTGGGCTCCAAACCACTGTGGATGGCAACTGCAGCCATGAAATTAAAAGGCAACTGCTGCTTGGAAAGAAAGCTATGACAAACCAAGACAGTGTATTAGAAGGCAGAGACATCATTTCACTGACAAAGGTCTGTATAGTCAAAGCTATAGTTTTTCCAGTAGTCATGTACAGATGTGAGAGTTGGACCATAAAGAAGGCTGAGTGCCAATGATTTGATGCTTTCATATTGTGGTGCTGGAGAAGACTCTTGAGTCTCTTGGACTGCAAGGAGATCAAACCAGTCAATCCTAAAGGAAATCACGCATTGGAAGGGCTGTTGCTGAAATCCACTGGACACCTGACTGCAAAGAGCTGACTCACTGAAAAAGACCCTGATGCTGGTAAAGACTGAAGGCAAAAGGAGAAGGGGATGGCAGAGGATGAGATGGTTTGATAGCATCACTCACTTAATGGATACGAATATGAGCAAACTCTAAGGCTTCCCTGGAGGCTCAGACGGTAAAGAATCCGCCTGCAATGTGGGAGACCTGGGTTCTATCCCTGGGTTGAGAAGATCCCCTGGAGGATGGCATGGCAATCCAGTACAGTATTCTTGCCTGGAAAATCCCCATGGACAGAAGAGCCTGACAGGCTACAGTCCATGGGGGTGCACAGAGTTGGACACAACTGAAACGAGTAAGCAGCAGGAGATAGTGGAGGAAAGAGGAGCGTGGTGTGCTACAGTCCATGGGGTTGCAAAGAGTTGGACACAACTTGATGACTGAACAACAAAATATTAAAAACTGAAAACTACTTAAAAATATTTTAATTGAATATTTCACACAGTTTATTAACATTAAGATCAGATCCTCTAAGCCCTAAACTATGATGTCAGAAATTTAGTTCCACTCAGAGTTCCTGTTATAAAGAATTTCTGAAACCCCTATGGTGTGTTTTGGATGTACCCAAGAATTCACCCTGGCTGTTGCTCACTGTTACACCAGTAGACTCCACAACTGCCACTTTAGTACAAACTCTGCCACCATAGGCGGAGCCTGTTATGCTTCAGTGGTAAGCGAAAGAGAATATTCTTTCCCTCTATACCTGTGGAGCAAGGGGAGGAGAGAAGCCCAAGCACCCGGGCACAGAGACAGCTGAGACAGGTCCTCCAAGTTATACCCACAGCCCTTTCCCTTCGCTGGGTACCCATGCTGCCAGGTGGTGGCTGCTTAAGAAGGGGTTCTAGAACTGAGAACACACTTTACCACAAACCACACTCCCTCCCTGCTCTGGGGAGGATTCCTTGCCCCATGATGAAGGTGAATCCCCTTCCAGGAGTTCATCATCCCAGGACTTCCATTGTCTTCAGTTTGTCAGGTACATCTGATATGAGAATCCCAGCTGTGGAGAGGATTCAAGCCTTTTCGCCAGAAAGCCCTCCAGGCCCTCCATGTGAGTCACTGCATATCTAGATTTAATTCCACATGTCAGGCACAATCTCAGTCTGGGTATAGCCCAGTCAGAACATCTTTTAAACACAGTACCTACTCAGTGTTCTAACTTTGAGAATCTTAAGTGTGTTATTTAGGGAGCTGATTCCAGTAAAGTCACTTCAAGACTTTTACTTGTCATCCAGCCACATCTTTTAGTCTAAGCTTTTCCACTTTCCTGCTATCATGCTTCCAGGAATATAAATAATATTCTCTCTAAGATGACTGTTAATCAGGAAGCATAGGTATCTAATTTGCTTATTTAGCACCCAAATATATTCATTCAGAGCAGAAATTGCAGTTAGAGTCAAACCCTTTTAAGGTTCTTGTTCTGGTTTTCCTGCACAGAACAGCCTCTGAATCCAAAGGAACTGGGGTGGGGTGGAGGAGTGGGAGAGAGTTTCTAAAAATGGCTCAGCTTGCCTCTCATATTTCTTCCTTAAGTATTGTATCTGGAAGCTAAAAAGCAAAATATGTGGATTACATATTTTAATCTTAAGGTGAGACATTTTTAATTCACCCTCTAGAACAATAACCACCACCCCCTCCCATTTTGGGGACTTTATAATAGTGGTTTGTAGTTCATCCTAAGGGTTACAATAAAACTTCCCCTAAGAACTTGGAAATAGGTTGGTAAGAGTAGTTTCTGATTAATAAACTTTCAGATCAACACAATAACCAGAAGAGAAGTTTAGTTACCTTTAAAGAAAAAGAATTGTTCAGGCTTCTCGTTTACTGACTGAAATCCTTGCCAAAGGAGAAGTCAAACTGAAAGGGGGGTGGGAGGAAGACCAATACAGCTACCTATAGAAAGAATAGTCTCTCCCAGGCAGACTCCCTAGACAAGATCTCCAAGATTTCTGAATCACTCACAGACTCTCCCTCTCAGGAGAGTAATGTCCCAAATGCATTTGGGCCTGATTCATCCAATGCCATTGTCTTAATTCAATCCTCACCAAGCAGGCTTCCTGCTTGTTAATTCCAGAGCAAGCCTGCCTACAGGGAGAGAAGGCACTGACCATACAGATTTGGACTTATCTATCCAACCACAGATACGAACCAAACCAACCTACCCACAGATGCCCAGCCCTTGCCCTAGACAACAGGGATACAGTGGAGAATTATACATTTGAGATCCTTGGAACTAATGCAAACAAATAAATAAGGAAATTAAAGCTAATGATAAGAACTATTACCAAAAATAAGCTGAATAATGGACTAGATAATTGCTGGGGGAGGAGATGAGTGTTTTAAGAATAGGGATCAGGAATAGAGAGGGTGAACCCCACTCTGAACATTTTCCAAAAGCATCGTTCAACTAATCTAAGTTATATATCAACAGGATGGTAGAGAAGACCATGACGACAAGATTTAGAACAATCAGTGTGAAAGGGAGTTTGAGGTATGTAGACAAGTTAGGTAAGGGTAGCTTCTTTTTCTGTGCTTGCCTTTCACCAACCATAGCACAGGTCCCACCTCACTCCCAAACCCTGCTCAACCCTCTCCCAGGTTTGTGCCTCCAGATATCAGAACTGGACTGTGCCTCTGACTCACTGTTTGATGAGGATCCAGAATCTACCAGCTCAAGCTAGAGGATGAGTATTTCTAGGCAGAGGACACAGGCAAGAAACAGCCTTACATTTCTTTGGAACTTTCAATCTGATTGGAGCTTTATAAACAAGGGGAAAGTAACAGGAGACATGGATAGAGAAGTAGGCAAAGACAGAGCCACAGGAATAGAACTGGATTTTATTACAAGCCAACAGGAAGCAAGGGAGTTACATGACTGATTTACATGTTTAAAAGATCTCATGGCTGCTGTGTAGAGAATAAACTGCAACACATAGTGGAAGAGGCTCTAAAAGTAGCCCAGGCAAGCAGCAATATGGCTTGACCCGGATGGCAGCAGTAATGTAAGGGAGAGGTGAATGGATCTAGGGCATATTTTGAAGATGGATCCCTAGAACTTTTAACAGACATATATGCAGGGCGTGGAGTCATGTTCTGGCTTGGTAAAAAAAAAGCGGTGCCTTTTACTGAAATTGGGAAGACAGCATTGGGGAGGCATTCAGGGCTTTTCAATGAGCATATCAGTTTGAGATGCTCACTAGAGACACAAGATGTCTGTTAGGAAGTTGGGGCTCCTAGAAAATGTTGTGATGGATATACATAAATTGAGAAATTATCTGTGCCCAGATGGCTGGACCATAAAGAAGACTGAGCACTGAAGAATTGATGCTTTGGAACTGTGGTGATGGAGAAGACTCTTGAGAGCCCCTTGGGCTGCAAGGATATCAAACCAGTCAATCCTAAAGGAAATAACCCTGAATATTCATAGGAAGGACTGATGCTCAAGCTCTAATACTTTGGCCACCTGATGTGAAGAGACAACTCATTGGAAAAGACCCTGTTGCTGGGAAAGATTGAAAACAAAACAGAAGAGGGTGGCAGAGGATGAGATGGTTAGATAGTATCACTGACTCAAAGGACATGAATTTGAGCAAACTCTGGGAGGACAGAGGAGGCTGGCATGCTGCAGTCCATGGGGTGCAAAGAGTCAGACATGACTTAGCAAATGAACAACAAGCTAGTCCTTAAAGCCATGGTATTCCCATCCTTGTGATNAAAAGGAATGCAGATTTATAAAAGATGAAGTAAAACTCTCACTGTTTACAGATGACATACATAAAAATACTATACATAAAAAACCTTAAAAAATGCCACTACAAAATTACTAGAGCTAATCAAGGAATATAATAAGGTCACAGGATATAAAAGTAATACACAAAATCCCTTGTATTCATATACACTAACAATGAAAAACCAGAGAGAAATTAAGGGAAAATCAATTAGAAGGTATAAAAATTTCACTGAAAGGGATAAAACTCCAGAAGAGTGAGCTTTCTTATGTTCAGTCACTCAATTGTGTCTGACTCTTTGCAGCCCCTTAAACTGTAGCCTGCCTGGCTCTTCTGACAATGTGATTTTCCAGGCAAGAATACTGGCGTGGAAATACTGGAGTGGACAAGGGAGTGCCAATCCCTTCTCCAGGGGATCTTCCCAACCCAAGGATCCAACCCAGGTCTCCTGTATTGCAGGCAGATTCTTTACCATCTGAGAAGGAAGTTTTCACATTAAGACTAATAACACAGACGTGGTTATATATGTAAAGGACAAATAGAGTAGATTAAAACGAATAAAAACATTAAAGAAAAATATATTAACAGCTGATGTGCCATCACACATAAGTAAAGGGCAAAGAAACCTTATATTCAAGCTGCAAAAGCAAAGTTTTCCTGCATCAACCCTGTGACTCAGATGGTAAAGAATCTGCCTGCAATGCAGGAGACCCAGATTCGATCCCTGGGTCAGGAAGATCCCCAGGAGAAGGAAATGGCTACTCACTCCAGTATTCATGCCTGGAGAATTTCATGAACAGTAAAGCCTGGCAGGCTACTGTCCATGGGGTTGCAAAGAGTCAGACATACTTGAGCCACTAACACTTTTCACAAAATTTCAACCTGCATGGGATGTTTCTATATTTAGTTGCTCAAACTGTAAAGAGAATTCCCATAACCCAATAAGCAAAGCAATACTTTATTTGAAGTATATTTCAACTTCTGTCTATTTGCTTCCCCTCACATACAGCTTTGCCCCTGGGGAAGGAATACTGTATGTGTCATAACAGCAGAGCAAGCCCAGGAAGTGGCATAAAATTGATTAATTACCCATTTTCACAGAACTAATTACAATAAACATTTATTTTGCAATTCCAGTAGTTCACAACTAAATGTACCACCCATGGATAACCATCCTCTATTTCTGATTTTCACAAAATTACATCTGATTTCCGAGATAAATTAGTACTTTAAAGGAAAACTGTCTCACATTGTAGAGATCTACAATAACAATCTTCATGTGCTTTTTTCCTGCCCTTATCTCATCTAGTCAAGTTTGCTCTGCCATCAAATTAATTACTCTATTTGAATGCAAACAAATAGTAGGAAATTCAGCACAACTCTATACATTCTTTCAAATTCTAAGTTTTGTATTTTTCTTTCACAGGGGTTCATGCAATAAGATTCCTTTCCAGTCACAGATAAATTTGAGGGGGGGCGGTTGGGTGGGAAACCAATAGACCACAGCTTCTGATGATGCAAATGAAGACTGATTCAAGTACATACAGATACCTATGCAGTTATAACTCTGGCTCTGAAGCTGTACGAGAGGAGTGATCAACCAGCTTTTTGGAACCCAATGACCTCCTGTTCCCCTCCCCCATCAAATCCTTATCTGTGGTCACCTTTCCAGCATTAGAGATAATACCACCTTTATCCCAGCTGCTGTTAAAAATAACATAGATCAAATCCTTTCCTTTCCACAAATCCAAAGAAGATTCAACATTTAAAGTGTAAAAGGCAAAAGCAGTAAGGATTTTAAAACTTTAAAAAATTTTTGTGGGAAGGTTTTTCTCACCACACTCTATTTATCATCCTACAGAAACTGAAGAAACATGCCATGGGTTGCTCACTAACAAGGACTGCTGCTGCTACCTCCCTGAAGGTCCACAAGTTTTCAGTCGAAACCTGATGTTAGCAGAATATATTCAATGTGAATAAGACATTTAAATAAGGAGTGTGTTCTTTGACCAAAGTAGGAAGCAAAAAATGCAGCTACACACGCATCAAAACTGCCCACCTCTTTCTCCTATCTCTTGTGATTTTCTCTGTTAAATAAAAGAACAGAAAAGCCAGAAATCTGCTGCTGTACTCACTGTAAATGCTTTTGTCCCTAAAGGTCCTTCAGGATTAAGTGCCTGGCTCCTCCTCCTCTCCCCACTCGGGTTCTCTTCTTATAGCCAACCAAGATAGAGGCCCCTATCAGGGCTGCTTCATGCCAGCAGGACATTGGCGAGCCTGTAGAGGACCAGCCTCATGCACTCTTAGTGCCCTAAATCTCCAGCAGAGAGAGGGCTACTGCACTGTCCCTATTTGGAAGCTAATGTATAAGCCAGCTCCAGTCCTGTGCAGTCATAGGCTGGCCTTTTGCGAACAAGCAGCGATAAGGGTGCTAAGAAAAAGGAGGTAGTTGCAAGAACAAGGATCACTATGCAAAAGAGTATTTGGGTGGACAGACCACACCCATGGTCCAAAAGAATCAAGACCATATACCCCCAAATCAAGCAATTTTAAAGCAGGATAAGTTTTAAAATGCACAAATAAATTAATAGTACTATAGCAACATAACCAGTTGACAAAGTCAATTTGAGCTAAATGCATTCATTCAGGCCCTCTCTCTTTCTTAGGAAGAAACTGCTCTTCCCAAACAAGAGCATCTTCATGTGTATAGTTTGAAAGGTGGTCTTATCATCATGTAAATCAACCCCAAGCCTAAATACTTACTGTCAATCTTCCCATATGCTGCTTACTCCCCCCAAGCAACTAAAGCATAAGCCTAGCCAGAAATCTGCTCACTACAAAGGACATGCTACAAAGCTGAGGTAGAGAAAATTAAGTTAGGCATCACTAAGTGTCCTTTTTTCTTTTGCTTCATTTTTTTGCTTTCGTATTCTCATAATTACTCTTCACAGAACTTATTCATAGAGACACTGAATTCTGAAAGAGGAAAAAAAGTTCCACTGGAATGCTTTTGTTTTTGCCTATGGCTAGCTCTCATGCTTTAACTGCATTAAGGAAAAATAAATGAACTCAAGAGGTGCACCCAATATCTGCTTCCAGGACTCTAGAATCGGGCTCTGCAAAGAAAACACAAAAACAAACTTAATAAATGGCTTAATTAAATGTCTCGGCCTACCCAGATAAATGAGGCTCTAATTCATCACCGAGTTTTAAATCTTGCTGCCTGTCTACCTCCCCAGCCTCTTGTGAGGTCAAGGGTTGGGAAACTTTAAGTGGCTTTAGGTTCTTTAAGAGGAGAGCCAAAGAATTCCTAAAAAATATTGTTAATTTTGTACTTAGGGGGAAAAAGAGTGCCTTTTTTAAGATGCTCCTCAGGAAGTTTCCATCATTACCCACTCCTCCTCCTTGGCCCTCCTCTCCCAGCCTCAGGCCCTCTCTCCCAGCCCCAAACCCTCCAGCACTCATCTGGGTAACACTTTAGTGAGATCACTGTGGTAACCTCAGATTAGGCTCACTTTCTAATCCTCCTACATAACAGAGCAGCCTAAAAATGGATATCAGTGAGAAGAAGAAACTCAAGCTTCAAGTACACAGGCTTAAGGAGTAGGGAGCAGGATGAATACAGCCTGTAAATAGTGGGGCCCAGACAGATTTCTAGAATGTAAAAGATCTTCTTGGTGTTATCACTGATGTTCTCCCCCATCCTTTCCCTTTGATATATCCTTTGTGTATGGCTGTCCCCTCAAGCAAATGGCTGATTACCTCTTACTAATCACACAGAGACCATGAGCCCTCTCCTGGGTCACTTCTCAATCACTGCTAACTCCCTCACCCAGAGCATAGGGTCTTGTGTCAGCCATAATACACTTCATCAATCATCTTCCTTGCTTAACCCTTCTTCCCGCCCTCCCCCCACCCTCCTCCTATTATTTAGATCCTCCTCCTGTGGCATAGACACCCAGACTGACTCAGTTAGTCATCTCACCTCCTGTGTCTTCCTTCCGTCACTGCAGTGGTCAGTTCCTGTCACTCAGAGATTCGATTGGCTACTTCACTCCACTTGGGGTGGGGTAAGGAGCACGAACACTCATCAGCTGCGAATAGTGCCCACAGTCATGAATCTGTGGATCTGAACTCAGGGATGCTAATGAGTATTCATATTTCTTACCCCACCCCAGGTTGCTAATAATCACCTTGAAGCATTAGGCAGCCACCTTTCTGTTTTTCAAGAAAATGTCTTGGGGAGAACTGGATTTGTAAAACTAATACATAATTTATGTAGTCATTACTTTTGTCAATGCTTTTAATACAAAGAAAATGAAACAAGATTTATATGAAACCAACTGACATTACTGAGAATCAACTATATATAAAGCACTATGTCTATATTTAACTCATCAGATTTACTTTCAAAGAAATTATAATTAATGGAGACAATTTCCCTCCCTCCACTCTCCCCTTACACACACACACACACACACACACACACACACATGTGCACATACTCATCTACTAATACCTTTAAAATAGGCAGAATGTGGGCAAAGCCCTGTGGGGGCCTTGTGGGGTGGCATTAATCCTGGATAGAGAAAAGATAAGGAAGAACCTGAAGAGGGAAACATTTGAGATAGGCTTGTAAAAGTGGGTGTGATTTAGATGAGCAAAGGGAGATGGGGAAAGAATTCCACCCTGGGGGAAATACTTGGACAAAGACACCTCAACATCAAGAATTGGGGAGAATCAGCAAATAATTCATTGTTGAGAGGAATTGGGAGCTTGATGGAATGGGAACCAGAAACAGATAAGACTACATGGTAAGCTCCAGCTGTGTTATAAGAACACTTTGAACACCATACAATGGAATTTGGAATGAATCTCACAGGGATCAGGAACTCTGAAAAGATTACAAAAGAAGAGAGATAGAATTACAGTTGTGTGCTAGAATGAGACAGAAAAATCAATATACAAACTCTTATTTACCAAGAAAATTAAATGAGAAATAAGCATTATGAGAGAATCAACATCTTTTCCAGGCAAACTTCATCAATATAAAATGAAATCTTAAAAACTTCTTTTTACCCCATAAAAATCAGAAAGAGAGACTGATTGAGACAGAAAGACTACAAGTCTAACTTTTAGATGAGAGTGATTAAAGGAGTTCTGTGCTCTGTTCTACCTACTCCATTAAATATAAAAGAGTTCCCCATTTTTAGCTCTCTATTAACCCTAGCATCATATATCTGAAGTGGAAAAATTTGGGGGATCATTTCATGCAGTGTTTTACTTTTTTCTCATTATAAATTTTTTTAACTAATTAAAAAGTAACAGTAATTCAAAGATTATAAAAATAGATAATATTGAAGTTAAAATCTCCTCCTCTATTCCAATATTCTCATCCCCAATCAATAAGTGATAAGATGCAGAAAGGAAATGAACCCTAAAAGAAAAGTTGTCTTTAAAGATTCTGAAGCCTAAATTAGTCAGTTATCTCTATTAATGAAGCAATATAGAAATGTTTGCTAATTCAGTGTTTATTTACCAGGTACTAGTATGAATTCTACAGAAAGTTGTCACTGACAAACTGAAAGAATGCTGGGCAATTTCTGCAAAGAAACATCCAACTGAATATATGTATTTCATTTGGCTTCTTCTAGAAACCTCACTAACCCTACTGCAGTGGGGTTTTGGTTTGAAATTTAAGTATAAACACTCAAGAATGGGAGGGAAAACAGAAATATTTTTGGCAGCTGAAAGTCAAATGAATAAATGATAAATGCCTTAGCCAACCCAGCAAAACAAAATCCTAAACCAGTGGCACAGAGAGTAAAGAACCAACCTGATTTTACCTTAGAATTCTTTAAGTATTTTGAAGTTGGTGGAGCCAAGATACCTCTGGCATTGGAGATGGAAAAGTATTTAGTGAAAAATTAACTTTACCCAAGAAAAGTCTGGCCTTTGTTCCAACTCCTGAGAGGTAACCTCTAAACTTCTGGAATTCCCTGAGTGATAAGATTATTTTTGTTGTACATGGTGGGCCCCTCAGACAACACCTGATAGTCTACACTAACACGGTGATGCATGATGGGAGCTAACCACACAGAAAGACCATTAATGCAATTAGAGGGTTGGGGCCTTGAGCAACCATATGGGCAATCATTCTATCATTCATGCCTAAGTAATGAAGCCCCAACAAGAATTATCAACACTGAACCTTAAGCAAACTTCCCAAACTTGGTGTATATGGATATACAGCAAGCACAAGAGGTAATGTGTCCCTAAGGACATGGAAGCTTTGTGTTTGGAAATTTCCCAGTCCCAGATTCCACCCTATGTTTCTTCCTTTGGCTGGTTCTGATTTGCACCCTTCTGCTAGAATAAAACTACAATCATAAGTATAGTGCTTTCCAGAGTTCTGTAAGTTGATCTATCAAATTATTCAATCTAAAGGAGTCTGTGAGAATCTCCAAATTTATCATTAGCTGGTCTGAGGACAGTCCTGGGGACCCCAGAACCCACAGCTGATGTCAGGAATCTTGGGCAAACTAGACCGTTTTGAAGAACTGTACCCTTAACCTCAAGTTTCACCTAACTGTGGGTAAAGGAGCAATGCTATGTTGAGAAGATTAATTCTGATTGAAAAATGTTTACAGACATTAGAATTTTGGGTCTTTCCTTACTCTGTATTGCTGGGTGTTGCACTCACTCCAATTCTAGATGTTTATTCTTCAGAAAGAATCAAAGGATCTCTGGACTTAGGGGCTCTGGGCAGTTGAATATAGCAGTACCTTGAAAATAAGGGAATTAAGTTAACAGGCATTCAGAGTGCTGAGACCTCGAGTCTTCTCTGCAACTTGACTCTCCAAAGCTTTCATCCTCCATTTAGGAGGCTAGACACACCTCCCCGACCCCTGCAAGTAGATCTGATCAGTCCAAGAAGACACAATACAAAAATCTGGCACATCTAGATCACCATACAATGACATTCAGGCCTACCCACACACTCAGAGATTCAATCAGCTTTCTAGTCTCCTACTCCCAAATATGATCAGGCAGTTAAGGATTAGCAGAAATTAAGGAGAAACTCTAATGTGGATAACAGTCCCAAAGGAAGCAAACAAAAAACTTCAACCTGGAGGAAACAGATTATGCAAGGAGAAGATGATTTGGTGAAAAATAAAAATTATCAGAGATAAGATATTGTATCCATGAAACAAGAACAGAATCTTATTTTTTTTAATGTATAGAAAAAAGAAAAATTTGGAAAAATAAAAACATGATAGCAGAAAGAGAAATCTTAGTATAATGGCTGGAAATAAAGTTGAGGAAATCTCACAGAAAGTAAAGCAAAAGATAAATAGACAGAAATTAGGAGAGGAAGATAATCAGGGACCAATCCAAGAGGTCCAAGAATAGGAGTCCCTGAAGGTGAAATGAAAAACAAAGGAAAACATTATTAATAAAACCTTATAAGAAAATGAAGGACATGAGTAAGAAGACCCACTCAATGTATGAAAATAGACCCACAATAGGATACTTTATTGAAATCCAGAATACTAGGAAAATAAGATTTGGGTTAAAGGTAGAGGCATATACAAAGAATTATAAATTAGATTAATTTATATCTCAATAGTAACTATGATATTATAATTTATAGTAAGAATATCTATTTTGTCTTTATCCCCATTTCTGGCACAGAGTTCCTAAAACTCTGGGAATGTCCAAAGCACAATAGCAAAGGGATCATCTTTCATTATAATATTTGTTCTTTTGTTCTTCTTCCTGAACTAGCTCCAGAGCCATAATGGTGAAAGGAGTGTCTTGTTATTCTTAAAAGTCCCTTTCAACCACACCTGAGTTTAAGTTTATGAGGTGATTTTCAGAAAGGATGGGGGCTGATTGCCAGGGAAACCAACCAGATTAAGACATTGGAACTTTTGGTCCCACCTCCCAACTTCTAAGGGGGAGAGAGGGGCTAGAGGTTGAATCAAACACTGATGCCTATGATTGAGCGACTGAACTGAACTGAACTGAACTGAACTGAACTATGCAATAAAGCCCCATAAAAATCCAAAAGGACAGGCTTTGGAGAACCACCAGATTGGTGAACAAGAATGTATCCACAGGCTAGGTGGCTGGTACATCCCAAACTCCACAGAGACAGAAGCGCCTGTGCTCAGGACCCTCTGGACTTTGTCCTATGTATCTCTTTATCTGGCTATTCACTCGTATTCTTCAATAACTTTTGTGACAAAATAATAATCTAGTAAGTAACCTGTTTTCCTCAGTTCTGTGAGTGGTTCGAACTAATTAATCTAACCTGTGGAAGGGATTGTTTTATAGCCAGTCAGTCAGATGCACAGGAAGACAATATGGATTTGCAACTGGCACCTGAAGTGAGTAGCGAGAAGGGGACAGTCCTGTGGGCTGAGCCCTTAACATGTGGAATCTGATACTATTTTCAGGCAGACAGTGCCAGTACCAAGTTAAATTACAAGACGCCCAGCCGATATCACTGAGTTGTTTTGTGTGGTAAAAACCACACACTCAGCAATGCCAAAGTGAAGAGGAGTATTGAGAATGAAAGAGACAGACAGAAGCGTGTTTTTCCATAATAGCAACATTGGAGACTAGAAGACAATTATTTTCCTCAAGAAGAAAAAAGAACTCTAGCATATAATGGGATACCGAGAATAAAACAGTTTGATTAAAAAAAAAAATCAAATGTGAGGATAGGATAAGAGACTAGTCTTTTCACATTTAAGTTCACAAGAACAGAAACCTCCCACACACTTTTCTCAAGAGATACCAGTCTCTTTGGTAGGTACTCCACCAAAACAAAGAGGTAACCAAGGAAGAAGAAGTTAAAGGATGCAATAAACAGGAAACTTATCACCCCAGGGTGGTAAAGGGGAGAAATTTAAGGATGCCGGCCATATACCAGGGCAAGGAAGGCATCCAATCCAGGTTGGACCAGGTCAGAAAGCTCTCAAAAAGACTTCTTCAAACAGATGACAATGAAAGAAAACCTGATGCGAATGAACACAACAAGAAGAGATTTGTTGATCTAGTGGAGCACTAGAGATTGAATTAAAGACAATTCAATAGAGACACAGAAAACTAAGCAAATAACAATAAACTCCAGAAAAAATTAAAAGGTGTACCAAAATAGAATAGGAATTATATTATTCTATGTGGTTTAGCTAAAAATTACATTTATATATTCTTAATATTAACACTAAATGTTGATGTAATCCAAGTCACAACATGTTTATGCAGGAAGAACTGGGAGTAAGAATTGTGTGTGTGCACCCATGGGCATGTGTGCCCCTGTGAGAGAAAGTAAGAGAGAGGGATGGGATGGGGAAACAAGCTAAATAAATTCCTGTCTTTCATAGTGAGAAGTCAATAGATAAAAATAAGAGAAAAATACTCAGGAAGTATTCACGCCATTCTATTGTTCTAAGATAAAGGTACTTACCAAAGAATCAGCTGACAGATGAAAATGGTTGCCTCTGGAGAACTGGAAATGGAAAAGAAAGTCTAGAGGCTGCTGTTAAAATCCCCAAGCTACTTGACTCTAAACTATTTGCGTGTAAACATACAAATTTAAAATACCTAGATTAAAAAATAAAAGTGTTTCTTAATTGCAGGACAGGGTTTTAATAGACTCAGGTACATTGATAATTTCCAAATAAGGAATAGGAATATATGACTTATTTGGCTATGAAAATGATTGCTTTTGTTTGCTTGTTTCGGGTAGAGAATGGCACAACACTGATGGGGCACTCAGCTACAATGCTAAGTTTAAAATTGTGCCTACCCACCTGTTAAAACACCCTATTTTAAAAGACAAAATGCTTATTGTGACTCAGTTCAATAATAAGGTTATATTTGTTTCATTCAAATAATTCCTTTAAGAAATAAGTGCTTCCTATGAATTAAACCTATCTCATGATGAAAGCCACAGAAGATTAAGGGACCAAGCTGAAGATAAGGTTATTTCATTATTTGTCCCACGAGTGGATATGTTCTAGAGTGAATAATGATTATTTCTGACGACAACTGAATCAGACTAAGATACAAAATCATGAACTTAAGCCAGATCTTTCAACTAATATTACATTTGTTAGTACCATTCATGCTGCAACTTGAGAACACATCAAACAACTACCCACACTACTATTCTTTCATCAACAGAAGGCATTTTACAGGTGATGAACTCTCATAAAGACCAGGATTTTCAAAAGCATTATTTCCTATTCATTATTATTTCCTATTCACCCTAACCTCCCAGACATGCAAAAAAGATTTTATTTAGAAGATCCTAATGTCAGATTTAAAAATACTAATGGAGATAGTAAGAACTCTTAATATCTAACGGTCTGATGTGATCACAGATCCTCTCTCTGAATGTTCTTTAATACAGAAAGGATAATTAAAGGTCTGGTATTATATCTGCTTTTCAAAGAAACAATTTTAGCAAGGTAAAATTATTTCAAATATTTTACAATGGGTTTGCTTAAAATGAATCAAGTTTATTAAATACTGTTAAGTATTTCTGTCCATCCAGTCATCTAAATTGAAGATTGGTATCCCTGATAAAGTATGACTTGCTCTAACATGAACTGTTGCTTTAAAAAATAATTCCTAGAATAAATAAAAGTTCTACATTATGGACCTGCAAAGAAAAATAAAATATATATTTCTAGTAAAAAAGAGATAGAACAAAAATAAATATGGGCTTGTACTATGTATGCTGGTAGGCAATAAAAGCATAGGGCATGGACAAGCTTAAGCTTTTTTCTTAATGAATTATTCATTCTCTTGCTTAAGGAAATAAATAGCAATAATAGAAAGTGCTGAGTAACAGCTAATGACTTAAAAGCCTCTGAAAAGAAACTGGCAGATCCTTTAAGGACCCTAGAAACTTAGCCTGAATACTACCAGATGCTCTGTCAGATCTTCCCTTCAGCAAACAGGGAAAAAAATATTTTATTTTTTAAATGTAAGTTGTCGCCTCTAAATCTCAGGGAGTACAAGGGACAAAATGCTGAATATTATAACAGATCAACCTATACTCTCTCCCAACTGCTTGAGAGCTAAAGCCTAATAAGTTGAAAGCAAAAACCCTCCAACCCTTATATTTTATCACTTACCACTAACAAAGTTTAGCTGTGCTGTGGGAAGAAAGCCACAGGTTCCCAGAGAGGTCATCATTTCCAAACCTTTCACTTCTTGCTCTCCTTAGTAAGTCTTGGATAAGACTTTATCATCAAGCACATGAGAATCTGGCAGTCATCCAAGACCCAAGGGTCATCCAGATGCTTTAAAGCCAACTAAGCGTTTTATTTTAATTTTTCCTATCTTTCCTTCTTAGCAACAGTTAAAATTGATAGGACACTTCTAAACAGTTGTTTCTTCTCCATCAAGCTCAGAAAATCATCTTTGTATAATTTTTCAATTAAGACTTCACAATCATATTATACATCACATGACACAGCTATTTTGGGTCCTACTTAGTCATTTACAGCTAAATACAAATGAATCTCAGACATATTATGCCGGTCACAGCTTCTGTTCCTTGTGCCCTTTGCCCGGATTCTGTCATCATTAACAGTTCCCTATGAGTCATTGATTTGGATATTTAACGTCTTTTGAATGAATTTCTTCAATAAGAAATGTTACTTCATAGGTTTGAAAATGAACAATCCAGAATATGTCATCAATACAGCTGACAACTTTTAGAACAAGAGTATTTACAATGACCTTTAATTAAACTAGACTCTATAATGTGGGAATTTTATTTCATTTTTAAATAATGTAAAACACAAACATCTGAGAAAATATGGCTTTTCTCAGCTCCCATCATAATGTGCAAAGTAGCATGAAGAAAACAGATTTAGACAGATTTATAAGAAAGCAGAGGAATATTTTGACCTGACAGTTTTATGTATACCATAGTTTAAGGGGAAAAAAGGTATTTAATGGGCATTTTACTCTGACACTTTCTTGGTGCTGTGAAAAACAAGTGAGGCAACACTTGTTGACCCTCCCCCTTCCAGGAACTTCAGGCCCAGGAAAGGAAGAACTAGCAGTTTCTGTGTGGACTTACTTGTCAACTGAACTGTAAAGAGAAAAGGTTGGAGAAAAACTGCTCTGAACATAAAGAATAAGTCTGTACTATTTTTCCATTTTTACCAGCTTTATTGAGATATAACTGACATATAAAATTGTATACACTTAAGTGTATGTGAGGGCTTCCCTGGTGGCTCAGATGGTAAAGAATCTGCCTGCAATACAGGATTCCTGGGTTTGATCCCTGAGTTGGGAAAATCCCCTGGAGAAGAGAATGTCTACCCACTCCAGTATTCTTGCCTGGAGAATTCCATGGACAGAGGAGCCTGGTGGGCTACAGTCCATGGGTCACAAAGAGTCGGACACAACTGGGTGACCAAGCACGCACACAAGCGTATGTGATGATTTGACATACAAATATTGCAAAAGGATACACCCATCAACTCACATAATTACAATTTTGTGTATGTGTGGTGAGATCACTTAAGATATATTAATATTAAATATAGTCACAATACTGTCCATTAGATTCCCAGAACTTAATCATCTTATACCTGGAAGATAGTGCCTCTAACAACCACATTCTACTTTCCATTTCTATGAGCTTGGCTCCTTTTAGATTCCACATATAAGTAAAACCATACAATATTTCCCTTTCTCTGTCTGACATTTATCACTTAGCCCTCAGGTCAATCCATGTTGTCACAAATGGTAGGGTTTCCTTCCTCTTATGGATTATACACACACACACACACACACACACATTCATGTCACATTATATTTATCCATTCATCTCTTGATGAACACAGATTTTTCCCATGTCTTAGTTATTGTGAAGAATGCTGCAATAAACTTGGGGATAGCTATCTCTTCAAGACAGTGATTTCATTTTCTTTGGATATATACTTAGAAATGGGATTGCTGGATCACATAGTAGTTCTATTTTTTGAGGAATCTTCATACTGTTTTCCACAGCAGCTACACCAATTTACATTCCCAGCAACAGTGCACAACAGTTGCCTTTTCTCCACATCCTCACCAGCGTTTGCTGTCACTTGTCTCTTTGAGAATGGTTATTCTAAGTGTGAGGTGATATCTCATCATGGTCTTGATTTGTATTTCCCTGATGATTACTAACATTGAGCAACTTTTCTTATACCTGTTGGCCATTTGTGTGTCTTCTTTGGAAAAATATCTACCCACGTTCTCTGCCTATTTTTAAATGGGATTATTCAGGGGGGGTGCTATTAAGCTGTATAAGTTTCTTATATATTTGAGATGTTAACTCCTTATCTAATATATGGTGTGCAAATATTTTCTCCTATTCCATATACTACAGAAACTTTTTTCCAGTTGAGCATTCTTGACTGCCTTGTCAAATATGACTCAACTCTGCCCTCCAGTGAGTAAGCACCAGCCCCGCCCCCCCGCCCAGGCCATGTACACGGCTTCAGGGGGCCCTAGCTCCACCCTCCAGCAGGTCAACACCAAGTCCTATCCCCTCGGGGCTGCATGACCAGCCACAGCGGGACCCAGCCCCACTCATCAGCAGGCCAACAGCAGCTCCATGCCCCCCTCACCAGATGACACAGGCCACTGCACAGGAAGCCTACCCCACCCTCCAGTGGCACTGAAGCCACCACATGAGGCATGACCCTGCAGCCAATAAGACCAGGGGCCAGCCTGACCTCCCAAAGCACCCACTGTAATCAGCTCTAGCACAACAGAAGGGCAAACACACCCCACATTGATGGCAACCCTAGAGTGTATAGCTCTGGTGACCAGAGGGGAGTGTTTCTGGGCCCCAGAGCACATCTCCTCCATAAGGCCACTTCTCCAAGACTGAGAAATGTAACCAACCTACTCAACACACTGAAATAAACACAGAGAACTGGGCAAAATGAGGAGACGGACAACGATGTTCCAAACAAAGAAATGAGGCATAACCTCAGAAAAACAACCAAATGAAGTGGAGATAAGCAATCTTTAAGATGATTATTTTTATTTATTTGTCAGGCAAATTATAGATCTTCATCTCTTTGTGGTTGGAGTTTTATTAGTTTTCTTTGGTCGTGTTGTATATTGCCTGACACTTCATGATCCATGCAACTTTACATTGGTTTTTGTACATTTGAAGGAGCAAGCACCTCTTCCAGTCTTTATAGTTTGATTTCAGTAAGAAAAGATCTTCTCCTGTCTATTCCTCCAGTTGGTGGAATAACCTATAGAATCACAGTTATGTTGGGCTGGAGCTGGTTATGAGGTTGTTGCTGGGTATGCAGTGAGATCTACGGTTGGCAGGCTTGTTATCAGGGTCTCAGGTGGATGTGGATAATGCCTGGTGCCTCTAGTACCTTATTCAGTAATACTGAGTAAGTAGTGCTCAAACAACTGTTCACCTCCGAATTCACAGTGGGGTCTTCAGACAGTGGACCTATTACAGGTATGTGGCAGGTGTGGTCTCTAGGAAGATTGCCACCTGGTCATTGGATGGGTCCCTATGTGGGCAGGACTTATCGTGAACCTCGGCTGAGAGGGGCTGAAAGCCAGCCCCAGGACTTTTTCAGTTTCCAGAGCCAAAACTGAACTTGGCAGACCTGCCTCTGCAAGCATAGATAAGTCTCCCACCAGGCCCCTGAGCAAGCTGGCCTGATCCCTGACTGTGAGTAGAGGTACTAAAGCCAAATATAGGACCCTTTCGGGATCTCCAAGAGTTTGGACAAAAGGGCCTGCCGCCTGATCCCCATGCCAGCAAAACTGCTGGCAGACTGTAAAGGCACTGGAGTAAAGGGCCCTTTCAGGATCTCCAAGGGCACACATGGGAGTGTCTCCTGTGCTGGGACCCTAGAGCCCCAGGACTGTTAGCAGACTGGCAGACTGGCTATGAGGAAGCTAAAGCCATGTATAGGGCCCTTTCAAGGTCTCCTAGGATCCACATGAGAGTTCCTCCTGCCTGGTTCCTATGCCAATGGGCTTGCTCTTGGATTGCGGCTGGCACAGGACTAATACCTAGTCTAAGGCCCTTCAAGGATCTCCAGGGCACAGATGAGAGTATCTCCTACCTCATCAAGTCTCTGTACTTTTAAACTAGTTTCTGAGTCTATTGTTGTTAAGTCGCTCAGTAGTGTCCAACTCTTTGTGACCTCAGGGACTGCAGCACACCAGGCTTCCCATTGTTCACTATCTCCCAGAGGTGGTTCAAACTCATATCCATTGAGCTGGTGATACCATCCAACTATCTTATCTTCTGTCACCACTTTCTCCTCCTGCCCTCAATCTTTCCCAGCATCAGGGTCTTTTTTAATGAGCTGGCTCTTCACATCAGGTGGCCAAAGTATTGGAACTTCAGCATCAGTCCTTCCAATGAATATTCAGGACTGATTTCTTTTAGGATTGACTAGTTTGATCTTCTTGCAGTCCAAGGGATTCTCAAGAGTCTTCTCCAGCATCACAGTTCAAAAACTTCAATTCTTCGGCACTCAGCCTTCTCTCTGGTCCAGCTCTCACATATGTACATGACTACTGGAAAAACCATAGCTTTAACTTTATGGATCTTTGTTGGCAAAGTGATATCTCTACTTTTTATTATGCTGCGTAGGTTTGTCATAGCTTTCCCTCCAAGGAACAAGCATCTTTCGATTTTATGGCTGTAGTCACTCTCCATAGTGATTTTGGAGCCAAAGAAAATAAAATCTGTCACTACTTCCATTTTTTCCCCCTTCTGTTTGCCATGAAGTGATGGGACCAGATATCATGATCTTAGTTTTTTAAGGTAGAATTTTAAGCCAACTTTTTTCACTCTTCTCTTTCACTGTAATCAAGAGGCTCTTTACAGAAAGAATAAGTAAAGGTCTGTCATTTTCTACTATAGGAATGGTATCATCTGCATATCTGAGGCTGTTGACATTTCTCCTGGCAATCTTGATTCCAACCTGTGATTCATCCAGCTCAACATTTCACATGATATATTCTGCATAGAAGTGAAATAAACAGGATGACAATATACAGCCTTGAAGTATACCTTTCGCAACTGTGAACCAGTCAGTTGTTTCATGTAAGGTTCTAACTGTTGCTTCTTGACCTGCACACAGGTTTCTCAGGAGGCAGGTAAAGTGGTCTGGTACTCCCATCTCTTTAAGAATTTTCCACAATTTGTTGTGATCCATCCACATAGTCAAAGGCTTTAGCACAGTCAATGAAGCAGATGTTTTTCCTGGAATTCCCTTGCTTTCTCTATGATTCATCAGATGTTTGCAATTTGATCTCTGCTTCCTCTGCCTTTTCTAAACCCATCTTACACATCTGGAAGTTCTTGGTTCACATAGCACTGCAGTCTAGCTTGAAGGATTTTGAGTATTACCTTGCTAGCACGTGAAATGAGTGCAACTGTAGAGTAGTTTGAACATTCTATGGCCCCAGGGCCATAAAATTGTCCTTTGGCAGGGGTACCATACCCTAAACTGAAGAATTTTAAGCTTATATTTATATTTAATATACTTATATTAAATAATACACTTATTTAATATTTAAATCTCATCTATTCTTCCACTCAGATCTCAAAATGCTATCAGCATGGCCTTAACTTCAGTCAGGAGACTGGAATCTGATCAGATCTGAAGGAAAGACTGAAAGATATTATTGAGGGAGCTTAGTTCATCAGTAAACATCACTCTATAGCAGGATTCTTCTACCTTGCTATTATTTACATTTTGGGCCAGATAATCCTTTATTATGTCTTCCCAGGTGGTACAGTGGTAAAGACTCTGCCTGCCAATGCAGGAGACACAGGAGGCATGGGTTCAATCCCTGGGTTGGGAAGATTCCCAGGAGAAGCAAACGGCAACCCACTCTGGTACTCTTGCCTGGAAAATCCCATAATCAGAGGAGGCTGGCGGGCTGCACACTCCTTGGGGTTTGCAAAGAGTAGGACGTGACTTAGTGACTGAGCGCAGCACAACATTGTATAATAAACAGCTGACTTGTGCACTGTAGCATGTTCATCACCCGATGCCAGTAGCACTCCCACCTGTCTGTCCAGTGATGACAATCAAAATGTCTTTAGACAGTGCCAAATGTTTCCTAGGGTTAAAATCACTCCTGGTAGAGAATCGCTGCCTTATATTGAGACTCACAGTTGATATTCCCCTCCCACATACCCAGAGCTTCACATCAGCTTCTAAAATATTTTAAAATTATGTATAGGTGAATATATGTAAATCTGTAATCTGGGTTTGAATTAATTAACCATCTAGGAAGCATAGTGTAGTTTGGTTCTTCTCAACTAAAATTATTTTGTTCTTTACAAGATCTAAACTGAAAAAAAGTTTCTGAAAAACACCATCTAAATTAAAAGTATCCATCCTCCCAAAATTTAAAACTTGAAAACAAAAACTATTTAACATTATCTACCCATGGGAAATGAAGTGAGGTTTACCTTACTTTACACAATTCTAAACAGACGTTCTTTCTCACTCAAGAAACAATTTATTATCTTAACCAGTGTCATGATCATCTAAAAATGTCATACATAATCAAGAGAGGTAAGAAAGTCAAGCAGATTTTCCTGAGGATACCTCTGAGGTTCTGGCCTTTAAGAGATGCGCATCGAATGTCAGTTTGAAATGTGGAATTTTATTACTTTTCATGCTGTTAAGTACTTTTAATGTCAGTTTCAAATTAAAAGAGTGCCTTTTTGCATGTAAGAAAAATACTTTTAGAATGTGTGTATATATATGTGTGTCTGTATACACTCTAAAAGTATTTTTCTTACCATCTGGTGGCTCAGACAGTAAAGAATCTACCTGCAATGTGGAGACCTGGGTTTGATCCCCGGGTTGGGAAGATCCCCTTGAGAAGGGCATGGCAACCCATTCCAGTAGTCTTGCCTGGAGAATCCCCATGGACAGAGAAGCCTGTGGCTGCAGTCCATGGGGTCATAGTCAGACACTACTGAGCAACTAAGCATGTATATATAACTGAACCACTTCGCTGGAGAGTAGAAATAACTAACAAAATTGTGTAAATCAACTACATTTCAATAAAATAAATTTTCTTAAAAAAGAAAGAAAGAAAGAAAAACTATTATGAGAACCATACAATTTCAAAGTAGAAAGGAACCTCTTATCCCAGGAAGGGATCACCACATCAAGATTCCTGAAACATGATTAAGGATAAAGAAAGGGCTGCTATTTTTTAAGATGGTTCACTTGTGAATCAACTAGAAAACTATCAAAATCTGCTGTTATAACTTTTACCCATTGGTCTAACCTCTAAAGAAAACAAAATTTTTCTTTCTAATTCATCAGTTTCCATTCAAAAGTTCTGGGCTCTTTCCTCATCGTGTAGTTTTAAGCCCCCAAATATTCCTAAGCCTCGCTGGTGTCAGGAAATGAAGTAGAACATGCTTCCTGAGACAGCTGATCATGTACCCCTCCACCAAACCCCTCCCACCTATCCCTAACTCCTTTCAAACACACCTAAAGTCACCTAGATTGTTAGCATTTTCAAAAGGGATGGATCCTTTGTCTCAGATCCATTTATCAACTAATCATGCAGCCTTTCACCAGCATCATCCTCTCTCCACGGACTCAGCTGAGCCTCTACCCTTCACCAATATCCATTCATCAAGGAGTGATCCTTATTTCTACTCAAAGCCTGTTAGAGGAAAGGCACAAAGGTCATCTTCCTCACCTACATACACCCATTTGGAGATACTTTACACTATAGCAGAGAATAATCAATATCTTTGATTAAGAAAAGAGGCTAAAATCAAATCACACTCAGTTTACCTGTATTCTTAGGAAAAACTGTGTAGCAGATGCCCAAGTTCTCATTCTTGTCTTTAGAGAGTTTTCTCATCCACTTAAGTGAAAATCAAATGAGCTCCCAACAGTTAAAACCATCACCAAAAACCATCCTGTCTTACTCTGAACACTGAAAAGTTTTTAGTATAAATAATTTTGCTAATCTGAGACCACTTCTTTTTTGTAATAATTTTTAAGTCTACGGCCCTATTCAAGTCAATCATTTCAGAGCTAAATTTGCAAATGATACTACTTTTATAAGATAATGTAACATCTGAAGACTCATTAAAATTTTCATTGTACCCTGCAACAGAATTCTGTTCTTTCCCCCTCCTTCCCTGTTCATTTCCACTTGATTAATCCCAGCTCCCAGCCAGCCAGTCTTGGAGAAAATCCTGCTCCCCTACCCAATCCCCACTGCTAGCTCTGGTGTGCCAAATACTAATTCTTACTCATGCAGTGGCAGCTCCTCTTTTTTGAGAAGATTTTCCTCCCCCTCCTCCTCTCCTGTATTACAGTTTGGGGGAGTTATAAGGCCAATGATTTACACAGGCACTAGAGGTACCTGACACCACCCAGAATAAGCCTACTCTTTTGGCACTTTTCTGCACATTAACTGACAGTAGGTATCATCTGCAGTCCTGCAAAGAATTCTTTTCAGGGCCTTGAGGTTTTTCTGCCTCAGCTCCTAATACGCATTAAACCAAATATTTTGCCCAGATTCATCCTACCTACCACTATGGAAGCCTCACTTCCTCCAGGGGTATCTCATAACTCAGGATCCTAGGAGAGTTTGTTTGTTTGGTTTTTGTGTTTCTGTGGAGGTTGCCATTGCTCTGAGGTTAGCTGGTACCACTTATTAAGTCTCTAAATCTAAAACTATGGGCTTCCTGAAAACCACCTGGAAGCAAAATGCGAATGAGTGATCATAAAATAAAACAAAGGAAGATGTAGAGAAACTCTGAGACAATCTCAAACCACCTCACTCACATGCAGTGATAATCTAGGTTTTGTGGCTCTACAATGGTGCCCACACTTCTGTGAGGGTCAGCCGCCCAGGTGCCTGTCCAGGCCTGGCCAGGGGGGCTCAGCCTCTGCTCCCACACTCTGTGCTCTGTGGTGGCTGAGGCTCTCCTCGGTGCCTGAGTGGCCATCTCCTCACACAGAGCTGAGCTGGCGAACTGATGCTGCCCAGGCCCGGAAACAGTGGGGGCTGCATGGTTTGTCTAATTCTCTGAACATAAACTTGGCAGGAGTCCTTTGAGTTACCAAGCAACTGAACATCTGACATGAAGCGTTTAACAACCTTTCCATAGATTACTAAAAGTTCCCAGAGCAAATTCATGTCTGGTCCCGTGAAGAAAGAAGAAGCAAACAGAGGTAGCCAAGAAGAGAGTGGGGAGAAAAAGGCAAGAAAGAAGGTGAAAAGAAACAGCAACTTACAGAGGCAGGAAGAAGAGGAAGGGAGGAAAACGGGAGGCACTTGAGATAGAGACTCTCAGGGAATGATTTATGCCCCAGGATAGCATTTCCCAAAAGCTCTAGGAAGCAGTCTTACAGCAAAAAGAGTTCCTATGGTTTTTATTTGTTATACAGAATCATGGGTCTTTCCTCCATTTTTGTTGTCGTCACTCCACTCAGCCACTCACCTCAAATACACAGCTCTCACAAAATCTGTTAACAGGAGGCTAACATGCATGACAATCTCATGTAGACACACAAAGAGAAGAATACCAATGCAAGACAGTTAGCAAGAATGGAAGAGTTCACTATTTCTGCCTTAGAAAGCTCTCGATTCCTAACTTAATGTTCTGAGCAAGATGCCTTTCTGCTGCCTCTCTGGATCAACTTCCTACCCTGCTCCCTGGTGCAGGCAATGTGTGCTTAGTTGCTCAGTCATGTCCAACTCTTTGAGACCTCATGGACTATTGCCTGCCAGGCTCTTTAGCCCATGGGGATTCTCTAGGCTAGAATACTGGAGTAGGTTTTCATGTCCTCCTCCAGGGGATTTCCCAACCCAGAGATCGAACCCAGGTCTCCCACACTGCAGGTAGATTCTTTACTGTCTGAGCCACCAGGGAAGTCTGGTTCAGGCAATAAGGAGATGAATTGTTTGCAGAGAACTGGAAAATTTGACAATAAGAATAAACCAACCAAAAGTCAGTTCAGTTCAGTTCAGTCGCTCAGTCGTGTCTGACTCTCTGCAACCCCATGAATCGCAGCACACCAGGCCTCCCTGTCCATCACCAACTCTCAGAGTTCACTCAAACTCACGTCCATCGAGTCGGTGATGCCATCCAGCCATCTCATCCTCTGTCGTCCCCTTCTCCTCCTGCCCCCAGTCTCTCCTACCATCAGAGTCTTTTCCAGTGAGTCAACTCTTCGCATGAGGTGGCCAAAGTACTGGAGTTTCAGCTTTAGCATCATTCCTTCCAAAGAACACCCAGGACTCATCTCCTTTAGGATGCACTGGTTGGATCTCCTTGCAGTCCAAGGGACTCTCAAGAGTCTTCTCCAACACCACAGTTCAAAAGCATCAATTCTTCGGCGCTCAGCTTTCTTCACAGACCAACTCTCACATCCATACATGACTACTGGAAAAACCATAGCCTTGACTAGACGGACCTTTGTTGGCAAATTAATGTCTCTGCTTTTCAATATGCTGTTTAGGTTGGTCATAACTTTCCTTCCAAGGAGTAAGTGTCTTTTAATTTCATGACTGCAGTGAATTTCACCATCTGCAGTGATTTTGGAGCCCAAAACAATAAAGTCTGACACTGTTTCCACTGTTTCCCCATCTATTTCCCATGAAGAGATGGGACCAGATGCCATGATCTTCATTTTCTGAATGTTGAGCTTTAAGCCAACTTTTTTACTCTCCTCTTTCACTTTCATCAAGAAGCTTTTTAGTTCCTTTTCACTTTCTGCCATAAATAATCAGCATTTTATTATCACATGGCTAAAAATCTAAAACCAAGAACTGCTACAGTTTTAATAATAGGTTTGTGGGCCTCAAATTCTCTCTCCCACTACCTTTCTTTAATAAATACTGTATTCTACATAGAAGTTAATCCAATTAGCTTCCAGTCCTGCTGTCATCCCTGACACACAGAGACCCAGGGAGAGGTACTTCTTTCCAGAGTAAATTTTAGGAGTCCAGAGTCAGTGGTCTGTGCTGTTACGAGAACAATTCTCGCTCCAGCCCCCAGAGTACTACATATCTCATTTAAACAGCAAATTAGAAAAAGCAACTGTCAAGAGGAAAAATTAAAACTTAAATGACATAAATTCTGCCATTCTGTATGATCACATGGAATTTTTAACTCATGCTTAAAATTTAAAGCAGTAAAACAGTGCAATTATAATGTTTTGTTTGATAAATGCAAAGCTAATATATGAAATATTTTACTGAATTAAAACTTTAAAATTATTACTTTTATTAATAATTGTTAACTATATTTATTATAAAACTTAAGGGTGAATCAATAATTATGATTGATTATTCACATGGTTATTGTTGAAAATAATTTTGTCCTATATGAGCAAGGGTAAGGGTATTAAAAATTATCTGTTCTGTGTATCAAAAATGCCTGGTATACCATTACCTCTTTGGAGCACATAACCGTCTCCTCTGCTCTCTAGCTTCTGACTGGGTTCTTACTGGACCACTGGTGGGGATCAGGAAAGAAAAAGAGCGAGAATGGGGCATTCATCTCTTCCTTTCCTTGCAGACTTGCCCAGCGCTGGCAATATCCTTTGACATTTCTCCCCAGCTTTATTGAAATATGACTGACAAATAAGCAGTGTATAAATTTAAGGTGCACTGGTGGTTGAGAATCCACCTTGCAATACAGGGGACACTGGTTTGATCTCTGGTCCGGGAGGATCCCACATGCTGAGGAGCAGCTGGGATTTTTGTGCCACTATTGCTGTGCTCTAGAGCCTGACAGCCACAACTACTGAAGCCTGTGCACCTAGACCCTGTGCTCCACAATAAAAGAATCACCGCAATGAGAAGCCCACACACCACATGAAGAGTAGCTCCCACTCACTGTAACTAAAGAAAGCTTGTGTGCAGCAAAAAAGACCCATCACAGCCAAAAAACATATATAAATTTTTTTTCCAAAAAAAAACTTAAGGTGCACAACATGATCTTTGGAAATATGTATACATTGTGAAATGATTCCCCCAATCAAGTGAATTTACCTACACATCACCTCACATATTTACTTTGTGTGTGCGTATGGTGAGAACACTTAAGATCTATTCTCTTGGCAACTCTCATATACATGACACAATATTATTAACTATAGTCACCATGCTGAACATCAGATCTTGAAAACTTATTCATCTTGCATAAGTGAAATTTAGTACTATTTGACCAGTATCTCCCCATTTCCCCTACCCTCCTGCCCCTGACAACCACAGTTCTACCCTCTTTTTCTGAGTAAGTTTATTTTAGATACTATATATAAGTAAGATTAAATGATGTTTGTCCTGCTCGCTTTGGCAGCACATATACTGAAATTGGAATGATACAGAGAAGATTAGCATAGCCCCTGCATAAGGATGACATGCAAATTCATGAAGCATTCAATACTGTTTTTTTAAATGATGTTTGTCTTTTGGTGTCTGGTTTATTCCACTTAACATAATGTCCTCTAGAATCATCTACTTTGTCACAAATGATAGGATTTCCTTCTTTTTCATGGCTGAATAGTAATCTACTGTATGAAGTGAAGTGAAGTTGCTCAGTTGTGTCCAACTCTGCAACCTCGTGGACTGTAGCCTACAGGCACCTCCATCCATGGGATTCTCCAGGCAAGAATATTGGAGTGGGTTACCATTTCCTTCTCCAGGGGATCTTCCCCACCCAGGGATTGAGCTCGGGTCTCCCACATTGGAGGCAGACGCTTTAACCTCTGAGCCACCAGGGAAAGACCTGTATAATACTCCAATATACTATATCCACTGTATAGTATTCCAATATACCACATTTCTTTATCCATCTACCCATAGATGGCCATTTAGGCTGTTTCCATATCTTGGTTACTGTGAATAATGATGCAGTGACATAGAGATATGACTACAGTGATGTCATTTCCTTCAGATATATATCAGAAGTGGAGTTGCTGAATTATATGGTGGTTATTTCTTTAGGTTGGTTTTTTTTTTTTTTTTTTTTTAAGGAATCTCCATACTGCTTTCCAAATGGCTATACCAGTTTACATTCCCGCTAACCTTTGATTTTGGCCAAAGTCATTCTTCCCCCATCTGACCCATTCTCTCCCTCTCTCTGTCTCCTTCTCTCAACTGTGATTATTACCTGCTCATTCAGACCCAGGGATGGACAGGCAATGCCCTCATTCCTTAGTAGCCTGAGGATACCACACTATCCCCTGTAATTTCTGTATATCCTGTCTATACCTTTATACATTTAGTTTTATTTAAACTCTCTGAAAATTACCCACTTTGTAGGAGTCAACTATTTTCCACTAAGACCCTAACTAATATATATTCTTACTTCTTATAAATCCAATTTTCATCACAACTCTTCATTATCCTAGATCTCAAACAGAAATATTTCTCCTCCTTAAATATGTATATTCCAATTCCATAGGATCTTAGGATCCTGGGAATGGAGTAGCTGATATCAGCTGTTTAATTACACTTTCAATATTCAGAGTAAAATGTATGTGCACTTAGCTGATGAGTTGCTGCAGCAGAGCCTCTATACATCACTTCCCTTCTCCAAAGTTTGCCAGTCACCTTGTAAAAATAACACTGAACAAATTGCCTCATTTAGCACAATATCTCCCTCCACAAAAATCACTATCACTTTTCTGCATCTCCCCAAATTAGGATCTAAGAGTTCACCAGTCAACCCACATCTAAAAATTAAACTTATACATTCTGAGATTAATCAAAGCCTTTTAAAAGGGCTAATCTTAATCTTCCCAAAGAAAGGCAATGCCAAAGAATGTTCAAACTACCGCACAATTGCACTCATCTCACATGCTAGCAAAGTAATGCTCAAAATTCTCCAAGCCAGGCTTCAACAGTATGTGAACTATGAACTTCCATATGTTCAACCTGGACTTAGAAAAAGCAGAGGAACCAGAGATCAAATTGCCAACATCCACTGGATCATCAAAAAAGCAAGAGAAATCCAGTAAAACATCTACCTCTGCTTTAATGACTTCGTCAAAGCCTTTGACTGTGTGGATCACAACAAACTGTGGGAAATTCTTAAAGGAATGGCAATACCAGACCACCTGACCTGTCTCCCAAGAAATCTGTATGCAAGTCAAGAAGCAACAGTTAGAAATGGACATGGAACAACAGACTGGTTCCGAATCGGGAAAGAAGTACATCAGGGCTGTATATTGTCACCCTGCTTATTTAACTTATGTGCAGAGTATATCATGTGAAATGCTGGGCTGGATGAAGCACAAGCTGGAATCAAGACTGGAAGAAATATCAATAACCTCGGATATGCAGGTGACACCACTCTTATGGCAGAAAGTAAAGAACTAAAGAGCCTCTTGATGAAAGTGAAAGAGCAGAGTGAAAAAGTTAGCTTAAAATTCAACATTCAGAAAACTAAGATTATCACCTCCGGTCCCATCACTTCATGGCAAATAGATGTGGAAACAGTGACAGACTTTATTTTGGGGGGCTCCAAAATCACTACAGATGGTGACTGAAGCCATGACATTAAAAGACACTTGCTTCTTGGAAGAAAAGCTATGACCAATCTAGACAGCATATTAAAAAGCATAGACATTACTTTGCCAACAAAGGTCCATCTAGTCAAAGTTATGGTTTTTCCAGTGGTCATGTATGGATGTGAGCGTTGGACTATAAAGAAATCTGAGAGTTGAAGAATTGATGCTTTTGAACTGTGGTGTTGGATAAGACTCTTGAGAGTCCCTTGGCCTGCAAGGAGATCCAACCAGTCTATCCTAAAGGAAATCAGTCCTGAATATTCACTGGAAGGACTGATGCTGCAGCTGAAACTCCAATATTTTGGCCACCTGATGTGAAGAACTGACTCACTAGAAAAGACCTTGATGCTGGGAAAGACTGAAGGCAGGAGGAGAAGGGGACGACAGAAGATGAGATGGTTGGGTGGCCTCACTGACTTGATGGACATGAGTTTGAATAAGCTCTGGGAGTAGATGATGGGCAGGGAAGCCTGGAGTACTGCAGTCCGTGGGGTCACAAAGAGTCGGACACGACTGAGGAACTGAACTGCACTGAATCTTAAGGTTAGTGG
Source organism: Redunca redunca (assembly GCA_006410935.1). Taxonomy (NCBI): domain Eukaryota; kingdom Metazoa; phylum Chordata; class Mammalia; order Artiodactyla; family Bovidae; genus Redunca; species Redunca redunca. The sequence continues at coordinate 113,551 of SJYQ01095371.1, forward strand.
GAAGAATTAATTCCAGACAGTATTGATTTTAATCTGTCCACATCCTCTGCATTTCATTTCATCCAAGTTAACAGCAACTAAAAACATAGCTAAAATTTTCTACTAAAAGTATTTCTTAGAATGAACATTTTGGTTAATAATTTTAAAAAAAAATGTGTGGGAGAAAAGGCACACTTATCTCTATTCTCTGTCCGTATAATGTTTAAAATGACTTAAATACTCTCACAGTGTGAGGATTTGACATCAGAGAGCCAAGCAAACTCAAGCAAGGAAACAGAATTATATCTAGTAAAGAGCAAAACTACATGATTTCTGCAAAGCAATTCATCAATCTGATGTGACTCTAATGTAATTACTCAGGAGAGAATCTGAAGGTGGAAACGGCCACTGAAGAAACAATTACCTTAACTAATCTGCATTGATGAAAATGAGAAGTAGAGTTGAACAACAATAATAGCAATAATTTAAAAAAAAGCTAATGCATCACACTTACTATGTTTGTAAGGCACAGTTTTAAATGTTCTACATGCATTCACTTATCTAATCTTCAGAACAATCCTAGGAATTAGATCACTATTGCTGTTCCCAATTTTCAGATGAAGAAAAAGAGGTTCAGAGAATTTAAGTAATTTTTCCAAAGCCACATAGCTAGTAAGTAACAGAGTTGGGATTCAAGAGTAGGTCATCTGGCTTAGCACCCATATATCAAAGCACCAAGACATACCATCTCTACTGGAACTTAGAAAAACCATCCTTTCATTGGTGTGCAATTAAAAACTATATCATCTTATCAAAGTATATGAATTTCATTTAATTTCTGCTTCTCTTTTAGGAACAACAACTAAAAATGGGAACTGAGGCATCCCAAGAGAACTCTTACTGGTGTAGTCAGAGACATGGCGTTAGGACCTAGTTTTATCAGCAGAAAAAAAAATGAATAAATTCTCATCATTTAGGAGAGAATCAGGAACCTCTTTGTGAATCTGCTGACAGCTATGGTCCCTTTCCCCAGAATGTACTTTGCATTCAATTACAGGGCATTTGCAGAAGCCCAGATGTCCATCCATAGGCCTTATGTGAGAAAACTCTCTTCTTAAATGAATCCTAAGTCTACAATGCTGTATATACTTCATTAAATTAAAAAAAACAAGAATCATCTGATAAACCAATATTTTCACTGGGTGACTTCTACAGTCGAAGCACTGTGCCCAATCTTGTGTGAAGAGTCTAAGAAAAGACGTATAATATAGTCCCCGCCTTCAAAGAGCTGGATGGTCAAGTTTGCAAAATAAGACAATATAAGAGTAGGGTCATTACTTCTTTAGGGACTCTAAAGAAAGAAATATTAATTTTAGCTTGAGTTGTCAGGCAAGGCTTTAAAAGAAGACTTGGAACATGATGTGGTCTAGAGAGCTGATAAGGATTGCAGAGAAAGTGAGAAATGGCATTTGATATCAGAAAATAATAGAATTCTTCCTTTTAACACTTGCCTGGATTTATAGGCTAAGAAAATTACTTTTATGAAAAATACTGTGTTACCTGCAATTGTTAAGAATCTTATTTTCCAACCAGATACTGTGCTTCCTGCCAATGTGCTCACCTCGGCCCAGCTCTCTGCTGGGAGGACAGCACACAGCTGGCAGCCCTTGGGCTGTCCTCTCAGAAGCCAACTATTAATAGATGGTGCATAACTCTGTTCACCAGGACAAGGATACCTGTCAGTAGAAATTGGCTTACGGCTCTTCACTCCTCTCCCCATGGCCAGAGGAGCCCAACAAATAGAAATTTATTTTGATTCTGAGATAGCTTTCTATCTAATTAGCAATCCCTTGAGTCCCTACTCTTTTCACTCAACTGTCAACAGTCCTTGATGTTCTGAATAAAGAAGCTGTCCAAACTGGGATTAAAAAGAAGGGGGAAAAATTCACCACTCCTTTTCTCAGATTCCATGTGGAGGTGCTGAGCTGGCTCAGCTCCCTAGAGAGCTCTCTTTTCCTTTTCTTTGCAGCCCTAGTGACTATGCAGGATTGAGGTGTTTACATCTCACAGCCTTGATTCTTGCTCCAATTCCTTCCAGCAAAAATTCCACACAACAGAAGGACAGGGTACAGTTAAAATTCTGGTAGGATCAACGTTGACCTGATTGGGAAATTCTAGAAAAGGGAATTAAAAGTCTGAAAAGAGATTAAGTTACTCATTAGCTAGGGTTGCAAAAAAAATGAAAAAAGCAATGTATAGAAATAGAATACAAGGAAGAAGATATCCAGTAAAATGGTCATCCTACATTCAACCAGAAATGGATACCGCCATCTCATATGTGGAAAGGAGATGCAAGTTTGGAGTGGTTGCCTCCTTTCAAGAGATTCACAGTTTGACAGTATTGCAGTATATCCCCCAGAGGACTGGGTAAAATTGGAGGGTGGGAGGGAGAGGTACAGTGGAGAAGAAAGTATCATAGAAAGCAAGTAGGTCAAAAACAGAAATGAAAGCATAATTGTAAATGAACTCATACTTTGACACTCTATAGCTGGGGGCAGCGAGAATAAGATCCAACAAACTGATACCATGCCACATCGCTTAGAATATTTGGGGTGGTAAACAACCAGGAAACTCTTGACTCAAAGTGTGCTTAAAAACTTTTTAAAGTTTTTTCTTCCCCCCATTTATACAATACCTCACATGATAAATAACAGAGGCAGAGTAGTACCTAGCCAAGAAGAAACTATCAGGATTCTAGCTCTGCTGCCCTGGGATTCACTTGGCTCTGCTCTCTACCCTAGACTGGCTTCATCCTCACGATGAAGGCAACATGCCTATAGCAGTTCTAGGGATCATGTCCTGACAGCGTGGCTAGAGGTAAAACAGATCTAGGCTTTCCTGTTTTTTTCTCAGGACTGAGGGGATGTTTCCTGGAAGCTTGCAGCAGACTTCCCTTTGCACCTCTTCCAGCAGATTCAGATCATGTGCCCCTTCCAAAACAAACCACCAGTGGGAAGAACGTGAGTGGTTGTCAAAGTGCAGTCCCTGATCCATCAATAGTACCCGGGAACAAGGCAAACTATTAGGCCTAGCTCCTGACTCACTGAATCAGAGTCTCCTGAACTGAGGCACAGAAATCTGTGTTTTCAGAGAAGGCAATGGCACTCCACTCCAGTACTCTTGCCTGGAAAATCCCATGGACAGAGGAGCCTGGTGGGCTGCAGTCCATGGGATCGCTAAGAGTCAGACCTGACTGAGCGACTTCACTTTCACTTTTCACTTTCATGCGTTGGAGAAGGAAATGGCAACCCACTCCAGTGTTCTTGCCTGGAGAATCCCAGGGATGGGGGAGCCTGGTGGGTTGCCGTCTCTGGTGTTGCACAGAGTAGGACACGACTGAAGCGACTTAGCAGCAGCAGCAGTAATCTGTGTTTTAACAAGAATTCCAGGTGATTCAGATGCACTTCAGTTTGTGAACCACTGGTTTAGACTAGAGTAGAATGGGTATTGGATTCCCAACCACAATGACCAGGACAATGGTCGAGGGATCAGACCAACCATTAAGATGACCAAAGAGTTTATTCAATTACCATTTTTGAACGCTTGCTCCACTCCAACTTTGTATTTTACTTTCACTATACCATTTAACACTATACAGTATCTCTGTCAGGTATTACTGTCTCCATTTTACAGCTTAAGAAATGGAAGTTCAAGCAGTTTAAGTAAACATCCAATTTTACAGAGCAAAGTCAAGATCTGAACAAGGCCTTCTGACTCTAACCCACTTTTCATTTCATTATGCCAGAGCTGAAAGATGGAGGTTGCCTTAGCCTCTATATTCTAGGGAGGCTCTGAACTCCTTGATATTCATATTTAAATGAAGATTGACCAGAGAAATATCCTCAAATCTATAGTCTTCCTTGGGTCCTGGAATTCTAGGAAATTGCCAGGTTATGAGGCTTCCCTGAGGATACTTCTTAACTGCCTCTTAGAGTTCAGAGTAAACCAAGCCTAAAGAGATGGCCCAGGATACAACAGACATTTTTTTCCTCTCAGAAATGGAAAGGAAACCCCCCAAAGGCCCCAAACCCAGAGAAATCTCAAAAACAGGTATTCAAGTT